>BMAU01014721.1:30000-123037 GCA_019973935.1 Trichonephila clavipes
GTAAAAACGTTTTTTATAATCTTGCGTTGGAAAGTGTAAAAGTTGAAACTAGAAAATCAAGTTTAAAGAATGACATTTCAATGTTTCAAATATTTAAATATTTAAAATGATACTAGCTTCATATGTAGGACCTTCTAGTTCTGCAAAAATGCTCATTTGTGGCTTTTTTTCTCATTCTTATACCAACGGGCCTCTAATATATATGATTTTGATTTTTTCGGCATTTTTATGCGTGCATACTTTGGTATTAAAGACAGGGCATAAAATGTACCTTTTTAAAGCCAAGAGCTTTCATTATCATATGTCCGTCATTCCCTCATTAAACTCACTATAGCCTCATTTTTGAACTAGGAGGACCCATTTTCGCCAAATTTTTTTTGTCGCCAATTTTATTTTGAGCGATAAAGGTTACAATATGGTAACCCTTCCATTTCATCGAAAAATTTGGATTTTCAAATCATCTAAAAATGGCAACCCTAAAGAGTACAACATTTTTACGCCTTTTCCGAAAAAACGTCATTTTGACATTTGACTTATTTTGCCTCCACCGGTTGTTGTTAAGAATGGCGTGTGAAAGGAAATTTTGAAATGAGGCTACGACAGGTTTCTTTGAATCCTGGGGCACAAAGGGGAAGAATTAGACATTGAATGGTGTATGAAAGCTAATTTAATTGCTTCTCGTTATGAATGTCCGAGGTTTAAAAAAATATGCGTTTTATATCTTAATATTTTTTTTTAAAATTAACGGTTTCATACGAATGGCGTTGCCGCAAAAATTTCGAAAGATAATCGCCACGACGTTGCAAATGAAAGGGCATGGTTTATTAAAGCAAACTTGCTATAATAATTATCTTGCGTTTGACCAGATATTGGTTTGACAAGAGCATGAATGCGTTCGTGGTGAATGACTTGAAAGTTAATAAGAATAGGTCTCAAGCTGGTGGATGACAATTTTCATGAATTCCTTGCATCCATCGAAGGGTGTATCCACCAACGGAACATGACGAAATGCAAGCGTAAGGTAATGCCATTTAAAATTTTTTAAATGAATTTCATGTATTTCTTCAATTTTATATTTTGAAACGCCCCTTTCGTCCTTAAAAATGTAAATCAGTCTGCAAAATGGTCATTTAGAATGCTTTTTAAAATCATTTCATTGCTTTCTCCGTTTTTTTCTTTATATAATGATTAATTTAATGTATTTATTTCGCATTTTTATCTTTGCGAAACGCCCATTTCAAAGGCTGACGCATGCGCTTCCAAGAGTTTTTCGTCATTGATTTTAGAAAACCTTCAATTTGGCGCTTTTTCATTATCTTTTGGCGCCAAAAACAGCATGGGTCCTCATTAGGATTTTATAGCCTCATTTACTGCTATGTCTACAATATTTTTAGATGACCCACACACAGAGAAGTTTTTGGGGCAGTACTTCCAAACAGTCGAGTTGAACGACTCATTAGCGTTTTGTGTTTTACCCCCACACATTTTCAGCAATTTGGTGCAGATAGTTCTGCTATTATAGGCTTTATTTCATCCAATACGGCAATTGGCACAATATTTTTATGTTTGAATAAAGAAGCACTATTCGTAGCAACTGCCTTTTGATATTTGCACCACGAAGTATCACCAATTGGCCAGAAGTGATGCATAGGTTCCTCATCAGTGGACCTATAATGACAATAAATTGCCCATATTGCCTGACGCATATCACTAACGGAGCTATTATTCTGTGTAATAGCATTGCCATAATAGGTGGTAATTGTATCAATGAACTTATCAGTCAGACGATTTTTACCGCTGATACTCTTACCGTCTGATAATTTTTACCACGATTCATTGTTTTTAATTTTCGCAGTCTAGCACCCATACGCTTTTGTATGTGGCCAACACATTCAACTTTTTTGATAGAATATGGTGCTGTCCTTTGAAGCTCTGGGAAGGTTTTTGTGTCCCCATCGCCGATATACTTAATATATTTCGCATTTCATTGTGGCACCGATCTTTGAAATATTTCCTTCATCCCGTCTACTTCCATTTTACTGGAAGAACCAATATGGTTCTTTACACAGTGTGGTTGATGTTTCAATTTCCACTCTTCATACGAATGTCCAGATTTTGGACTTCGCCATTTTCACACCCTTTACAATATGAAGAGAGAACAGCAACATCAATCACTTTCCCTGTAACATCTCCAATGACACTACAAACACCAATACAGGAAGTGTGTCCACGTGTTTTCCACGTACCGTCATCACTGACACAGATTTCATTACTTCCAGAAGCTGATACTTCTTCTTTCGCAGCATTTTTCATGGAGTCGTCTGCTACTTCACGACTGGCCAAATTTATTTTTCGCATTATCCTTTCATATGACTTTTGTGATACTGGGGATGGCAAATCCATTGCTGTGCAAAAATTCTTTATTCCACAAAAACCCAATCCTACTGTACGCATAGCATAGGTTATTCGTGTATTAACTTTATAGTCCTTACTTGAAGCAATAACTGAGGAACTTTTAAAAGTGGTCAATGTACTGCATGAGTAGCATTCAACATAAAACTCAGATACCAATCCATACAAAATCTTTTCTTTTAGAACTACTTTAGTATTGCAGTTAGGACATATTAAATATTTGGATAGTTCAGCTAATAAAATATCAATGTTTATCATTCTATATCCATTAGATTGATTGGAATTTCTTACTTCCTTGCCAAGATAATTTTCTTTGCACAGTTTCTTAGCGGAAGCAGATATGCAGTCAATAGCAAGCGTATCTGATACATTTCGAGTGTATTGATTCGCATGAAATTGCTTTCGTTTTCGGCGATAGTCACTGCCTCTACGTTGAGCTTTACTAGACATTTTTTACTAATTAAAAAGATGCAAAAAAAACTTCAATCAACAAAAATTTAAAAAACTTGAGAATAACGAGATAACACTCAATAAAGCAGCAGTAAACAGTATGAAATACAAATGTAAACAAGCATTACTTCGAACTAGGGCAGTGTTGAGTTGCAAACTTCCTTCTCTCATTAAAAATAGATAAAATTAAAAATTAGCAACAACTGGGGAGAAAATAATTTCAATAACACCATCGATTTCAAAACCGAAACTAACGAACATGGTTTGTTTACATTGGATTTAAATGGACAATCCAGTGCTGACGTTTGACATTATTTGTTGCTATTGCCGTACTTTTGGTCTGATTTTGACGCGGTTTGTTTTAAAATGCTCCTAACAGTATGTATTAATTTTTAAAATTATTTTTGAAAAATGGATTATTTTGCCGTTTAAAGGTACTATGCCTTCTTAAATTAGGGGACCAAGATAAATCTTGGGCGCCCTTGTTCTGTGTGTGTTGAAGAACTGAGACAATGGTTTTAAGGTTAGAAGAAGTCATTTCGTTTGGCAGTACCCATGATTTGGACAGAGCCTAAAAATCACAGTGATGACTGTTATTTTTGTTCTTGTTCTGTGCAAATTTTCAATTTAAAAAACAGGAAGGGCATTTCATACCCAACCATCATACGTTCGGCTATTCGCCCTGTACCTCATGGACCTGACTTGCCTATTCCTTCATCTCTGGATACCCTGGGCAATATTTTAGACGATTTAGGCCAAATATCACATATTAGCAGCGACAGTGATGATGGCTACGATCCAGATACAAATGACCCTGAACTTTTCTATCAATCAGATTTGAACGACTTAGTACGAGATCTGGACCTCCCAAAGGACACAGCGGAAGTTTTAAGGTCTAGACTTAAAGAAAGACATTTGTTAAACTTCGATGTTTTATTTTCGTTGTACTGATTTCGAGAAAAGGAATTTGTCCCTTTTTTACGCAAGACGGGAACCTAGTTTTCTGCAACAATGTACCTGCAATTTTGTAAATGTTTAAAATTATGTATGTACCAGAGGAATGGAGACTTTTTATCGATTCGTCAAAAAGGAGTTTGAAAGCTGTACTTCTTCACAATGGTAACCGATATGCTTCTATGCCTGTTGGGCACTCAGTCCATTTGACAGAATGCTACGAAAATCTTGAGTTTATTCTTTATAAGCTCAGCTACTCTGACCATAAATGGACCATTTGTGGTGATTTGAAAGTTATTTCTATGTTACTAGGTCTATAAAGGGGTTACACAAAATTTCCATGTTTCCTCTTTGAATGGGATAGCCGCGACAGGAAACAACACTACGTAAAGCAGACGTGGCCAATCAGAAAGGCTCTTATTCTTGGAGTTAAAAATGTTGAAAGACAAATTTTAGTAGATCCTAAGATCTTGTTTCCACCACTTCATATAAAATTGGGGCTAATGAAACAGTTTGTCAAAGCATTAAACAAAGAAGGAGAGTGTTTCAAGAATCTTTGTGAACAGTTTCCTGGTCTATCCGATGCTAAGCTGAAAGAGGGCATCTTTGTTGGGCCTGACATAAGAAAACGTTTGTCACTAAAATGGAAATGAAAGAAAAAAAATGCCTGGAATTCATTTAAACTTGTTGTAACAGGCTTTCTTGGAAACAAAAAAGATCCAAACTACAAAGCTTTAGTTGCTGAATTGTTACAAAACTACAAATTATTGGGCTGCAACATCGTTGGAATGTCAACATGATGGCAGACTACCGTTGGATGTTAAAACGGGAAAGTTCACAAGAACACAGCCAAAAAAGTACTCAAAGAAGCTTCGATGTGGGTTCACTATTATTCTTATTTAAGCTATTTATCTTTGTTTTTCTTTTAGTTTATATTAAAATAATAAAAACAAATTCAAAATTTTCGTTTTTTGTACTTTTTTTTAAATATTTTACCTTTATTTTGTAGGCAAGCCTTACGTGATAGAAAAAAATCCGTCATTTTTGAAATCAGCGCAAATAACTAAATAAAGATCACTTAATAAAACCAAAACAATTTTTAAAAAAAGTTTTTTTTTGCAGACCTCTGTTATAAACAGTACAATTATCAAGTTAAGTACTAGTATATTTTGTATGTAAATTGATATATGACAAGTACATCGATTCACTGGTAATTATCAAACTTGTTCTTATATAACTTAGTTTTGTTAAAATAATTATCAAATTCATTGTGCAGTAATGTTACATTTATAAGTGTATTATATCTCTGTAAATGTGTATTCTATTTTTGATTGTGTCAGAATATATTTTGTTTAGCTTCCTTTTATGTAATATTTTTTAAATAATCCTTTGTTTTCGACTTTTCCATCTGCTCACACCTCCACCATCCGGGAGAAAGGCGCATCCCATAGTTTGAGAAACGCTGATCTACACAATATTTACATTAATGTTGAAGTCGAAGAAAATTTTTATTTGGCTTTTAGAATTTCCTATCTGTTCGTTTTTATCTCATTTATGAAATCTTTGCTCACAATAGTTATTTTCCTAATAGACGGAAAATCAATGCAAAAAATTCTTAATTTCACATAATAAGCCCATTTACTTCAGGAAACTCCAATCCAGGATAACTCTAGTCTTTTTTAATGCACTGATGTCAACAGTTTATTTCTGTCGCTAAACTGAGCGATAGAGGTGCAAGCCAGCTAGCCTTATTTTTTACTTATTTATTATTTTTTTGCTCTAAAACTAGAGATCAATGATTTTGATATCTTTAATGACTGTATTTGGAACCATATTTAAGTACGATTTCAAAACTCGTCGCCAAGCAGTGAAAAAAAATATAATTTTTTTATTCCCAGCATGGAATACGTTTTAAATAAAATATTGATTATCCTTATTGTTATTAGAATTCGTTTACGGAGTATTTTTGACAATTTTTAAATAAACACGTGACAAAAAATTCAGGAAATCACGTGCCTTTTTTCATTGAGCTAAATTCATATGACGTCATAGTCGCATACCAATGACGTGTTTCCAGGCAATCAGTTTAGAAACTCACGTGACTTGAAAGTTTCATTATAAATGCCCTCAAGCATTTTCGGATAGTTAGTTCATGCGCTTCTTTGTTGCCAACTTTTGCATTGTGCATAACTTTCTTTTAAAAAGTATATTTTTGTTAACAATAATGCCACACATAAGTAAACAAAATGCTCTTGATTTAGAAGTGTAGTATAATATCAAAATCTTTAAATATCTAAATTTGAAATGCCCTTTGAAAAGTTGACCTTTGAAGAGCTTGATTAAATTATCAAATTTGAAATCTTGGTGGATGCGTGGCTTAAAGGTAGTGTACCTGCATCGTTAAGAATTCTTGCCCGCTTTGCAATCGTATGCACGTGTGCCATTTTATAATGTGGCATGTAAATTATCTCTTGAGTGTCAATTTGGCTCCAATATTCTTGGAAAAATTAAATCAGGGAAATGATTTGATTAGACAAGAGCTTCAATCCCATAAAATAAAGCATCAAAAAGTTGGTAGTAGAATCCACCACTAGATGGTACCACCAATGAAATGGTTCGCACACTTAGTGTGTCTGTCTGCCAAAATGCAGCCCAATTGGAATAGTTTTTCAAGGAGAACAAGTTAAATGTCTTTCTTCAATTAAGTGTCCTATTATGACAATTACTTATGATAGTCAGGAAATTAAACCCATTGAGCATTGTCAGGATATCTACTTCTGCCAAGTAAACAGAGTAAGTAAATATTAATGCCACACTATTCAGCAGCCCGAGGCCTTTTGGCAACGAACCAAGTAATTTTGAACCGTGGTCAAGTGAGGATTTCACCTGTGAGCTGCATCTCCTTCTCCGAACATTCACATCACACCATCGGTAGGACGACACATTTAACGTGCAGTGGCCCCCGGTGGGTCTGGCTACGGTAGCCTAGTGGTCCTCGTGGCCGGCATGTCATGAATTCGAGCCTAGTACCGCTGAAGACCCACCGTGTAGGGGCGCGATGCATTTGAAATCTGTAGAGAGATCAAATGTTCTCTCGTTGGTGTGGTGAAGTGGGTTTTAGTTCAGGTGTCATCCTCGTCACTTGACCACGGCTCAAAATGGCGAGGTCCGTTTCCAAAAGCCCTCGAGTAGCTAAATAGTGGGACGTTAGTATTCACTCTCCGACTGCACGGCCGATCTTTAGCCGTACTGGCTGGAATTCATCTGACTAAACGGAACCTTCGTCAACAAGTTTTAAGTGTAGACAGACAGATGATAAAGTCAACACATCTTTCCTTTGCAGCCCCACCCATTGGATAGCATGCATAATCAATCCATTTTTGTTTGCATACTTGAAAACTTATCCCTTTTTTGTTGATCTACCGTCATAATGAATAGTAGTGAGACTCGTTTAAAAAACATTGCATTTCTTTATAGATATGATATTTAACCAAAAATAGCGAAGGAAAAATTTGTGCTAAAGCAAAGGAAAATAGCAAATGCCTAAGCAACCAGATTTTGTTTGTACAGGATCAAAAACTGAAAACAAAGTATTGCAATGCGGGTAGGAATTTAATTTCAAGATGATCATATTTGATTTCGAAATGCATTTATTTATTTATTAAAGCGTTAAGAAAAGTACGTTTGCTAGAATATCTGAAGAACCGGGATTATAATCTAAAAAGTCCATTCCTGTGTGATCTTTGGTTATTTTCAGAAAATATCAATACCTTGTGTGTGTGTGCGACTAATTTTAACAGAAATGGCCATTTCTTATGAAGAAATTTCGGAAAATAAATAATTGATACATTTCTTTGATTTTTATCATTATAGTATACAATTTAAGTGAATTATTTGTCATTTCCAATATTAATTAATCATTATTTGAACTTACAGTGGAGCATCAAATTTATTTTCAGTTTAAAGGCCTATGGTACATTTGATGAATAAAAAATTGAAAAATCTTGAAGTACTACTACAGCTTCAAGCTCCAATTTTACAGAATTATTTTGCAGCTCCAATTAATTATAGAGTTGTTTAAATATGAATTTAATTATAACTGCTTGTGTTTTATTTTGGATCTTAAATGAACTTTTTCCGATAAATATTTTCGATAACTATTTCCAATTTTCGATCATTTAATTATGTTGATTCGATTTTGTTGAACATTCGGAAGAAAATGCGTATTAAATAAATAAATATATTAGTACGTGAAATAAGTACAATGTATGTATTAAATAAAATATTTAATTTTCAGCAATAACTTAAAGCTATTTTTCAGTTCCAACTATTAGCTCGCAATCTCCTTATATAAAGGGTGTTTTTTGAGAGGTATAGAACTTTAAATTGCAATAAAAGAACGATGTATTATTCGATTGACATGCATTTTTTTATTCGAAAGATAATCTTGTGGCATTACATTTTAAATATGAATTCTGGCATAGGACTGCCACGGCTGGCTCGGATGTAGTCCAATCTGGACGTCCAATTTTCGATGACTTTTTCCAACATTTGTGGCCGTATATCGGCAATAACACGGCAAATGTTGTCTTCCAAATGGTCAAGCGTTTATGGCTTATCCGTATAGACCAATGACTTTACATAGCCCCATAAAAAATAGTCAAGTGGTGTTAAATCACAAGATCTTGGAGGCCAATTCACAGGTCCAAAACGTGACATTAGGCGGTCACCAAACGTGTCTTTCAATAAATCGATTGTGGCACGAGATGTGTGACATGTTACGCCATCTTGTTGGAACCACAGCTCCTGGACATCATGGTTGTTCAATTCAGGAATGAAAAAGTTAGTATCATGGCTCTATACCGATCACCATTGACTGTAACGTTGTGGCCTTCATCGTTTTTGAAGAAGGATTCCACCAGCCCATAAAGCGCACCAAACAGTCAGTTTTTCTGGATGTAACGGTGTTTCGACATACACTTGTAGACTCACTCCAAATGCGGCAGTTTTATTTGTTGACGTAGCCAATCAACCAGAAGTGCGCTTCATCGCTAAACAAAATTCGCTTATGAAAATCGACCATTATTTTCGAAATAAAATTGCACAATTTGAAAGCGTTGTTCAGGCGTGAATCTATTCATGATGAATTGCCAAACCAAACTGAGAATAAATCACTTGACAGCTGTTAAATCGGTCGCCATCTTGGAAAGTAATGCCAACTTAAACTTCTATATCTAGAATAAAAACACTCTGTCTATGGTGTTCAAATGCTCAATCGTTAATAAAATACATTTTAAAACGCTTATTGAGCTGGAATTTTATATACACAATTATTTTGGATGCCAATACGTTAATTCAATTATCTATATACAGTCACTCACAAAAAAGTATTGGGACACTTTGCATGCATAACTGTAAAGCCATTTATCAAAATATTTATCTCGTTAAAACAAAAACAAAATGATTTCAGAAATATTTTAGCATTTGGTGTGCAGTATATAAGAAAAATAAATTTTATAGAGATATATTTGAGATTATGAGTGATATTTTTCGAATTATAATTTGATCTAGCTTTTCAAATATAATTCAAAGGAGCACTGGAGTCAAAAAAGTATTGGGACACTTTTGAAATGAGAAATTTTATCAAATATACAAAGTATTAATTGAATTTAATTTCGCACTACTGTGTTTTAGACTAGAAGTTTAAAAATAGACGGTTTGAACAGATGAGATTATTTATAGAAAAAAATGGCGAGAAACAAAGATGGTGCGCGAAATCTCGTAAACAGTCATTGGGAAGAGGAGAGAGAGCCTAGGGAAAATCTTGAAATGGATTAAATGTACTGCTTTTAACATCATTGACAGGTTCAAGCAAACGACTGGAGTTGGAAACTAGCAATAATCAGGGCATCCGACGATATTTTTAATGAACATGAAGAGAGGTGGATTGCTAGACAAATACACATTAATCCAAGGACTAGAACAGTAAAAATGACTTTGTTGTTTAAAAGTAGGTTTGGGAAATCAGTAAATCCTGAAACAGTCAGAAATGTTTTAAAAAAATATAAGTATCATGTCAGAGTACCTCAAAGAAAGACCTACATTAGCTAAGTAAATAGAAAAGCTAGAGGTTGGCCTTTGCTAAAATGTATGCAAGACAGCCAACAGAATATTAGGAAAATGCAATTTTTGTTGATAAAAGCAAATATAACATTTTCGAATTGGATGGCAAGCAGAAAGTTTGGCGGAAATAAAATACAGCAATGGATGTCAAAAAATTACTGCCTACTGTCAAATATGGAGGGGGTAATCAAATTGTCTGGGGCTGCATGGCAAGCTCTGGAGTCGGGAACTTACATTTTATTGATGGTATAATGAATGAATATGTCTATCTCTTGATATTCTCAAGCGAAATTTTAGTGTGAGCAAGCTGGGAATCTCAGGATATTTTAAATTGTACCAAGATAATGAGCCGAAATATATTGCAGATATTTTCAAGTTATGGGTCCTTTACCACTGTCCTAGTGTTATTAATACTCCTGCATAAAGTCTAGACCTTAATGCCATTGAACATGTGTGGAACTATTTGCAGCAAAAACTATATGAGCACGAAATTTCAAACACGTAGGATTTAAGAAAATATTTGGGCGAAGAGTGAACCACAATCGATAGATCATTTTGCATAAAAATTGATTCTATCCATGCGAAATGGACTTCGAGAGGTCATAAAAAGCAAGGGCGGCCCAGCAAGATATTAATTTCTAAGTTTGAATTGTTTTTCTTAATTAATTGTGAAGTGTCCCAATACTTTTTGAGCACGTTTTTTAACTCGATTTCTTTTATTTTCTATTTTAACCATAGTTGGATTAATGTATGGATTTTTTTAAAATTATTTTATTATTTGTATTTACCAAAATAACATTTTTTTGGTTTCATTTGTATGTGTAAGTAAAATATAACGAGAAAAATCTATTAACTGGTAGTGTGTCCCAATACTGTTTTTAGTGACTGTATATATAAAAATGAATGTGTTGTGTGTCTGTCTTTCACACAATACTCAATAGATTCAAAAACCATACATCCAATCACCGTGAAAATTTGGGAAGTTATTAGGTATATCCCCCGGAAGGTTTTTCATTTTTTTAAAATCAGAACCGTGGTTCACTAGGTGCTCCCGAAAAAAAATACAAAAAAAAACTATCAAAATAGCATTTAATTAGTAATATTTGTAAAAATTGTAACCATAATTAATTGAAAAATTAATTTTTTGCTCATGAAATTTACTCAAATTACTTGAAATTGGGTCGGCAGGCTCCTTTCATGGTATAGACATGAGCTAAGAACGCATTTCACAAAGATAAAACCCCCAAGGGGCGTTACGGGGGATTAAGGGGCGTTATAGATAATTAGTTCCATTAGATGTACAGTCTTGAAACTTAAAACGCAGATTCATTTCATAAAGTAGAGACCCCCTACAAAATGCTTTTTACGAAAATCGACCTACAAAGGGCGTTCGGGGCGCTTTAGGGGCGTAATGGATAATTATTTCCATTTTTAAACTATTAGATGTACAATCTTGAAATTTGATAAGCGGATTTTTTTCATAGAGTAGAGTTCCGCTACAAACTGGGTATTTGAGAAAATCGACTTCCAAGTGGCGTTACTTGGACCAATGGGGAGTTTTACATAGTTATTTCAATTTTTAAACTATTCGGCGTACAGTATTGAAATTTGGTAAGAGGATTCAATTTTCATACAATAGAGATTTGCTAGAAAATGAGTTTTGTGGAAATCGTATCCCAAATGGCTTGCGGGGACTTAGGGGCGTTACAGATAATCATTTCCGTTTTTAAATTATTTAACGGACAGTTTTTTTTTTTTTGAAATTTGGTTAGTGGATTCATTTCCTGGTTCTGCTACAAAATGAGTTTTGTAAAAACCGACCCCCAAGTGTCATTGCGGAGAATTAAGAGGCATTATATATGTAATTATCTCCTTTTTAAAACTATTAGACGTAAAATCTTAAAATTGAGTAAGAAGATTCTATTCATTGAGTAGTGATCCGCTATAAAATGGATTTTGTGAAAATTGTTTCCTAAGTGGCGTTGCGGAGGCTTAAGGGGCGTTATATATAATTAATTCCATTTTAAGCTATTAGACGCAGTCTTTAAATTTGATAAGCAGATTCCTTTCATGGAGTAGAGATCCGCCACAAAAAAGGTTTGGGGAAAATTGACCCCCAAAGGGCACTGAGGGGGAATAAGGTGCGCAATTGATAAATATTTCCATTTTCAACCTAATTAGACCGACCTGCTTGAAAATTAGAAGGTACGTTCCTTTCATGGAATAGAGTTCCTCTAATAAAGAGTTTTTCAAAAATCGACCCCCAAAGGATTGGGGTTGCGAGGGGTTAAGGAGAGTTATAGAAATATTCCTACTTTTGAATTTAATCCATTTACTTGAAAATTGCTGATCACGTTCCTTTAGTTGAATAGAGTTCCACTAAAAATGGATTTTATGGAAATCAACTCCAGGGGGAAGTAGGGGGAGTTATTGGGCCGTATTGATAGACAAAAATCCCGTTTTCGAACTACTAGGACTATAATAATAAAATTTGGTTTGTATGTTTCTTTTTTGTTGAATTGAAATCCGCTAAGAAGGCTCTCAACGGGGTGTTTATGATAAAAATTCCGTTTATGCTCTATTAGATTTAGACTAATTTTAGCACACGTGTTTATTTTATGGAGTAGAGATCCACTGAAAGTTTCTTTGGCGGAAATCTACAGAGTGTTTTTTTTCGAGGTATAGAAGTTTAAGTTGGTATTACTTTCCAAGATGGCGACCGATTTAACAGCTGCCAAGTGATTTATTCTCAGTTTGGTTTGGCAATTCATCATGAATAGACTCACGCCTGAACAACGCTTTCAAATTGTGCAATTCTATTTCGAAAATAATGGTCGATTTTCATAAGCGAATTTTGTTTAGCGATGAAGCGCACTTCTGGTTGAATGGCTACGTCAACAAATAAAACTGCCGCATTTGGAGTGAGACTACAAGTGTATGTCGAAACACCGTTACATCCAGAAAAACTGACTGTTTGGTGCGCTTTATGGGCTGGTGGAGTCCTTCTTCAAAAAAGATGAAGGCCACAACGTTACAGTCAATGGTGATCGGTATAGAGCCCTGATTACTAATTTTTTCATTCCTGAATTGAACAATCATGATGTCCAGGAGCTGTGGTTCCAACAAGACGGCGCAACATGTCACACAGCTCGTGCCACAATCGATTTATGGAAAGACACGTTTGGTGACCGCCTAATTTCACGTTTTGGACCTGTGAATTGGCCTCCAAGATCTTGTGATTTAACACCGCTAGACTGTTTTTTGTGGGGCTATGTAAAGTCATCGGTCTATGCGGATAAGCCACAAAGGCTTGACCATTTGGAAGACAACATTCGCCGGGTTATTGCCGATATACGGCCACAAATGTTGGAAAAAGTCATCGAAAATTGGACGTCCAGATTGGACTACACCCGAGCCAGCCGTGGCAGTCTTTTTCCAGAAATCATATTTAAAATGTAATGCCACAAAATTATCTTTCGAATAAAAAAAAATCATGTCAATCGAATAATACATCGTTGTTTTATTGCAATTTTAAGTTCTATATACCTCTCAAAAAACACCCTTTACATGATTATCGGGTTAAGTGAGCGCAAAAAAATCTTTCTACTGTTATTTTAGATATTAATAGAAATTAGAAATTATAATTTTATTAATAAATTAGAAATTAGAAATTATAATTAATTAATTATAATTTATAATTATAATTAGAAATATAAATGTTCTTTTTATAACAAGAGGAGAGAGTTACAACTATACATATATTTTTCAATACAATCGAATTCTTAACGCTAGATATCAATAATTTATGTATATGTATATAAACAGTATATATTTATACAACATCGTGAAATACCCAGTGAAGCTGGTGGGTAGCGGCTAGTAATTTATTAAAATTATTTGATTAAAACTAATTATTCAAAAAGTTACAGACACAGCCACATTGACATCATTTTTGGCGACTTCTGTCAAAACTCCAAAAGGTTTTTTCTCTCACGTTTTAAAATCTTCAGTTGAACTGATTTTATATAGACGATTGTTTTAGATGACCATACAATACTTTAAGGAAAATAAATAAAAATTAATTGCTACTTAATATTGTGATTCTGCCATATGCATACACATATTTATATTAATTGTAATTATTTGACAAAAAGTAAGTAAAACAAAATTTTTCTGTGTTGACCTAAATATGAATTATCACTTAATTTTTTTGTTACTGGCTTTATTGAAATTTATTATATTTTCATTCATTTTTAAATGCTGTTAACATATAAAAAAGTAAGTATTTAATAAATATATTATACTTGATCTCTTTTATGATCTATAGTAATTTAGCCAAAATATAATTTTAAGAAATTACTCTATTTCAATTTTTTTTTTCAAATCATCCATTGAACATGGGAAAAAGTGTATTTTTGATAAATTATCGTTTGGTACTTAAAAGTATTTTTTAATAAAATGGTACACATTTCGAGATAAATATCCATATTTCAAATGAATCAATTGGTTTAGAATATATACTCTAGATACACCTTTAAGTGTGTTCCTCGCGTAAGCTAACAGGGGTACTTTTCAAGATAGGAGGGAAGTCGTGATTCAGGGGTATATATTAATGTCAACTATAAAGCAACACGAAACTATTCACAAAAGACCTCCTAATTTTGATTCATGGAGTGGTGAGGAAAATGACACCTAAGTTGGTACACTCTCTCCTAACTGCCACACAGTACCAACAGGAGGATGTTTGAGCCTCGACAGATTTAATTTACATGAAATCTCTTATCACAACAGGTCTTCAGGGGCACTACGGTTCAAACTGATGGCACGCCGGCCATAAGCTAGAGACTGTAACCAACTGATTGGTGCCTGAAGTCGTTAAGATGTGCACAATGATCCATAATTCGATAAAACATTCCTTGTTCTAAGACAAATCAACCCGGGAGCGATCGCGAGAGCAACAGATTCGCCTCAAAAAAAAGCTCATTGAAATCTTTAATTCTGGGAGAGTTGTTACCAATGACCTTGTCAGCATCCTATATACCAGGGATAACGAACCATTATGGATCGACGTGCCACTTTTCCTAAAGAAGTGTTTAATGAGGTACATACGTGCCGTCAAATAATTTTGACTTGTAATTATTGGAAAAATAAGGGGGCTGCGGTAGCCCAGTGGTCACAGTATCCGATCATGGCCATGAGTTCGAGCCCAGTACCGCTGAAGATCCGCCGTGTAGGACAATGATGCACGTGAAATCTGTCGAGAGTTGAAACGTCATCCCGTTGGTGTGGCGTGGTAGTTAGGAGAAGGGCGTACCAGCTCAGGTGTCGTCCACGTCGCTTGACCATGGTTTAAAATGACGTTGTCTGTCGCCAAAAGCCATTGTGTAACTGAACAGTGCGACGTTAAAATTCACTCACTATTGGAAAAAATAATAAAACTAAACATTAACAACACAAAACTGTATTTACTACGAAAAAATACCTTTTGCATTGCATCGTTATTAATGTTTTATTTATACGTGTAATTCAAATTAAAGTAACATTAGTGTGACTTCTGTTGTTGCAGATTGGATGACCAAAAACTTATATTAGGATTGTAAGATGTTACTTTTTGTAGAATACATGCTGAATTTGAGTCATCTGCCAAACGGTTTCTAAGTAATTAATTATTTTCGCTATGGTTCACTTTTTTGACAAGAAAATTTGTGATTGTTTCAAAATGACATTTTACAGACGATGTTTTTCATACCACTATTCCAGAGCATAAAACACATACCGCTCTGTCACATTTACTAAGAATGCCATGGTACTCGGTCCATCAAATTTGATATTCTCTGTTACACTTACAATCTTGAATTTTTGTTCTTTTGCTGAACTAACCATGATAAATAAGCGTTAGCAACCGTAAAAATAACACAGATAGATTTTAAAATATAGTTGTGGCACTAAAATTCACTGTGCTATGTGTAGACAAAATTTATATCATAAGCAATTCTAAAGGGTGTTTTTTTAGGGGTATACAATTTTAAATTGCAATAAAACAACGATGTATTATTCGATTGACATGAATTGTTTTCATTCGAAAGATAATCTTGTGGCATTACATTTTAAATATGAATTCTGGCATAGGACTGCCACGGCTGGCTCGGATGTAGTCCAATCTGGACGTCCAATTTTCGATGACTTTTTCCAACATTTGTGGCCGTATATCGGCAATAACACGGCGAATGTTGTCTTCCAAATGGTCAAGCGTTTGTGGCTTATCCGCATAGACCAATGACTTTACATAGCCCACAGAAAATAGTCTAGCGGTGTTAAATCACAAGATCTTGGATGCCAATTCACAGGTCCAAAACGTGAAATTAGGCGGTCACCAAACGTGTCTTTCCATAAATCGATTGTGGCACAAGCTGTGTGACATGTTGCGCCGTCTTGTTGGAACCACAGCTCCTGGACATCATGCTTGTTCAATTCAGGAATGAAAAAGTTAGTCATCATGGCTCTCTACCGATCACCATTGACTGTAACGTTGTGGCCTTCATCGTTTTTGAAGAAGTACGGACCAATGATTCCACCAGCTCATAAAGCGCACCAAACAGTCAGTTTTTCTGGATGTAACGTTGTTTCGACATACAGTTGTGGATTAGCTTCACTCAAAATGCGGCAGTTTTGTTTGTTGACGTAGCCATTCAACCAGAAGTGCGCTTCATCGCTAAACAAAATTCGCTTATGAAATTCGGGAACAACGGCAATCTTGTTTTGGGCCCATTCAACGAATCTAAAAGCGTTGTTCAGGCGTAAGTCTATTCATGATGAATTGCCAAACCAAACTGAGAATAAATCCCTTGACAGCTGTTAAATCGGTCGCCATCTTGGAAAGTAATGCCAACTTAAACTTCTATACCTGAAAAAAAAACATTCTTTAGTACACGACGTAACTAAGGCAAGGCAATAACAAACGAGTGTGCTCTCCAACCCCCCTCGACCCAATCCCTCGCGCTTGTTCGTAATTTTTCACAGTGAACTTTGAAATTGAAAAAATGCATTACAAACCATTTGGATCACTGACGCGCCAAAACTATTGTGTCGAGTGCCATTGGTTCACCATCCCCGCTATATACAGTTCATACAGGATACTGACTGTCTGTATCCCTTATGATAGTCTTCATGGGAATTCAATTGTATTTATCACAAATACGCCCTTTTTGGGGGGTGGGGGTGGAAAATGTTTTACAATTTTAGGGGACTTGGAGGCACTGAGTTTTCCAAGCGCGATCCTTTTTGTTCCAAAACATTTTGTTTGAACAGCCTTTGTTTTCCTCTGTAAGCGACTTAGTGGTTTTGATAGTTGTGTTGTATGACTCATGGTTTATAAATATAAATATAAAAATAAAATAGAAAGAAATGTTGGCATTTGCAATCTCTTTTGGATGAAGTTGAAACTGATCTCTCAAGCAAGAGAAGAACTTCATGAAATAATGAATATTAATCATGACAGCGAAAATAGATTTCAGAAAAGCGATGATCCTGAAGCGTTTGAATTGAACGGAAATTTTTAAAATTCTATCTAAGAAACTCCATCACTAAGAAACTCCATCACGAAAAATATAATGTCGAAAGTATACCACAAGACACACTGCACCCTGTCACAAAACAACAAAAAAGTTTTGCACATGCTACTTGTCAATCATCAAAGGGCAATAAAACTACTATAACTATGAGAGTTTTGACTGCCAATATCATTCCTGTAATGTTCGTGAAAAGTATCGGGGATTGTGTCCTTATTAATATAACGTACATTTGAAACATTTTAGCTCAATTGTATTGATTTTTTTGTCAAATTATCGAAGACAAATTGAAAAGTTCTGTAAAGTAGGTATATATAAGTAAACCTTTGTCTTAATTAAATTATTCACGAGAATGGCAATTTTTATCGTGTACAATAAAAATAATCATAAAAAAAGGATTAGGTTATTCCGTCACCTTCCCCCAGGTTCCACCTCTATATTCGCTCTCGATACTAAAAGTGTAAATCATTATGAACTCTGTTTATGATCTATCTTTTCAATAAAGGCCAACAAACATAACTGAAACACACAGTGTCACGAAAGAATGAAACTAACCGTTGATGCAATGAACACCAGGGGAACGAATAACATTCCAAACCGAACAATTACGAAAACTTCCAGAGCAACATCAAAGGCTCCCTTTCTGTTTTTAGTTCCAAAACAAACGATTCGTTGATGGCCAATAGACTTACTCGGGCGCAATACCAATACTCCGATAGACATGCGAACTCAAATAGTAGCTGGTGCGGGTCTACTGAAACTATTTGCTTTAAGGGGAGAGTTTCATATATGAAATTTTGTGGAAGGTAAAAAAAAAAGATAAGGAAGGGGTAAAAAATAACCATTGCTTTTAACGATCGGAGGTTAATGACTTCGTGTCCTCGGGGAAATTCTTCACATAGTTTCCCAAGTAATGGATGATGAAGGGCACCGAGAATGAAGAGATTCTTCAAGTGATCGATCTTCACCATCTTAGGAAAAATGCAGAGGCTTTTTTTAAAATGGAAAATAGATAACTGTTATCATTTTCACATGGGTGAATGTCTTATGAACGTCACACTATAAGGCAACTCAAAGGCTATTGGGGACGGATCTTGTCATTTTGAACCCAGGTGGCGTGACGATGACACCTGAGATAGCACTCCCTCTTCAAACTATCACACCACGCCAATAGGAGGACTTTGAGCATTTTCACAAGGGATATGATACATACGACGGATCTATACTTAAAAAGCTATTGATTTAAAATTATTTTCTATTATCAAATTGTGAATTATTTTTTAATCAGTGATTCATTGTCAATTTGGTACTCATCATAAACAACAAAGGCTACTGGCAACAGACCTTTTAGAACAGCGCTACTCAACCTGTGGCCCACTGAGCATTTTTAAGTGGCCCATTGCTCAACGGAATTTACTTATTTAAGAACAGTGTATTAAAAAATTGGTGGGAAATTATTTGTAAACAATCAAATACATTAATTTTGTTTTTTTACTGTCGGTGTCGTACGGGTATGAATTGATATTCTTTTTCCATTTGGAACGTTTACGGTTAGTGATAACAGACAACAGTAGAGTAGCGACAATTTTATGGGTGGAACTAATTTTTAACAATCTTTCATATCTTTGAAGCGAAGAATAAAAGAAAAAAATAAATAAATAGTTTCAAGACGATTGGGAGGTTGACTATTTTGTAGTGAAAAACAAACATGGATCAGTAATTAATTCATTTGTCACGAAAGTGATGTATTTAAAAAATACCAATTATCAGGAATCATTCAATGACACTTTCCCTCGAGTATCTATTTCAAGAGGTGATAAATAGGTTTTCTTGAATAATCTTTGCAACAACAACAAAGTATTTTGTCAGTGGTCATATCACAGAGGTAACAAAGATATGCTATACAGTTTGTTATATTATTAGTAATCATGTGAACATTTTTACTGCTGCAGAAATTGTGAAGGAGTGTTTCTTAAATGCTTCTAATTTAATGTTAGTGACAAAAATATAAAAAAATATTAAAAAACGGAAAACAGGAGTTATATAATAGTTTAAACAATTTTCCCCATTTTGAAACTCCAATATTATCTTTGTCTTAAAGCATTTCGACCCCCTCCCATTTATCCTCCTGGTGCGGCCCGCGGGAAATAACTAACAAATGTATGCGGCCCGCGGGAAATAGCTGGCATATATATGCGGCCCAACAAAAAAAAAAGTTGAGTACCCCTGTTTTAGAACCACAATCAAATGACGAAGAACATCTTTCTCCCCCCTCCCCAACGGACTGCATATTGGCAACTAAGCTTTTGCAGTCACTGTAAATCCCCAAATCTAAAATTCATTTCGTGGTGGCTTTCGCTACCAAATTTTGACACTCGAATTAATATGAATTCAAACTCTCGTCGGATGTTAAATACAGCCATGATTTAATTTCCCCGAGGATATCGGAGCCATATTGTTACTGAACTGATATTTTACTCAACACATAATCACATCACATGCGTGTCTGCGATTTTCGCATCCAGAAAATCTATCGACTCCAACCGGAATCGAACCTTAGACTTACGAAGAGGGCACGCTACCTCAAAGCCACCGAGTGGCCCACGTACAAAATTTTTCCGTGTTTTAAATAAAAGCCGGTGATGAAGACTATAGAAGATTATGATTAATAAGATTTAAAAACACCATTATAAAGCTCTCTGGGAAGGTTATAGATCATTTGGTGTTTTTCCTATTTCTTTCATTGTTATCAATTTTTTTTAATTTGTTTAATTGTTTAATTTGTTTAAATTTATTCTAATCCATAATAAATAGCTTTGAAGGTATTATTTTTATTATTCTTTCCTGGTCTTTGTCAATTTCTACCCCATTAGCTCACCCTCTACTTTATATATATATATAAAGTTAAAATAAATTTTTTAAAATTATATAAAGTTAAAATAAATTTTTTAAAACTTTTAGAATGATGTTAATACACACACAGTTTTTTCAAATATAAATTAATTAATTGCATTAAATTAACTACCGGTTTTAAACGCCAAATTAGATTCTTCAACATTGTAATAATGTAACTGTTAAAATTATGTCAAAAATTGGCGTCGAAAACCAGTTTTTAAGCCAAACCCAGTGGGCATTGTTACATCAATGCAAACAAATCACATGCTCTTTTTTTTTCAATTCCTACTATTAGTGCACTCTTTCCCTATATATATATATATATATATATATATATATATATATATATATATATATATATATATATATATATATATATATATATATATATATATATATATAATCTTGTTGAAATTTTAAATCGTTAATAACTTTCTACTTATTCATTCAAAGTAGGAACTGACTAAAAAAAATTATATTACTTGTTTTTCAGAAACTGCCATTTTGCAATCTCTCGAAACCACTCTTGATGCATATCGATTGCATGGCAACACCTTCCAGACGCCAAAAAATTGCCTTCGCCCATTATCCCCCTGAGTGAATATTAACGTCGCATTATTAAGTCACACGAGGGCTTTTGGCGATCGAACTTGTCATTTTGGACTCTGGTCAAGTGACGAGGACGACACCTGTGCTAGAACACAGTTCTTCTAACTACCCTACCACAGTAACGGGAAGAAATTTTGAGCTCTCGACAGATTTAATATGCATCGCGCCCCTACACGGCGGATCTTTGACACTGGGCTCGAACTCATGACACGCCAGCGACGATTCGGTGGCTTGACTACTAGGCTACCTCCGCTATGTCAACTGTCCCCCTAATCTACACTTTAACTATCATACATTAAGGGAAGTGGAGAGAAAAACTTTTAAAACTAGCTTATTTAACCACACAATGAGAATAAAGCAAAGAATATTAAAGAAACATGTGACTGTGTCTTTATTAACGTCATACCTCGTAAGTAAACCTCGTCATTTTAACCAGTGTCACACGAATTGGTTGATATTCGACTTGTGATACCCCTTTTTCCTAACCTGCGCTTCGCGACTACATCAAGATTTTGAGTCGCTGTAAGCGGTTAGTGTAAATTCATAAATAAAGAATGAACCTAAAAAGTTAAATTTGTAACAAAATTTTCAAAATAATGCGATTCGAATATGTTAGAAATTGTATTGGTATTAGTTTGATATCACGGAGCAAGACTTCAAGCCCTGCTTGGTGTGATAAAGGAATCACGCAATGCAGCGCTTATTTTCGCTGGTTGATTGATTGAATATTAACGTCGCACTGTTTGAAATGCAAGAATACGGCCTGCCAGTACGAAATCTTCAGGAAGGTAATTTTAATAAATTGTTTTGAAATACATTGAAATATATTTCAAATGAAGGATATAGGAAGAGATTGAGAATAACTAAGATCAATCAATAAATAATGAATAACAATATAATATAAAAAAGTTAATATACTAATAATATTATGCAGTATATAATAATAATCTTATAATGTAATTTAATAGTAATTATATATAATCATCTAGTATGATTTAATAATAATTATTATTTAAAATATTAATCATAATATAATTTAATAGTAACTATAAAAAAGAATAAAATTATCGTATTGTAATATAAAAATTATTCATACGAAGGCTCATGTAACGTAATAATTATAAATAAATAAATAGCATAATAATAATTATAAATGAATAACAAAATAATAACTATAAATAAAGATTATATTATAAATAAATAACAGTAATAATTATAAATAAATAACAATAATAATTATAAATAACAATAATAATTATAAATAAATAACAATAATTATAAATAAATAGCATAATATGTAAAAATAATTATAAATAAATACAATAAAAGAACAATTATAAATAACAAATATATGATTACTTAAAATAATAATTTTATATTTATATTATATTATTAATAAAATAATTACATAATATATATTAACATTAATAATGAATATCAATTAAAAAGTACTGGAAACTTCATCAAAAATATCAAGGTACCCATATTGTATTATTATTGCCCATCTTGGCGAACATAAACAACTTGGCGCGTGCACCGTGATATCAAACTAGTTCCATTTCAATCCTTTAAAATGCACCAAAGCATGATTAAATATTTTTAAAACAGGGAAATTTTAATATAACGTACGATAGAAGTACTGTCGGAAAAGAGAATTTTAGAATCACCGATTATATTTAGCCTGCGATACTATTGTTCTTGCGATGCAATGTTTACAGATAAACTCCTGTGCATGAGTACGTACGATATATCAGTATTTAGTACTAGTAGTGCTAACTTTCGTCATAGCAAATCTATCCAACCTACGAAAGAACATTAATTAAAAAATATATTCTTGTTAATGTTCTATGTTTGCGAATTCACAATAATTATCCATTTTTATAATCCCTTTAATCAAAATCAATTTTTCCAAAAATGAAAAACCTGCATTATTAGTCTTAATAAAACAATACAAGAAAGGAGTTGTTAAATATCATTTCGTAAGAGCAGGCTATAAATTTTTCAATTGTATAAGGATTGTAATTAACAGGTTGCCGCTGAAATAGTTCTAGTCATTACAGATAAAAAATGAATAGAATGTTTTTTTTCACGTTTAATTAGCTGATGCCTCAATGAAAAAAAAATTATGTTAATACATTGAAGACGGTATACAGTGAAAAATGTGTAGCTTTATTTTCCACAATTTTTGGAAAATAAAATAAATATTAAATTAATAAAATAGAAGAGATAAATAAAGTTGAAAAATTTGTAAATACTTTCAAGAGGTAATTCTTATTTGCTCCCATTTCTAATTTAGTGCTTAAAATAGTTTAAAAAATTTCATTATTTTATTTGTTCTTGTTACCAGCCTAATTTATCAATTGACGTCATATATTTCTAAAATAATTGGAGAAAAAAGCCCCACTTTGAATAAAGTAACTTTTAATTAAATTATTTAATATTTCCTTACATTTGTTTTTATTTACAATCTTGAACGTATTCTTTATTTATGATATTCAAAATTTATCAAATAAAAAGTCAGCTGATTCAATGAAAGAATTTCTCGTTCATATAGGCATAATCAAATCAATACATTTCACATTCAGAATTTATGTATTCAAAATTTTTATTTGCATAACGTTCCATTTCTTTTTATAAATGCTCTTTTATTTTATTATTTTTAATTTGTACTTTCTTAAAATGAGCCCTGCAAATATTGAATACGGAAACTAATTCAAAGTATTTGTTGTGAAAAATAGCATTTCTATTGGAAATACAAGCAAAAGAATTTCTTTCCCAGCTTAAATACTTCCTATTTCTGGAGGCACAAAGTATTGATTAATATTGTTATATATTAAACTCTAATTTGTGATTTGGAACTTGAGATATTCAAATTTTTAAACTACCCTCAGAAGGTAGTTTCGTTTTTGGAGCATAATGAGCTGAATTTTACTTAAATTAATTGGTGTGTATAGTGAATAAATTTAATATTTTAAATTCTTCTCAAATATCTTTTTCATCTGTTACTATTTTAACGTAAAATAAGGTATTTGCGTATTATCGCAACAATCGCCAACGTTCTCTAAGTTTTTACAACCCCGATTTCGTATGCGCTGAATTGAAAATTATGTGCTTGGTTTCATATATAATGTCGCCAATAGTTTGCACCTGTTTAGATTGCAGGAGTTGAATAACGTCTGCTTCCTCCAATAGTTACCTGGGCATTGCAAGCAACGAAAGCGCAGATAGACTGGCGAAAGTAAGAAATCTTAATAATGACAACTTTGTCAACATTACTTTATTAGACGCAAATGCTGTCACAAATTTAAAATTGAGAGAGAGAAGTCAATTCCTGTAAAGCATCAAATCTGCAATATAAGTGGAGATAGCCGTACAGCAAAAACTATTGCTAGACTAAGAACAGGTCATGGCAAAGGAATGAAATTTGATAGGGTTGGGAGAAGATCTTATAGGAATTGTGATAAGAAACTACAGAGCTGACACCTGCTCATATTTTTGATTGTCCAGCTATTCTTTCTGCTCTACAAGAAAAATGAGTCATCTTTTCGTCAGCAAATCTCTATGTAAATAATATTGAAAAGATTGCCAGAACAGTCATCTGGACCCATCAAACTGTTTGATTTGACCCCGTCATGGATACGACATCATCTTCATCACCAATAGGTTACGATAATACGTAAGTACGAAAAATAAGATTACCAAAATATTTTAATTTCTGCCTTTCGTTAATGTTATGTTAACTTGGATTACCACCTGGGGTTGATAAAGGTTTTAATGAATAACTTTATTTATCGCCAACTTGGTGAATTACTGATGTCATACTGAATAAAAGCAAAAATTAAAAATCAAGGGATTCGCGCCTATTTGTACCGATGGCGTGAGCGTAACGAGAAGTTTGTCATTTTTTTTTAAATATAACTAAGGAGAGGGGGACCCTTAAACCCATTTTACAGATTATACGATTGTTCATACTCATTGCTCAAATTTTAAAAATGTAATTTACATGTACTATGTAGTTCTAATTATTTTTTTCACAAAATTCTTTCTTGGCGCTCCTCTTTAGCAACATCGTCTAATACTTCATTGATAATGTCCTTAACCTGCACCTTCCTGGGAAGTTGAGTCTTTAGTTCCATTGATTATTAATAAATTTTCTTATAAGACAACGCCTTTCTGCTCACTCAACGACTCCAGTCCTGGCAATCATTGTGGTATTTTTCTGCGAGAGCTGCAATAATGTATTATCGCAACCGTATTGGTGATGATACTATATGAAATGAAGCACATGGTTGCTAATTTAGCGCGTACGACACATACGAAACTGGAAAGTTGGTCAACTTGATTGCGAAGTTGGTGAGCTATCTTAGGTAATAAATTCATTACAGCATCTCTCTCTCTCTCACACACACACACACACACACAAGAAAACTTTTTTACATAGAGAAAAAATGCAAATAAATTTCATACTGAGAAACACAAGTAGAAAGAAAGTGATTTGCACTAACAGCCTCATAAGGTGGAACACCAAAATGTGAATATTAAATGTTGTAATATTTAACAATTTGTAAACTGGTATGAGTCAAAGAGACCACATTTTTCTAAATCAAGTTTTTTTTATAACTATAGCTTGGTGTGTCACCAACTATATAACTCAGCAGTTCTGGGCAGAAGTGTTTTGTTCTTACTTAGCAAACAGCCTTGATCTCATGTTTGTTTTTTCAAAATAGCATAAATAGTTTTTACATTGGAGTATACAAATATTTTCTTTGTTTTTAAAATTGAATAAATTAGATTAGAATTGATTCAGCATCTAGTATCAAACTGTAAAATAATTTGGATTTGGAGAAAAATTTTCAATAAAATTCTAATTACAATAAATGGGAGTTAATAAATATGAAAAGCCAAAGGATTTGCTTTCGGATTGCAATAATATTGTTTTGACAGTTTCTATAACAAGTAATATTAATTTTTTTAGGTTAATTCCTATTAGGGTCAAGAAAAAATTTTATTTTAGTAAATTAAGTTCAATTAAATTAATATTTGAAAAAAACTGTTTCTGCATCAAGTATCCACAATTTTTTAAAAATGCATTTGAACTTGATTGGATGAAAAATATAAGTATTTGAAGTAAAGAAAAATTGGGGATAGGAAAACTTACTGGTACCTTCTGTTTCAGCTAGTTTTAACTTCATCAGAAATAACGTCTTAAAATTAAAAAATAAAATTTCATTCATGAGTTAATATTTGAAAAAACTGTATTGACATAAATTGTTCTCTCCATTACAAGTAGATAAAATGTATTTTAACTTGAATGGATGAATAAAGTGTTTTATTAACGATTAAAGTTTGAACAAGATATGTAAATAAATATATAAAGGGAGAGTGTGAACTAATTGTAGGAGTTGAAAAATAATTCTAAATATCTTATGAGTTTATTATTTTCATGATAACATTCAGTTATTCAAAAAAATTACCTTGATTACGCATACTTGGATTTAGAAAAATATACTTGGATTTTTTTAAATTTTAAAGTGCAATTGACAAGGAAATGAATGAGGGATGTAGTAGCTGAGCAGGTATGCCTCAAGCATGTGGCAACTAATTTGGTTTCATGCTCCAAGTCCTGAATCCTGTTGGGTGACGTCATGGAGCAGCACTCACATACGAAATGTTCGCTTCACTTCAAAACTCAATGTCAGGATGAGGAGAGCTCTGTAGATTATCTCGTCCCTTGACATCCATTTGGAATTCAGGAGTTCGTCAGAACAAATTGAACCAATATACCAAAAGATCAAGGGATAGGTTAAATGAAGTGATCGTGATAGGTGGTGGTCTTTACAGTTAACTTGTGACCGGCGAAAGCATGTTTAGAATCTGCTTCCACAAAAGAAGAGTCCGCAGTAGCCTAGTGGTCAAAGTAATGAACTAGCCAAGCACCGCTGAAGACCGTGCAGAGGGTGCCGATGCACGTTAAATATGTCGAGGCTCGATGGTGCGGTGTGGAAGTTAGAAAAGAGGGGTGACAGCTCTCGGGTGTCGTCCTCGTCACTTGACCATGGTTCAAAATGACGAGGTCCTTCGCCAAAAGCCCTCGTGTAGCTGAGCAGCACAACGTTAATATTCACTCACTCAATGGTGGACAATATGATGATAATGGCGTAAAACCACCCACTAGGCTCATAAAGCATCTAAGTTTTAACAGCTTTAACAAAAACAGTCATAATTTAAATACAGTTTCCGACATGTAATCCATCCTCTATTTTAAGGTCCGTATCTGATAGTTCTCGGTTAGAAAACAAATAGAGATTTACTAGTTAAAAAAATAAATATTATACTCATTTTCAATAGCAATTTTTTCTAATAGATGTTTACGAAATAATAATGAATAAAACAGAAAAAATCTTTTTTTGCTCGTTCATTTATTCTGAAACTTCATTGCTGTATTAATCTTAACATTTCGTGTTTCCGTTCCCTGCACAATGACATTCTTTTCCACGCGACCCCAGGAAAAGCAACTCAATTGCAAGACCCTATCTAATTTAAGGACCCGCTGAAAGTTCAGAAAAGACCTGACTCGTTAAAGTAATTATTCACAGTCCGCTCCAGAGATTCATTATAATTCTGAACCTGCGGTTTTTAGAGCGCGATTCGGCGAAAAATTGGACAGTTCCGTATTCCGTTATCGAAGATAGATCGTTATGATATAGTCAGTTGAAAGTGACATTTGACAGAATGGAATTATGTTGGAATAATCCACCCGTTAAATTTCTTTTTGTGCGCCATTCCTTCTGGAATATTAATTTTTAAAAAGATGTATTTTGAGTGGTTCCGAAAGTTACATTAGATGTGGCATTTTCGTCCTACGTAGAAATGAGGGATTTTTATCACACTTGGTGTCATCGCCTGCTGGTTTGCTTCTAGCTTCGCGGCTTTGTTTGTTGCGAAGTATTTTGGATACCAAAGTTTCGAGAAAAGAATCACCAATGTGGCTTGAAACAATGAAGGCTTTTGTGAAAAGTGTTGCAAGACATTTATTTTGAGGGTTTTTGGTTTTAATGTCTTGTATATTTCATGTAATGATACTCTGTGCACAACAAATGTATTCAAATATTTATTTTCTAACTTATTTTAATAAAAATTGAAAGCCAAGATAAATTAATTTAAATATTAATAACATTTTATAACTTATTTTTAATTAAAATTTAAAAGATTTTTGCAATTTATTTGTTTACATTTTTGTTACGAAATTACGGTGGGGTGATGCTTCTTTTGGCAAGACATTTGGCCAAGACTAAAGATTCCTGTGTCCAAGAGATTCATTCTAGTTGTCATGGTAACGAAATTGTAGTCGACATGTCATGAGTTGGAGCAGCGGTTTCGATCATCGACGACCTTCTTTAAGTTTCAGACTTACATCTCGGAGCCCCAAGATTTTGAACAACCCTCTCGGACTCGTTTTTTCGTGAAAGGCAATTAAGTGATCTAGTCTAGGATGACACATCTTTCCATTTGTAAAAGAGATAAATCTTAACTTTATATGCGAGACTCCATGGACCCCCTAGAAAGGTGCTCTGGATCACACTTTAAGAACTACCAAGTCCCTGTGCCATTGAAGGAGTTGCTGTGTAGAAGGGCTGATACATGGGAATTCTGCCGCTCAAAGTCCTCCCGTTGGCGTGGTGTGGTAGTTTGGAGAACAAGGATGCTACCTTAGATGCTCAAAATGACAATATCTGTCACCAAAAGCCTTCATTTTCCTTCATAGTGCGACGTTAGCAAGTATTCAAACTCTCACCAAGTTTGAAATATGTTGGAGTAGTAGTTGGCAGTCGATAAGATAAAAAAAAATTAGCTCTCAACCTGTTTATATCTAAATATAGTTTTACAAATTTATTATAATGCATTTAAACATGATTTCATAACAAAACTATTTTGGCCAATCGTTCTTTCTTTAAAAACAGCCTAGAAAACCCTAAAAATACCACGTAGAACTTTATCGTATTTTCTTGATATACGTCAACATAAGACAGCGTTTCTTAAGCTATGTGGGCCATGGTAGCCTAGTGGTCAAGACATCGGATCGTGGCTGGCATGTCATGAGTTCGAGCCAAGTATCGCTAAGCACCCGTCGTGTAGGGGGAGCGATGCACGTTAATTCTGTCAAGAGCTCAAACATCCTCATGTTGATGCGGTGTGGTAATGAGGTTGATTCATGTGATGTCACAATCACGTGATGAGGATGGCACGGGAATATGTTTTGGTTTGTTTCCCACTTAACTCTAACCTAACACTTCTTTTGTGTACTATCTTGCTCTTTTACATTATAACTCGATTACAGTAAAAGATCAGATGATTGTATACGAAAAAAAATCTTTTTTAATATCCCGGTATAAAAATTCGAGTGTTTAGTCAACATGATGAAGCGTAAGGATTTTAAACCACATCTCCTCACTTATTATACTCTGACCACTTTGAATAAGCTTGTTTTCAATACCAAACATTTAGAAATCATCGCCAGCTCCATTCCTACTATTTTTGTGTTCATAAAAGAAACTTCTGCTAAAAGGAATTTGGATACATATCTACAGGAATGTAAATATGATTTGTTTATTTTAAATTACATTATGTAGAGAGAACATAAATAAAAAGATAAAATATATATAGTTAACTTAAATTTTTAATTATTTTACACATCTTCAGAGTAGTTAATAGAGATATTTCTGTATTAAATTATCTAAAATAAAAACACACACAAGAATCTGATATGTAACCCTACATGTCATATATTAAAACAAGTTTTTGTCTATATATATAATGTATTATACTGTATAATTTTATTCTTTTGTTGCGAAACAAAAATTTCGAAAAGCATTCACTATAGAAATGAAAAAAATATCTTAATTTACTACAGGTTCATTAATGTTTATACTTAATGATAAATTAAATACCATTTTCAAACATTAGAAATGCAAATTACCATTTACCTTTTGTAAAATTATAAGCAAAAAAGTTATGCAACATTTTTAAAACCTTTATTCACAACACCATTTTAGTAAAGAGATATTATTTATCTAGAATTTCTCATTCTGAATGTGGTAAAAAATTAAGGCATTAAAATTTTTTAATTAAATTGTGTATATTACAGAAGATAAATTTGTGTGTATATATTTAATATAAAAGTCCTGTTCTTTCCTGCATGGTCAAAATAATAAGTCATTTTTAATTCATAATTCTTTGACACAAAAAAATAAAAATTTTAAAATATTTGTGTGAAATGTATTATGTAGTATAGGGATTTCTTAACACATCTGTTTTTCAGAATTTGACTGGTATAAATTTGTCACACAGATGTACAATTTGTTTTTTACTATGGATAACATTTATTGGTATATGCACAAGTGTTATCAAAATGTAAAATTCATTAATTTTGATGATAAGTTTCACATATAGACTATATCCATATTATTGGAGTATAAAACAGTGTACTGAAGAAATCTATGCAACCCCAACTGGAATGTGTTAAGCATCCGAATACTCTGGATTTTAATTTTTATATAAGTATTAAAGTCTGAAAGTTTCATCTGTTTTGATACTATCCTGCTTATAAGTTTAAGCCCTGAATAAATTTGTTGTATTGAGTTATTAACAAATATTGACCCAAGAAGTGCACTTAGATCAGTTCTATATTTATCAATAATTAAGATCATGAAACCAAATATGATTTTACATAGACATTTGATTATGTAGGATATTTACCTTCTAAAAGTAATAAAGATATTCAAAATTTTAATACAACCTTTTTCAATTCTCTATTTACTCTTAAATGAATAACTTGACAAATTGCTGTTCGCAATAATCTACATTAATGCAAAATTTAGTAAAAAAAAAGATAATTTCAGAAAATTTCAAAATTATTTATAAAAGGGCTGATTGTCCAAAATCACTGATATTTTTATGTGACGTCTGTTGAAAGAGCAAATTTGGAGCACTTGTATATTATAATATGGAATAATTTCTTTAAATCATAAAACCGCCAAATGCTACGATATACAACCAATAGAGTAAACTGTTCATGATCATGTTTGAACACAGTAATTATAGTGTTTTATTTTTTAAAAAATTTGGATGTCTTTTTGCTTGGCGAAATTAGTTGGCACTTTAATACGTATGTTCCAAATTTTGGAATGGTATGAGTACTGATTTAGCATTTCTTAGACAAACTTTGAAGTAATTTTTATATTTGAAGTTAATATATTTTCAAACATCAAAAAAAAAACAACTTCAGAGCAAGAATTCTAAATCTATTTTCTTAATGTTGCTTCATTTTCAATTTTTTTAGTATAAATATAATTATGTATAAAAGGATACTTTAGATGCATAATCAGTGATAACGAAATAACATGTCAATACATTAATCCAAATAAGATTAAGTTTGGATCAACTGAAGTATATTTAACACTATACATACAGTAACTGATAGAAATAGGTATGCATCAAATGTTGGTATGTTCAGTGTTGAAAAATCAAATATTCCCATTAAAAGAGAAGATAATGCTTCGTATATTTTAGAGGAACAGATTGTAGGAATTTTGTTATTATATATATAGTGTGAAATTCAAAAAAAAACCCTTTGTAAATTTTATTTTGATGTAGTATATGCAATGTAAAGATTTATTAATAAAAACATTGCTACATTGCCATTTTATGTGTTTTTGTTTTTTTATATTCAAAACTTCTTTCTATAAGTTGCATGATTTAAGTATTCTAATTTGTTTTGTGTAAATTCAAAAAGTTGATTGTATAGATTTAAGACCTGGATCCATACCCTGTACAATTTCTTAAAAATACAATGAAAAGTTTTGTTGACAACCTACAAATATAATGCAGTCTCCTGTTTTTGCTTTTTAGTTCCTATGTCACATAGCTGGTTGTTTTTCCTGAAGATTTAGTTAATTTAAAGAACAGACAACCCAATTACTTGTCTGTTTACTGCTGATTGCCCGTGATGGTGTTTAAAATTTAGGTTTCTATGTCATAAACCTAATGAGATAAATAAAGTGAGAAAAAATTTCAGAAATTCTGCATAATTTGACCTTTTTAGCTATTTAATCTGTGATTTAGGAGAGGATTTTCTTTAATTTTTTTTTTACAGTATCATTTTATTTCTTTGGTTTAAAGATATTTAATACTTTTTTCTTGTAAATAAATTGAAAAAAGCCATTTATAAGGTTTCCAGATCATTTTATTAGATATTATCAATAAGATAAAAATTGAGATATAATAAGATATTATGCGAGATAAATAATGGCAGTTAGATTATCTATTTGTCCTTATAGTATAGTGTTACATTCATAGCCTGCTTTATTTACTTATAGTGTATTCATGTAATGTTAAAATTAAGTGTCAATAAATAATGTATATTTAAATGAGTATGGTTATTGAATAAAACTGTCCGATAAGAGAATTTTCTGCTTCATTATAAGAGAAATTTTTATGAAAACAATTTAATTTGTTTTGCTATAAAATAATTTTATTAAAAAGCCTATTTCTTTAAGCATGTATCTTAATTTATTTTTAAAAAGTCAAGTTTATTTCTTTCTGAATGTTATAGACAGGCATTTCTAAAAAAATTCAAACCTTTTGAAGAGTAATAATTACAAAGGAAGTCAAAGAATAAAACATATCAAATGTTTGTTTATAATTAGATTATTGCAGATATCCCAAACCTTTAAATGATGTTAAAAACAATTTCATTTCCATCATAGAATTCCTAATTATTTTAATCAAATACTTTCATTATTAACCAACTATTATTTTATACACCCTGCTCTCAAAGAGTATAAATCTCTTGTTAAACATTAGAAATAGGTATGAAAATTTTTAAATAAACAAAAATATCCATATCATTGACAAATCTTATTATAAATTCATTTCCAAAATTATATTTACATGCATTTCATGTTTCTGAGTGTTTCATACTCATCTATGAGAAATTATAGAGATAGTGTTTCTAAAAACATTAAATATTTGTAGCTGGTAATTACTAAGGGAAACCGGAAAGGAAAGGTATAAACATTAACATTTCAAAAGGGGACCTTTTCATATCTGTTTCTCATAAATTACAATATTTTATGAATTTATGTGGCGTGATACACTATGTACCAATAAGTAATTGGACACATATGAGAAATTATTCCAAATTCAATGGTCTCAATTCTATACTGTAAGTGTTCCCGTGCGTAAATAAACATAATAAACTACATGAAAACAAATGACTTAGTATAAGGAAATCTAGAACTATTAATAAATATATAAACAAACTGCAAGTAGCCACCGGTTTCACACACTAACAGCAAATGACAAAACTGAAACAAAAATTATGCTATAAAATTACGAGAAAAATACTTCATACCTAATTATTAAACAAGGATAATGCAAAAATATAATAATAAAATTTAAGAAATAAGCTTCGCACACAAGTAAACTTATCAAACATGCGGAATTTACACACTGATTCAAAACGCGTGGAAATGTTAGTATCCTCGTAACGGGATTCCGACTTGGCGTCTCATTGTCGCGAATCAACCTCATTAGGAGAAGGGGGTGCCAGCTCAGGTGTCGTCCTTATTACTTGACCATGGTTCAAAATGACGAGGTCCGTCGCCAAAGGCCCTTGTCTAACTTAACACAGTGTGACGTTAATATTCACTCACTCACTCAAACCATGAGGCGCGCTCACTTAGGGGTACGTAATAACTCTACGAGGGGGCATGAGTGTATTGAAAAGTCGAAAACAAACGATTATTTCAAAAAATTATGAATTTGCTGAAAGTATATAAACAAACAAAATGCATTCTGACATGATAAAAAATAAATACACATTTACACTGATAAAATACTCTTATAATTGTATCAGTACTCCACAATGTATTTTATAATTAATTTAACAGAGTTAAGGAGAACATTAATAATTACTAGTGATCACATATGCTTATCATATATAAAACTCTATACAAAAATTAACTCATCTTGATAATATGTACGTGGTTTATAATTAATTCCTTAACTGCCGATTCGCTCCCTAATGCAACCGGAAGGGGACGGAAAAGGAATAAGTAAGCAAATTATCTGATATAAGTAAATCCTTCACAAACAATGTCAATGTTCTTTTATTGCATTCCAAAGCCTTTGGGATAATTATATGGATAGCAGTGCGCATAAAAGATTTTACTTTGAAAAGACGCATATGTACGTCCGGAGCAATTTTCACTTTCTGTGAGCGAAACATTTATATACGCCGAAGGTACTTAAGAGGTTAAAGTCGTATTGTAGGTTTAGAGCGTCAAAGTGTATTATTATTTAATTAAATACATTGTTATTTTATGGAAGGGGGGCGATGATAATTATAACTGAATATTGGGTCACAAATATTGAAACTTTGAAAAACACTGGCATGAGGCATTCCAGTAAAATTTCTAATCTTTGAAACGGGACAATATGACAACATTCAGTGAACCCTATAAAATAGCAATCTATAAGAATAATCTAAAATTAGTTTATAATTGGCATGCTCAAAAGTTCCTAGGATCTCGGAGATCCAGGTAGCCTACCTCATGGGTGGTGCTATATCAACCGAGTCATGGGTTCAAATCCTGCTGCTAATAAAAATACGTTTAATAAACACATGTCAAATCTGTTGAGGTACACGTTGAGGTAATGTAAAAATTTCTGTATAGTACAGTGACAGTTCACTGAAGTGTCAACCTCGTTACTTGACCATGGCCCCAAATTACGAGGTTTGTTTGTACCAATAACACTCGTGTAGTTGAATAATTTGATATTAATAAGCTAATAAGTTATTTGCAGAATTCTAGATGGCAAAATGTGTACTAAATTGATTTGTAGATCCTATGGGAAAACTCGCCTCCAACGATCGCTGACAGTGAACAATGTCATTCAAGGTACATAAAAGTATACATTTGTGATGTATAACTAAAAAGTTTTAATACAGAAACCATTTAAGATGCTTTGTACCTAATAACTTAGAGTACATTTTTTATTCCACATTCAATGTAAAAACTATTTTAACACGCGCGTAAATATATTTCATTAAAATAAGTGTAACGTATAAAAATAACTGAATGATGAATACCAATTTTTTTTAATTGTGGTCACATGCTAATACAATACATTTATTTTCAATATTTGGTACATATTGGAAAGATCTATTTAAACGATAATTGAAGAACCGAGTACATTTTGGGAAAACTATGTATATTGAGAAGAATGAGTGTATATATATAACATTTTTTGAACTAAGAAATCTCTATATTAATCGATCTAAGAACATACAAGTACAATCCATGGAAGTTGTAAAGACCCCTATCTAGACTGAGATGAATAAATTAAACTTGAAATTTTTTATCTAAAATTAAATATGTTTTACATATATGTCAATATGTAAATTGAGTGAAGTAAATATTAGTACCTTACCTTTATTCCATTGTGATGTTATACTCGTATATCTAAGGTAAGTACTTATGAACCTTTAATTTCTGAAAGTGTATATTTTAGTTTGCTAGTCAACTTTTGTATGTGTTGTTGATCTTTGTATTTGCACCATCAAAAAGAAAGTCTGAAAAGGATTCTTCTCGTTTGTTTCATCGATCATGAAATGGTATAAGGCCAAAAATGCATTACAAAGTGTATATAAATACTTACTGCATATGGAATATTCAAATGAATCTACAACGACGAACAAAAAGTAACAAGTAAAGGTATTTTTTTCTAAATCAAATATTGGGAAGGGGGTGAGTGAGTGAATATTAACGTCGCATTGTTCAGCTACACGAGGGCTTTTGGCGATGGACCTCGTTATTTAGAACCTTCGTCAAGTGACAGGAATGACACCGGAGCTGGCACCCCCTCTCCTAACTACCCCACCCCACCATCGGGAGGACATTTGAGCTCCCGACAGATTTAATGTGCATCACTCCCCTACACGGTGGGTCTTGATTGGTACTGGGCTAGAACTCGTAACAATCCAGCCACGATTTGATACCTTGAACACTAGGCTACCGTGGACACTCAAATATGTGGAAGGTAAGAGGCAAACTGATAAATTTTAACTTTTTTACAACAAATTACCCATGTCCACGGTAGCCTAGTGGTCAAGGTCACAGACTGGCATGCCTAAATTCCAGTGTTGTGAAGAGAGGCCGTGTATAGAAAAGGCCAATGCGCGTTAAATCTGTCGATGATCAAACATCAAACGGGATCTCATTAGTATGATGTGAACGTTTGGCACTCCCTCTCCTAACTCGGATGTCATCATCGTCACATGTCCATTGTTCTAATTTATAAGGTCCGTCACCAATAGTCTTACGTAGCGTTTCAGTGCGACGTTAATCGCTCGTGTTATTTCTGTAGTGTACGATTTTAGTCCTCCGGCTGGGTGGAGCAGTTGGTTTGTCGCTCACCATCTGCACCCAAGGATACGGGTTCGACCGAGGCCCACGTCGGTGGATTTTCATGAAGGAAAAATCGACAGCGTGAATTTCGTATGGTTATGCGTCATGTAAAATATCCCTTAAGTGTGAGTTTGGCTTTGGGGCTCTTGGCAATTTTGCGTCTTTAGAGCTCAGGTGCCTCCCTCTGGGAAGGAAACTGAGCGTCAAAATGGCTTGCAGCAATTGGTATCACCTATAGGGTGCCGCACTGAAAAGAGATACCAGCTTCTGGGGAATGTACTAGGTCTGAAAAGGTAAAAATACCAATCCGCAGCCCCATTACGAAAAAAATGTTTAATCCCAATGGCTCTCAATTATCGCTCGTTGAAGTTGATTTTAAGCTAACTATAGCCTCAAGTAGTTTCTTTTCAATAAAACATGTTTAATAAATTTATATAAAATTTTAAATGATAGAGAGAATTTTATGTAGTATGCATTACGGGTAATTTTCATCGAAAGGTATCAAATTGGATATTCAAACTTTGATCTATAGAAATGAAAACAAATCTGTGCGCGTCATGCCTTGCTTCTTCTGATTGCGATGAAACTTTGGGGAATGGTTGGACGCGTGCTCGAGAAGGTTTCGGAGTTAGTAAAATTTACCCCTAAGTGGCGTTATGCATTGATATTCCCTCTTTTGAACTATAAGATCTACAAACTTGACATTTAGTCCTTTTCAAGATTAGAAATCAACTACGAAAAAGGCTTTGCGGAAATCGACCTCTGAGGTGCGTTGTGGTGGCTTTAGAGATAAATACTGTCGTTATTGAATTATTAGACCTACAAACTTGTAATTTGGTGGGCACGTTCCTTTCAAGGAGTATAGGTCGCTACAAAAAAAGGGTTTGCCGAAAAATGAACCCTAAGGGGGCTTAAGCGGTGTTATTGAAAAATAATCCCATTTTTGAACTATTGGACCAACAAACTTGACATTTTTTAGGCCTGTTCCATTTATAAAGTTGAGATTCGCTACAAAAAGTGTTTTGAGAATCGACCCGAAAGTTCGTTGCGAGAGCTTTAGAGATAAATATCACTGTTTTCGAAATTTAGATGTGCAAACTTGAAATTTTGTTGGCATGTTTTTTCTAGTTGAATGTATATCCGCTATGAGCGGATTTTACGGATATTGACTACTATTGGGGGGTTAGTTGCTGTGACTTATTCATAAAAAATAAATTTCATTATCAATCTACTACTTACCGTGAAAACATTTAGTATTTTAGTATGCATGTTGCTTTTGTTGAATGGAGATTCGCTAAGAAAGGAATTTACGGAAATCGATTCCTATGGGGGAAAGTGAATTTTTCCGGCGTATTGATAAAAAAAATACCAGTTTTTGAACTACAAGACCAACAGTAATGAAGTTTAGTATGCATGTCTGTTGTTGAATGGATCTTCCAGAAATCACCTCTCAAAGAGGGGGGGGGGTATAGAGCTTATTGTTAAAAATATTCCGTTTTTTATTTATTAGATTTAGACTGGAAATATGACAAGTGTGTTTAATTGAGCTGATATCTACTAAAAATATTTTTTTTTTGGAAATCCACTTTGGAGGAAAATAAAGCAAAATTCTATATCAATTTTATTAATTATTATTCGGAAGTTCTGTCCTTTTTAAATCAAGTACTGTTAGAATATTATTCAATAGAATCAAATTCTTAATGCTAATATATCAGTAATTTACATACAGGATGTCGGGTCTTAAAGTATCCAAAAGTAATGACTTATTATTACAGAACTACCTATCAGAATGTAACAAACTGTTCATCCTTAGATTGGAAAATTCTCCGAGATTTTTTGGATCTAGTCCGATCCGCCGCAAGTGCGTGAATTATTTGGCAACCGCAGACGGTAAACTTTTTACTCTGACTTCATTAGTACATATGTGGACGCCACAGCAAAAGGCGCAGTGCATACTTTGGCTACGGAATTTAAATCAGTCACGCGTGTGTAGCGTCGTGTTTGAACAGAATGGAATGTCGACCCTCCGACATCAAAATCTGTCCACCAATGGGAAAGAACATTAAAAGAAATGGGAACTTTGCTATCTCAAACTGGCAAGTATCCTTTTCTTTCGGGATAGAAGACATTGCTGATCGTGTGCATGATTCATTTTGTAGATGTCCTGATAAGTCTATTAGAGTCAGTAACGACATTCCATTCTGTTCGAACACGTCGTTGTACAAGTGTAACTGATTTAAATTCCGTTAACTAAAGTACGCAATGTTATGTTAGAGTAATGTTATTTTACTCTGGCGCACACATTTTTACTAATGAAATCAATGTAAAATGTTTATCGTCTGCAATTGGCGAATAATGGGCGCACGTGTGGCCAATCGGACTAGACTCAAAAATTCCCGGAGAGGTCTCCAATACATGGATAAACAGTTTATTATATTCTAATAAGCCGTTACTTTTGGATACTTTAAAACTTGACACCCTGTATATATTCATATACCATCATGAATTATCCAACAAAGCGGGCAGGTAACGGCTAGTTATAATACTAATCAATTTTACGTAGTTGCAACAAATTTAAATCTCCTAACAATACAAGTTTAACTTCATTCGTTTGCAGTTCAAACGCTTACACTTTAATTTTTAATTATATGTAGCGAAGGTTTCTCCATAATAAATCTAACATGTGCACCCAAGGAATATGCTTTATTCTAGATAAATAACTACACATTTAATTTTCCCTGACAGCCCGCTAGATGAGCAACAGCTGGCAGTTCTGTTTTGACTAAGATTTGTCAAAGAATTTTTATATTTAGCGCAGCAGCTGGTTAATAATGCTCTCTCTTAATCTAATGTTGTGAGTTACATTATACCGCGAAGAACTCCAGATTGTGATATTGCACAGAAGCAACGAACATTTATGAAAAACGAAATCAAATTTATCTCCATTTCTTGTTCCAATATTTATGCCAGAATCCATTTTATATTCAGAAATATACGAGACACCAGCTCATGATTTCTTTTTGCTTCTTTTTATCTTAGGAAATATTACATTTAGTTTGTTTTTATCACAACCTTGATTGAATCAACTCTTATGATTTTGGTTTATTAAAAAGTCTTAAAGGAAACGTCATCCAACAACACTGAACGAATTTTGGAAAACGGTTCAAAAGGAATGGAGTAAAATTTGCATGTCAGTACTAAGTAAAAGTTTACTTTGATAAAATTTTGAGCTAGAGCTTTTGTCAATAATCCGTGAGAAGCGATTTGCCACAAAACTGCGGTACTTATTGATAAAAATTAACTGGCAAACTCGTTTATATAAAGAGCGAATGATCTTTTATGTTTACGACTTAAATGTTTGTAAATTTGCTGCTTAATTGCTTACAAAATTGTGACAAATATTATGGCCATTATATATAAGGCCCAGTGGTAGAGTGGCTGCTACAGGTTCGGGTTCTATCCCTGGACTGGGCAAAGGTCGACTCAGACTGTCATCCCTACTGCAATGGGTTGATAAATGAGTACCAAAAGCTTGCTTGGGGATTTTAGCACTGGAGGTCTAGCTTTAGACTGACCACCTGATCGGGACCATTGCTGTGCATCTCAGCACCCAATGGTCACGTATATTGGGATGGGCACAGTAGACATGGTCCTCATGGGCTGTTGCGCCACTGCGTTTGAGTTTATATAAATAAATGTACCTATTTTTTATCCTTATAAATTTATAGCATTTTAGATATAATTTGAGGCCTTTAAAAGATTTGCTTTTAAAAAATAATCACTTGTCTTTAATAAATTCTCTAAAAGGAATATGTAACTATATTTCATTTTGTATCATTCTCTAAGATATTTACTATAATATTTAATCTGATTGTCCGAAGTTTTTATATAAATATTTATGCTAATTTGTAAAAAAAATAAAATGTCATTAGATGAAAGAAACAGATAATTTGTCTGCTTAGTGGATGTTAAAAAAAATAAGTACCTCGCTGAATTTGTACATTCTCAAAATGTTCTACAGTTACAACAAATAGATTAAAAACCCATTAAGCAAAAGATGTTTCTTCAAGTCTTAAGTATTCTTACACAGTATTAGTAATTTAAGAATTGCTTGAAGCAATTTAAGTAACTACGGATTTGATAAGTGAGAGTATTGTTCCTAATTGTAATTTAGAGATTTAATGTTGGCACTTATTGGTTTTTCTAGTTGTTCTTTATACGAGTTATATCAACTGGTTTTATGAGGTGAAGTTAAATAACGCATTTAAAAAATGGTTATATTTATAGTTAAAATTAATTTTAGGTACAGTGTAATCTAGGGGTTGGCAACATTTTATAACTCCGACGTCCCAAATCAATCTACGAATAGGATTCAGCAGGCCACGCAGTAGGACATGTTTGAAACCATTTGATTGTCCTGATAATGTGTTAGAAAATAGAGGTCAGTAATATATATTTACAGTTTTAATAATTAATGCTACATCATTTAATGATATGGATTAATATAAAAATAGACGGTTTAAAATAAAAAAACACCTTCAACAAAAATAAAAAAAAATTAATATATGTATATATTATGCATTTTTAAACATTTATTAAAATAAAAAATAGACAACATAAAACATAAGTATTTCCCTTCATCATAGTTAAAAAAAATAATAATGCAAATCTAGTGCTTGCACATCTCAACTTTTAAATCTCAAAATCAGTGTTACGATTTGCGACTTTCAACTTGACACCATTCTGAGCCTTCAATAGACTCAAAATATTTTTCGTATTGTGAAAGAATTTTTATTTAGTTATGTAGTACCAAAAGCTGAAAGCAGAGTACATGCATTTTTTTCTCTTCAAACGATTAAATCTCTCCAGCAATGGCATTCAATAATTTACAAAATAGCTGTAAATTTATCTTTTAGATTTTTTCGCAATTCTTTAAATGTCCATAATTCTGAAGATGTTTGTCAAGAAGAGCCATTACAAATTATCAATTTCAAACCACTCGACAATTGATAAATTTGTAGAGTCCTGCAGAATGTCACTGAGAATTGTACCGCGAGCGCATGCGACACGAGTGCATAAGTTTCCGACGCCACATTTAAAGAATGAGACATAAGACATTTGTGGCTGGGGAGATATGATGAGAGAATAGAAACCAAGGGAATTGTAAGTGTATGTTGGAGAACATGCTGTGTGGTCAAACGTTATCCTCCTGGTAAATGTCTTTGAGAAACCTCTAAAGAAAGAGAAGTGTCACCGGCCACAACACAACATCCACGTATCCGTAGGCGGTCACAGTTCCCTAAATGTGAGTGTTTTACAAAATTTTCTAACGTACAGAATAGTGCCCCAACCGTGGTGCTGTATTGTCCACAGATGTGACTGAATATGACCAGTCATCACATCGTCACTACACTTGTAAAAACGGCTATTGTTCTAGGAACAAAAAACAATACTCGTCTAAGACACTGGACAATTCCATCGTTCCCATTGCTTTAGCTTGTCAAAAGTCATCTGTGCTGTAGGGTTAATGAATATGTTTTTATCGAATGCCACTAGTAACCAATTGATAGTTTTAAGGTCGGTATATGGAAACAACAAGGATGTCCAGTACATTCTGAAAATTAGCAGTAGAAGTGCTTTTCTGGGTCTCCATCGATTTTCCATGCTTGCCACATTTTCCTGTTCCAAAAGACTTTGATAAACTAATGCACCATAGGCACGTTTAAATAAGTCTGTCTGCTAGAACTGAATTCGTTGGAGGTGTCCTACCATTATTTATTATTTAACGTTTTTTTCTGAAGCAAAAAGAAAACCACAATTACTTATTTTTCAGGGAGAAATAATGGCTCGGATATTGCCCAATTTGCCTTTATATCCCATGGACGCAGTGGCCTAGTCGTCAAGGAAACTGACTCATGGTTGGAGCGTCATGAGTTTAAGACCTTGAACTACTGAAGGTCCGCTGTGAAGATGAGGCTGATGCACATGAAATCTGTCGAGGCTTAAACGTCATCCCGTTGGTGTGGAAGTTAGGAGGGATAAAGCCAGTTCATGCATTTTCTTCTTCACTTGACCGTAGTTCAAAATGACGATGGTTGTCCCCAAAAGCCCTCGAGTAGCTGAACAGTATACAACGTTAATATTCCTTATATCGTACTAAAAAATTGTTGGGGAGCTGCTCTCTATAAGCATCATTTGTATTACTAAGTGAGATTGCAACCTAATGAAACCTCTTCTTGGTGTTACATTCTCAATATCACATAGTACATAAACATGTGTGTGTATAATGGGATCATTAGTTTTAGTGGTAAAAAAAGATTAATTTTCAGAAAACAAGAACTCTTTCAGCTTTTAAATGCGATCACAAAAAATTAATCTTCATGAGGGGCTCCTCGAATTTGATAATGGTCTTTATCGCTGATTGTCAATTGTGTGTGCCCTGTATAGGTGATACAGGCTTCCACTCCCACCCCCCTATCAATAATTATTAGCTGTAGTACAGGAAAAGAAATATTACAACAAAATTTTTAAATCATGAAAAAAAACGGTATGAAATAAATTTTCAAAAGCTTATTTACATAAAGCTTTATGAATATTTTGATATTATTCCTATAAATTTTATAAACTGTAGGGACATATAATTGTAATATATATATATATTTTTACTCTTGTAACTATTCACTTTTCTTTTTAATAGTTTCTCATTATATATATACAGTTTTCTGTAGAATAAATACACAGGTCGGAGAATTTTTCATTTCTCTCAAATAAAGGATATGAGTCATTCATTCTTTTGTGACTTAAGTACCTTATTTGTTTGAATATTTTTGGAATTGCCTCTCATATACTATTACCAGAAAGAGATTCTTCTAAAACAGTAAAAAATCCTTTTTTTCTTATAACTAGAGCAGGACATTGTCTGAAAACGCGACAGAAATGGGCGTTGATGTAAAAGTCAAGATGGTTAGTGATTCTAGTTCTTCATTCTAAAAAGAAAAGTGCCCGGCAGAATAATGATGACTGCTGCAAATAAAGTTTATCTGCTTTTCCCTCGGTGCAATGTAATGTACTGTGTTGAAGGATAGAACGTGAGGAATAAGTTCTGAGTTTTTACCTCTATTCTGCTCAACGTAGCTGAAAGTTTGAGAGCACCGTATCCATACTAAAATGGAGTTTCGAATCAGGATGGTTTTTCGCTTAAAGCATTTTTAAACGGCATTAACACAATAAACCGTTTGGTATGTGGTCATGGGAAATTTCTCACGCAGCCAGATTACTCTTTTCATTGTAAATGAATGGGGGGTAGGAGAAAATACAAATTTGATCACGGTGTCGAGGAAATTCTAGACAGAAATAGAGGCATTTATGGAATTTTTCGGAATATTTTTCAGATATGAAAGTACTCTAACATTCATGTTCTATAAGGGTTGCCCAAATGGAAAATGGGAAAATTGAATACAACTAATACCTTTATTGGAAGATAAAATAAATCTCCTTGGACTTTGCAGCAGAGATACCATTGTTTCGAAAGTATGTTTATGTCTTCTAGATACAAAGATTGTGGTTTCTTCTCGAGGAAGTCCTACATAGCTTCCTTCACCTCATCGTCCGAATAAAAACGTAATTCTTTCTTAACCCCTTAACGGTTGCATAATTTTGAAGAAAATGGTCATAAAATTGCCTATTTTTTATTCAAGAAAATTATTCAAAACTAAATGTATGTTCATTAAATGTATTTATTTTTAAATTTTGTGGATAAGTTTTTAGCTCGAAAAATACAAACATAATTTTATTAAGAATAGCCAACATTAAGAGGTATTATTGTGACAAATCTGTACGGAATCATTCCACTAATATCCTTAGGCGACTTTTGGGGGAATATAAATTCGCGTATATTTCTATTCAACTCCAAAAAGATGAATGGGATATGCAAAGTAGATAAGGTATTTAAGTCGAGCGTTGTAAGCTAGCAGACATGATGATGAAGGCTATTGAGCCAGCAACAGTAGCCTCAAATTTAGAGGATTCCTGGATATTAAGATAGTGAAGACGTAGTGCTGCTATTCTACTGAAGAATGAGAAAGATGATATAACCAGCGGTAACTATAATTTATGTACGCTTAAATTAAGCGTTAGTTTAGTAAAATTAGTTAAAGTTAATGGAAGTTAATAATTCGAGTACGTGTATTTCTCGGACTTCCTATTTCGGTAGACCTTACTTGATCTTGATCATAATTATTAATTAATTCCATAATTCGTGATTTAAATTAATATAAAAGGTAAATCCCGTTATTTGATGTAACATAGAAATATTATATGTTAATAGAGATTTTTGAGACTTGAAATAAATTATTATTATTATTATTATACAATATGGCTCTTGGTGATTCTTTGCCTCAAATTAATCTTGGTGTCCAAGGTGAGACCCAGTGGGGTCTCCACAGTGGCGCCCAACGAGTAAATCCCGAGTTTAGAGTCGGATCTAATTTTCGAATCATTCCTGAGCAGTATTTTTCGGACGTGGAGAACGGGGCAGAGTTCTTGGAAAATGTTGATAATAATGTTAATAATAATGTTGTAATAATAATGTTGACATATTACGAGATACCTACACAACTGGCTTGTGCATATTTAAAGGGTCATCTCACAGGACGGGCACTAGATTGGTTTGAGGTTTTAGGTTATAAGGTTGTGTAACACAAGGCGACGGATTACGCGCACATAAAGCAAGCTTTGACAGAACAGTTCCCCGTGGTTAGGAATAGGTCGGAACTAGAAACTCATTTTTTCGCATCATCTCAAAAGCTTAATCAAAAACCGTCCGATTTTGTGTATGACTTGTTAAAGATCCACAAAATTTTAAAACCCGAAATGTCGGAGGAAAAATTGATAGATCATGTTATTAGTAGGTTAGAACCGCAGATATTAAATTATGTAGAGGTTAGGTATCCGCAAACCACATCTCACCTTCTACAAATAATTGATAAGTATGAGGAGAGTTTTCTAAATAGAAAGATCAGGGGTTCGAGTTGGGAATTCCGAGATATGAACCCAAGCGAGAACAATCGTTTTCCTAACAGGAATCGGCAGGAAAATTGAAGGGAGACGAGAGGTAACAACAGATACTCGGACAATAGCAGACCGCGGGGGGAGTTCAATAGATTTGAGGGTCAAGGTGTTCCGGATAATCGGAGATTTGGTGGTCGACGCCGAGGTGATCAATCTGATCAAAGATTCCACAATCAAAGCGGTCGACAAGGTGGTTAGAGGAACAGTGCTTTCAGGGGTCATAATGATCAAAACAGATATTTAAACTTTTAAGATAACAGGGACATCGTATACTTTCAAATAATCGATTTTTCAATTTTAGTTCTAAAAAATAGTGCTTATTTTTCTGAATCTAAAAATGTATAATACTTATATGTTTGTTGATAAAATAGCCCTAAAATATGAAAAATAAAAATGTAAATAAATGACCACGCCCCTTTTGACACGCCCCTTTGAACTTTAAATATGTAGTTTCCCCTGTGTTTTATCTATATTAACTTTTGATTTTTCGTTTGAATGTTAACCCCGCTACTTTTTAGCCACGCTTGTGCGTGAGCTATTGTTCCAAGCTGTGTGACAAAATTTCTTACTTTAAATTTCGGTTTATGGCAATGTTTTGAACCGAGTTCGTCTATTCCGAAGTTTCTTGTGGCATACAACTACTTAATTTTACATTAATTTTCGTAAGAAATATTTATTTTTACTTATAATTATGAATATTCATAAGATTTTAAAAGTATCTTAACTTTTTTTAAACGAGTAATTATGCCAAGAATAAAAAAATTTGGCAGAAGGAAGTATAGTAGCAATCAACATAAAATGTCTAAATCGACTGAAGAATTGCTTTTGAATTCCGTGGAAAGTGCTTCTAGGAGAAAAATTAAAATACCGGATTTACTAAAAGAACAAGATTCTCAAAATGTAAACATAATCGTTGAACTGGATTTATTATCTTCCCTTATGAAAAATCTCTTATGTTGTAAATATTGCTGTTCTTCAGAGAAAATTGAGCTGAAGATTTAAAAAGTCGTAGAGGTTTAGCTGTGAGTTTGGAAATAATTTGTCACAACTGTGGAGAATCGACGAGTACAATGTCATCAAAAATATCAAATAAATGTTATGATGTTAACCTAAGATTGACATATGGAATGAGAGCTATTGGAAAAGGTGGAGCTGCTGCTCGAATATTCTGTGGGCTTATGAATTTGCCTCCACCACCTGCAAAGTTTGAACGCTATAATTCTTTGTTTTTTAAATGTTTTAAAAACAATTAGTGAAGACTCGATGAATGCAGCTGTTCACGAAGCAGTCATAGCGAATGATAATAATTCAAATATAGCTGTGACTGTGGATGGCACATGGCATAAAATAGGCTATTCTTCATTGAACGGAGTTGTATGTGCTACGTCTGTTGAGAACGGAAAGGTTATCGACTTTAAAAGCTCTCATAAAATATTGTTTTTCATGTAAGGGTAAAAAAAAACCATGTGAAAATTGTGCTAAAAATTACGAAGGATTCAGTGGGGGAATGGAATGTCGGGGGTATTAAGTATATTTCAGCGATCTGAAACATCACGAAAAAGCATGTTATACGCAGTATCTTGGTGATGGGGACTCAAAGGATTTCTTACTATAAAAGAAGCAAAAGTATATGGCGACACAGAAGTTGAAAAAAATTAGAATGTGTTGGCCATGTGCAAAAGCGTATGGGCACAAGGCTGAGAAACATTCTAAAAATGAGCAAAGGCATTAAGCTATCAGATGGGAAAAATATTTTCGGGACGTGGACGGCTAACGCTTAAAGAAGTGGACTCAATCCAACATTATTATGGGCTAGCAATCCGTAAAAATTTGTCATCTGTGGAGGACATGAAAAGAGCCATATGGGCTATTTATTTTCATAAACTAAGTACTGAGGATAATCTCAACACGCTTTGTGTCCTCTTGGTGAGGATAGCTGGTGCGGTTATAACCGTAGCATTGTTACGGGGAATTTTATATTCACCAGCATTCTTTACCTGAGTCAATTTTATTGAAAGTGAAAAAGTGTTTCGGGATCTCACAGAGAAGGACTTATTGAAAAAGTGCCTTCATGGAAGAACACAAAATCCCAATGAAAGTTTTAACAAATGTATTTGGGAGCGAATTCCTAAAACAGTTTTTGTTGTCATTGTAACTTTGAAATTTGGATTATGGATGCTGTAATTTGTTTTAACGATGGATATGTAAGTAGGATAAAAGTCTTTGAAGCTCTGGGCATTAAACCAGGATACAACACGGAACGTGCCTTACTTATAATTGATAACAAACGAATTTTGAGGCTGAACGTATAGTAAATAAAGTGTCATTGGAAGCCAGAAATAAAAGGTCTTTAAAAAGGAAAATGGATAAACAGAATTTAGATGAAGAAAATGAATACCAAGCAGGGAAATAATCAAATCTATAATGTAAGGAGAAATTTTTTGTTAAGTTCTATTATATTTTTCTCGAATGTTTAATATTTTTAAATTTAGGTACACTTTAAAAAACTATTGTAGCATATTGTTTGAAACCTTTTATATATCTAAACAGGATACATGTGCATACAGTGAACAAAATATCTTTTAGTATGTGTCTAATTTTTTGAAAATTGATTTTATATGTAAAAAAAAAGAAAATTAAGATTTTCATAATTTTAAGGTTTTATGATTATTTTTAAGAAATTATGCAATTATATAAATATAATTAGTTAAAAAACAGATTCATTATGTTTAATATGTTACTTTATATATATTTGTAAATTTTTTTGTATATTCAAAGAATATTTTTGTAAGAAATGGTACCTATACATGAAAATATGTATTACAAGATCTCGAAAATTATGTTCATGTTAACTAAAACAAAGGGAAGAAAAACATATGAATTTAAAATTACTTTTGTAACTCTAGAAAATGGTTAAGGATTATTATTAGTCATATAAAAATAGGCAAGGAAATACTAATTAAGTGAATAATATAAGAAAATATTGTTTTTTTAGTTTTTCACTTTTCTCAAAAGCATATTTTTTGCATTTAGGTACATTTTTTAAAAAAACTATTGCACTGTATGATTCCGATTTTTTATACTTCTATACAAGATGCCTATGCATGTAGTGAACCTAATTTTTTTCTATTAAAATAGTGCCTAATTTTTTAAAAAATTGTTTTATGCATAAAAAAGCAGAAAAATAAAAAAATTTCAAATTTCAAAGTTTCATAATTTTTTAAAGAAACTATACTAAAATTTTACTAAAAAAGGGTTTCACTGTATTTTATGTATTGTTTTATATATGTGTAAAAAATATTTTGCATAAAAAAAAAAGGATACTTTTTTAAAAAATGGTACCTAAACATAAGTATATATTACGAGTTCTCAAAAATTATGTATTACTTAAATTAAGTAGTAAAAAAAAACTTTTTGAGTAAAAAGTTATTTTTGTAGTTCTACAGAATAATTAAATTATCTTTCTTATAGACATAAAAAAATCTAAGCTCTATTGGAAATTTTAAATGATATATGTCTCATAAACAAAGGGTCTTGATTTTGGCATTTTACTCTTTCGAGCATGTCCTGGTTCCCTTAAGCGATCGATGCGAGTATGGGGGTGATCGATTGCGATGGTCAGAAAATCCTCCAGATACGGAACACGGAACTATTAGGATATCCTCACTACGAATGATTCCAGTATATTTACCGTATGTCCCCATTCTTTTAAATGAGACATTCATTACAGCCCTTTGGAACACGGAAGCGGGGAAATCTTTTATATCGGAGGAGGTATATCGCAAATATTTTTCGTATCGACCGCTTCAAAAGACGAAAGATAGAGTAGTGACAGCCCATAGATCCCCGTGTTTTCACATAGGTCGGAAGAAATTACAGATTCCGATACGAGAAATCCAGAAACAAAACCAGGGAATTTCACATTCTTAACAATATGCAGTACCAATGCGTTTTATGCATTGATTTTATGAAGGAGTCCAAATTGACTTTATAATTCGATCAGAAATCTCTGATCATTCCAGATGACCAAATTAAGCAAAAGTGGAAAAGCCGTTCGAGATTGATCTAACAGATACAAAGCTAGGTGACGGGCAAAAGCAAAAATTAAGGAATTTATTTAATGGTTTTATATAGGGCTATTTTCAGATCAGCCGGGGTTAACTCATGTTTTATACCATGAAATCGATACTGAGGACAAGGGACCGGTAGTGTCGAGACCATACCGATATGATAGAGTCAAACAAGGAATAATCGATTATCACATTGAGAAAATGTTGCAAGAGGGTTAGATCCATCCTATTCAATCCCCATACGCGTCAGCAGTAGTTTTAACGCGCAAGAGTAATGGCCTTCCTCCAGATTCTCCTGAGGCGTATTGATTCGCGATTGATTATCGCAAACTTAATGCAATAACTAAATACCCCCGATATCCATTACCGGGGTTTGATGATCTAATAACAAACGTTCCGCATACCGGAATGATGTCCACATTGGATTTAAAAAGTGGCTATTTTCAATTGGCGATTAGTTCAAAAGATATAGAGAAAACCGCGTTTATCACTCGCAATGGTACGTTTGCATTCCTCAGAATGCCTTTTGGCCTTTCAGGGGTGGCGCCAAATTTCCAAAAGGCCATTGATATTATACTAAAACCTGTTGTTGGGCGTTTCGTGCCGGTATATATGGATGATGTTATCATCACATATCCATCGTTTAATGAAAACTTAGATCATTTGAATCAGGTATTTACATTGTTGAGAGACGCAGGGGTAACATTAAATAAGGATAAATGCCACTTGACAAATTGAAGTACTTAGGTCTCGTAATTAGTAAAGAAGGGATCGAAACCGACAATAGTAAAGTCAAGGCAATCACAGAAATGAAACCTCCTAAAAATAGCAAGGAAGTATCGAAATTTTTAGGGATGGCGGGGTGGCATCAGAAATTTATAACCAAATATGCAGATATCTGTGAACCACTATATCGGTTAAAGAAAAAGGGGGCTAAATTTAATTGCGCAACAGAAGCACAGGATGCTTTTGATAAAATAAAATAATCACTGACAGAGGCATCAGTTTAGCAGTTGCCAAATTTTACAGAACAGTTTAACTTATTTACTGATGCAAGTGGAGTCGGAATTGGTGCTGTGCTTATTCAAAACCACAGACCTATTGCATTCGCGTCTAGAAACCTGAATAATGCTGAAAGAAATTATACGGTTACTGAACGCGTCAGTTTGGCGGTGATATTGGCATTAAATAAGTTTAATTTTTATATTAATTTAATTTAAATATTTCGGATCCCTACCGGTGAAGGTAATCACAGATCACGCGGCATTAACAAAGGTAACGAATGGGAAAAACTTATCTAGTCGAATAATTAGATGGGCACTCAAGTTATCAGAGTTCAACATAGAATGGGAACATCGACCGGGGGTCCAAAACGTTGTCGCGGACGTTTTGTCTAGGTATCCAGTTGGCAATCTGGATGGATCACAAATTTCGTGCGCAGCTCTTCGAGCCCTAGCATTAAATTCCCGAAAACAACTGATTCGAGAGCAAAGGGAAGCTCCTGAGTTAGGACACGTCTATCGTTATTTAGAAAACCCAGACGACGGTTACGTTAATGCGACTATATGCGAGGGTTGGTCCCAGGATTTTAAACTATAGATGGTCTACTCTTTTACGCGAAATATTATACAACTTTTGGAGAACTAAGAGTGTATATTCCTAGATCGCTTCGCGAAACAATGATGAAAGAATTTCATGATCTGCCAATAGCAGGCCATCTAGGAAAGAGGAAGACCTATTTAAAATTACGAGACACATGTTATTTTCCATATATGAGGAAATATATATTTGAATATGTATCAACCTGTGACCGGTGTCAAAAATTTAATTACAAAAACGCGCTACCAGCTGTTTGTTTAATGCCGATAGTATCGAGTTACCCCAATGAAATTGTAACGTTCGACCTTTTAGGCCCCTCCCCCTCATCCCGACCCGAAAGATATAGATTTTTATTAGTAATAACTGATCATTTCACTAAGTGGAGTGAGCTTATTCCTTTAACAAAAGCTTCGGCCCAGACCATAGCTAACGCCCTTTTTGAGAATTATATTTCACGTTACGGAGCTCCGATTTCTTTAATTAGTGATAACGGCCCCCAATTTATATCAGAGGTATTTGAACACTTAAGTCACAGGTTGAACATAAAGCATATGAAAACGGTAACATACCGGCCGCAGGCTAATCTAACGGATACAATCAATCGCAATTTAGTCCAGATGTTAGCTTGTTTTGTAGAAGAAAATCACGAAAACTGGGACCGATTTCTTCATGAGTTCGCTTTCGTGCTGCGCACTTCATTGAATGCGACAATAAATAAAACTCCGGCTGAGTTATTCTTAGGTAGAAAAATTATAACACCTTTTAGTATATTAATAAATGTCACAGAGGGTGCTGAATATGTAGAAAGAAACATTGAGAAATTATTCGATGAAGCAAGGCATAATATGCGGAAACAACATATAACTTGGGGAAAATATTATAATCGGAAAAGGAGAGAAGTTAGCATCAAAGTAAATGATTTGGTGTTGGTACAAATTCATTTTATAAAGGCTGCGGGTGGAAAGCGTAGGCCTAAGTTTGAAGGGCTATATAGAGTGTTGGAGATTCGGAATAACAATTTAATTATTTTAAAGTGGGGTAAAAGTGTAACAGTTAATATTGACCAGGTGCGTGTGTATCGTCCACGACAATCCGATACGATTAGTTCGGACAGTCATGTTGAGACACAGTATGAAGGACAGAGGTCGAGGGATAGGTCAAGTAGATCGCAATCAAAAAAATTCAAAGAATCTAGGAAAACCTCGAGTGAGCAGAGTAACGGTCATAAATCAAATAAGGGTACTGCCGGATGGGAGGATCCGAGATTGAAACGTAAAGTAGAGTCAAATGGATCAGGGGACAGGAAAATTTAAAGAGGTCCAAAATTTGCAGAAAACGTTCTCTGCAGGGGTCCGAACATAGAAAAGACCAACCCCTGAACCAAAACAGGGGATAAAAAGAGCAATTCCGTCCTCGGTTTCATTTCGTAATTATAAATATAGAGGACATAATGGCCTCTCCCAGGGATCACAGTCCATTGCGGGTCCTTCTCATCAACAAGATTCCAGGCAGGACAATTCAACTACAGTAGTGAGCAGGCGCGAAGGAAGCGGACACAATACAACAAGGTCCGGGAGACAAAGACAACTAGAAACGGGACCAACAGGGAAGCTGAGAGGAGAAATTTCCGGTCTAAACAGACGACAGCAGTGAGACCTTGTCCGTACTACCTACGCAGCCGAGTAAGACAAACCGAAGGATTTCCAGAGGACTGGAGAAACAGCGGAATAGAAAGTATTCTACAGAACAACATCAGGAGAAGGAGCCTCAGTATGGAAGCCTTAGACGGAGATCCAGTGGATAGGAGCGAATAAAGGGTAAAGAAAAATATCAGGTTGTATCGTTTCTTTTTTTTCTCCTTTCGAACAAGTGGTCGGAAGACCACGGGCGGATTTTTAATTTAAGAAACCAAGCAAAAGTGGACACTACAATGAGTGTGTTTTTTCTTGATGAGAAAAATCAGCTTTTGTATTAGTTTTGTATAAATATGGAGAAAACATTTGTAAGAATGCATTTCTTTACTTCTATGTATGACTTCGCTAAGATGCGACAATTTCTTTGTTTGTTTTATGGTTTTTTGAAAATTGTTTGAAATTGTATGTATATATATGTGTATATTTCATCTTACATCTAGTGACTTGGGACGCGGCGTAATTAGGTAGAGCTAACATTTAATACTAACAAGCGCAGCATGCATAGAATGGGAATGTTAAGGAGCCAGATGCTTCAATTGATGTATTTGAAAATGTTATGTAAAGAAATGAAGCAATCTGTACGTACTATAGATGTTTGTTTTTCATACAAAGGAATTATCATTTCAGGGTAGATGACCCTGAGCATTCTATATTCCACAAACGAAGCAAGATGCAAGTCTGAATATGTGTTATAATATTTAAGTAGATTTTTAAGTAGTTAAGGAAACCACGCAGGCAGGTGTTTCCACTTAGGTGGTTTTTCCCTCGACTCAGAGCCGAATGGGCGTGGTGTAGGGAAATCTAATTCTGTAAGTGTTACGTCCTTTAAAGAGTAGTTTTAGGTCGTAATTTTTTTTCTTTCCTTTAAGGAAGGAGAATGTTTAGTATCCCATTGGTAGATATATATATTAAAGTCGTCGGGACTGTAAATCAAGTTTAGGAATTGGTTACGTAGTTTATTTTCAGGCCGTTTGTGACCTTCGAATAAATCCCGTTTTCTTTCTGGAGGGGATTGTGATGTATCTGTACGGAACCTTTCCACAAATCTTCTTAGGCGTCTTTCTGGGGAATATAAATTCGCGTTTATTTCCAATGAACTCCAAAAAAAAAAAGGTATGGAATTATTTAAATTAGATAAGGTATTTAAGTCGAGGGTTGCGAGATAGCAAAAGAGAAGATGGTAGGCTATTAAGCCAACAACGTTAAAAGTAAAACTAGAAGATTCAAAGAGATTAGATTCGTGAAGACGTCGTGCTGCTAAAAGACGTACCAGAAAGCTTATTTTAGCCAGCGGTAAATATAATTCACGTACGCTTAAGTGCATCAGCGTCAGTTTGAGCTACTTAGTTAAATATTAATGACAGTTAAGAATTCGAATACGTGTGTTTCTTGGATCTCGACGTTATTTCAGTAAACCTTACTTGAGTTTGAGCTAGATTATTAATTAATTGTATTCTTAGTAACTTAATTTAATATAAAGGCAAATCCCTTTAAGCGATGTAACATTATTGTATTATATGTTATCATGGATTTTTGAGGAAATTATAACAAATAAATAATATTATTATTCAAAATGGCTGTTGGTGGTTCTTAGCCTCAAATTAATCTTGGTGTTCCAGGTGTGACTCAGGGGGGGGGTCAACACAATATTAAGATAGTGAAGACGTAGTGCTGCTATTCTACTGAAGAACGAGAAAATCTGATATAACCAGCAGTAACTATAAAATATGTACGTTAAATTAAACGTTAGTTTAGAGAAATTAGTTAAAGCTAATGGAAGTTAATAATTCGAGTACGTGTATTTCTCGGACCTCCTATTTCGGTAGACGGTTTGTTTTAGACGTAAAAAAATAAATAATTAGTATTCTTATACAAAATGGCCCTTTTTAATTCTTTGCCTCAAATTAATCTTGGTGTCCAGGGTGAGACCCACGGGGGTCTCCACATTATGACTAAATGCTAGTTTTTCGGATAAGGGAAAAATGAAAAAAAAATGTGTTTTAAGCATTAAAGGAGAATTTTGTTACACTTATGTACAACGTAAAAACACATTATAGTGATTTTTTCGTATGAGTAAAATTTCAAAGCATGAGATAAAAAAGCCAACATCACACATAACAGTACAGATCCATCATCACTGCTCTCAAATTCACTCTGAGATGCATTTATAGTTAAAGTAGAATCCAATTCACATTTCCTGACTAACTCCATTATGAATACAATATTAATATACACTCTGGAAGCGACCGAAGAAGAAAGCATCGGATTGAATTGAAATTTAATACACATGATGACACAAATGAGAGATTCACTTGATCTCAAAAACCAAACAACTAAACGAATACAGGGTGTGCAACGACATAAATACTGGGCAACTTCAATAGCGCGTTGAACCACCTCCAGCTGCAATACAGTCCGCCACACGGTCCGGCATTGAGTTGATTAGACACCTTATGTTGTTTTGAAGCAGATGGGCCCACAAATTTTGAACAGCCACCTCTAAATCATGTACAGAGTTACACAATGTCATCTGCCGTTTTAGCTGATCCAACACGTGCTCTACATGGGACAAATCGGGGGAGCGGGCCGGCCATGGAAGAGTCTGAAAATGACGAAGGAAGTCTTGAGAAACTCTTGCTGTATGCGGACGAGCATTATCTTGCTGGAAAATTGCCCCTAGGAGACCATTTAGGAAAGGTCCTACATGAGGTCAAAGAATTTCATCAATGTAACGTTGGCTCGTTAAGGTTCCACGCATGACAATTTAAGTGGACCGGATATCATAGGCCAAGGCCCCCAGACCATTACACCAGCTTTGCGGGCAGTGTGACGTAGAACAAAGTGGAGGATATTTTACCGCTCACCAGGGCGCCTCCACACCCGTACACGGTTATCATTTGTCCCCCAAACAAACCGGTATTCATCACTAAACACAACCTTTTGCCAATCTGTGACATTCCACATTGATCTGGCTTGTCACCCCTGTAGACGCAGTTGCTGATGTTCAGGTGTTAAAGGGAGTGCACGGAAAGGGCGCTTGGATTTAAGATTTGCTTCTGCAAGGTGTCTGGAAATTGTATGTTGAAAAATTGCTACGCTTACGTCTGCTCGTATCGTTGAACGAGTCAGTCTGGGGTCCACAAGTGCTTGCCGCACGATCCTTCGATCCTCTCTCCTCGTGGTCTTCCTGGTCGCTCCAGACCCGGTTTTCCGCGCGTGGGTACCTTCTCGTGTCCACTGCTACCAACAACTTCTAACGGCACACTCCGAACGATCCACCTGGCCAGCAACACGGTGCGTCGACTAGCCTGCAGTTTTCATCCCGATGATCAGGCCTCTCTCAAACTCGTTAACTGTGAGAAATGTAGCACGTTTAAATGTCTTCTTGGAATTTAGCACTCTTTACCTGGCATGGCATATTTCGCTTTCCAAAGTATTCCTACAATCGGCGGGTAATCGTCACGTTTATGAATCTCTGAATTTGCGCTGGCTTATATAGCACCCTCTTCCTGATTGTAGCGCCACCTCGGCGTGTAGGAACATGCGTATTGGTACAAAACTTGGATCATGTACATATCACATTACGCTGTACTTATTTGCAAAGTTTCGCGATTGTACTTAGCTTCCTTCTTGGGGGGTCGCTATTTTCAATGTGTTCCTGAGTGTATTTGGAGAAGACAGCTTTATATATTCTGGCATTGGACTGCCCATTTGAATCATTGATAGTAACATTCCCCCAAATTTTAAGTCTGTAAAAGTTTTAGGAATATCGTGATGAGTGAATTGCTTTTCTTGTAGCAGTCTACGCACATCTATTTTTAGAAATATTCCAAACATTAAAAAAAAGAAGTAATGATTAGTTTCTGTCAATAAATCAAAACTTAATAATTATAAAAAATTGTGTTAATATTTCCTTGATTACAACTATCTAGTTAAATTCATTTTTAAATGTATTTCAAATTTATGTTACCATTTATTTTTAATCTATCTTACTCTTTGTTAAATTATAAAAAAACTACCAAAGTGGCATTTCTTTTTTTTTAATTATATACAACAAACACGTCATAAAAGTGTTACGAGATTATAGTAGCATACAGATAGTTATAAGAATTTACTGGTTAGCACAAATTGCACTGGTAATTAGAGCGCTGGTAACTTTTTTGTCCTCCTAAATATTTTGAAACTTTCTTTTGGTAACCATCCCTCTCTCGTGTAAAATCCTATTTTCAATATTTATCTATTCTTTTTATTTTTATTATTTTGTGTTCACCCCACGTGTAGATATAGGTATAATTTCAATAGTATTCGGTTTTTCTATTTTGTTGAAAATTTCTACTGAAGGGGAAGATAAGATCCCCTATAAAACAATGTTTAACCCTATTCTACTGTTATAAATCAGCGATAGGTTTATAAATCGCATTAGTTATCCATTTTAGTCACTTTCTTTCTTTATATTTTTAATTGCTCCATATTTCTGAATCTTTCAAATTCTATTCCCCAGTCTTTTTTTTATAAGAATATATTCTCTTTTACTTATTACTAGAGGACTCGACAGACGTTGTCCTGTACACACATCTTACATTCAAAATAAAAGATTTTTGAATATTCGATACTGCGATCGTAACGCAGTCTGCCGGATCCAATGTAAAACATTCCAAGATCAACAATTTATATATAAAAAAAAATTAATTAAATAAACATTTCTAAACCGAATTATAAATGTAAACCATTCTCGACTCCACTGGAACAAAGACTTTCATCAAAATCGGTCCAGCCGTTTAGGAGGAGTTCAGTTTCATACACACGCACAGAAGAATTACATATAGAAAGATTATTTGAAAAGATATTAATTAAAAACGCTAAAAAGCGTGAATCGTCTGCATTTTCGTAACATTAAAGACCGGGTTTGGCTGAAAATCAATTTTCGACGCCAACTTACGTCTTTTTCAATTCCCACTATTAGCTCACTATATCTATACATATTTTATTTGTTTATTTATTTATCTTGGTGGAATTTTCAATTGTTAATAAAATACATTTTAAAGCACTCAATTGAGCTGAAATGAAATGTACATGATTATTTTGGATGACAATACAATAATTTAAATATAATTAATAAAAATTAATTGATTTAAACTAATTATTTAAAAAAAATTACAAATACAGTCACGTTGGCGACTTATGTCAAAATTTGAAAAGGTTTTTTTTCTCACGTGTGCATTCAGTTGAAAGGAAATTTTATAAACACGACTGTTTTGGATGACAATACGATACTTTAATGATAATTAATAAAAATTAATTACCACTTAATGTTGTGATTCTGTCATATGTATATACATATTTATATTAATTGCAACTCTTTAATAAAAAGTAGCTAAAATAAATTTTTTCTTGGTTGATCTAAGTAGGAATTGATTTAATTTTTTTTATATTACTTGTGTGTTTATATCAATAGCGTTGTTACATCAATGCAGGTGAATGTTGAGTTGTATTTTTGAATATTTTTAATTAATATCTTTTTAACTAATTGAGCGCGATATCAAATCGAATTATGAATCTAAACCATTATCAAATTTATTTGAACCCACACAAAAAATTTCATCGAAATCGGTCCAGCCTTTTAGGAGGAGTTTAGTGACAAACATACGCACATAAGATTTTTATATATAAAGATACACTGGTGTGCAAAACTGCAACAGTTGGGTTTTTTGCCATAACTTCACGAAAAATCATCTGAGAGACATGAAATTCAGAAATGAGGGAGAGTATTATGTACGTAAAGGATGACGAAAGCATCGGCGCTTAAAATGGAATACAATGCATACGGTATGGAATCAAACAAAAACAAGCTTTATTGAACGCAAAGTATCATGACTCATGATGGTCTATCCAACGGGAAGAACAACAAGCAGATGTTTCTTAACATGGTATATGCCCTCCCCTCACTGCAATGGTTGCTTCGCGTCGTCTCTGCATACTCAGAACCAGCTGGTACAACATTTCTTGCGGTAGGAGTACCCAATCTTCAATCAGCATCTGTTTGAAATGTTGGGTGTTCTCCGGATGATGTAAGAGTGCTGCAATACGTCTCCCGCAAGCATTCCACTCATGTTCGATGGGATTTAAATCTGGGGAGTACGCTGGCCAATCCATTCGAGTGATATCTTCACTTTCCAGCAGCTCCTCAACAGCAAAAGTCCGATGTGGCCGTGCATTGTCATCCATAAAAGTGAACTCTGTGCCAATGGCACATCGGAACAGACGCACAAGGGGAAGAAGTACATCCTCACAATAGCGATCCCCGATTACAGACCCTCTATCGAAAATGTGGAGCTCAGTTCACCCGTTCAGCATAATGCCTCACCGGACAAGAACTCCAGGACCACCGTAATGGTATCTTTCCTTGATGTTACTGGTATAAAACCGTCTCCCGATCTCTCTCCAAATCAAAACGCGTTGAGAATCGCTTCTGGTACTGAACCGACTCTCATCCGTCAAGAGGACACGACTCCATTGATCATTTGTCCAGTTTTTGTGCTCTCTGCACCACTGTATACGGTGGCGTCGGTGGTCAACTTTCAACGGGAGGCAGCGTTCAGGACGGCAGGCGAATAGGCCTCCTTTGAGAAGGCGTCTGGCCACAGTAAACCGCGACACTTGTAGTCCCGTTGCTGTAGAGAGTTGCTGACTGCTGTCGGTCTCTTTTCGCCTGCAGGATGATATATCGGTCATCCCCTGCAGTTATCGTGCTCGGGCGGCCATCACCAACCTTTCTAACAGCTGTAACTGTGGTTTGGAGCACTTTCCCAGCGCGTGAAACGACACTTTTGTTGATTCCGAACTCTCTGCAGCTACACTGGTGACGGTACGCCCCTCCTCCAGCTTTCCGATCATTCTTCCACGTGTGAAGTCGTCTAGGGGATTTCTTCTAGCCATATTTCACGAACTGACTCACTGGCACTTGCAGCGAATATGTTGAATTGCGTCTGCGTCCTTCATTTTATTTTACTGTTGAACAGCACGCACCAACATCACGCGTTTTGCGTACGCTCACGTCGCTTCTGACGTTTCGTTCCTGATATTTGCATACGCGTGACGTTTCTACTGACTTACTTGTTCACTGTACTGATCTCCAGACCTCCTTTTCTGCAATTTCATGGCTATCTGCTAAATTTTTACATTGTTGCTTAAGTTTTGCACACCAGTGTATATATATGTCAGGTTTGAAAAGTTTAGCTTCAAAATTAAGCGAAAATACAGCGAATTCTTTACCATCGCGTGAGGATTTGTGGGTAAATAAGCCTATTTAAAAGTCTCGCTGACGAAGGAGAACGCATATTCAAAAAGATTTAGCTGGTGACTCCTGGGCGAATTGTTGGCTATTATTCTACTCGGTTGCGCACCAAAGGGCCACCATGTTGGATTTTATGTGAATGAAGCAAAATAAAGACGTTATTATAGAAATGATTCCCTCCTCATTTTACCAGCAGGCCTAGGGCCTGACATATATATAAATAACTATGGCTCACCATTATGAGATCACTCACTAACAATTGCTTAGGAATGCGACGTCAAAAAACAACCATACTCATAAAGAATGTTTGGTGAGAGAAAATATTTATGTATACGTGTTATATATATATAAAATGCTTCCAAGGTTGTAATTTATACTGTAATATAATTTCCACTTTTAATTAAAAAAGTCTGATTTTAAGAAAATTTAATGTGATAATTAATCTATGAAAGGAGAAATGTGTATTAATCAAAATATTACTCATAAACTTTTGCAAATAAACTAAAAGAAAAGTAGAATTTCAATTTAATGAATCTATTTAACTTTTCAACTAACTGTAAAACGTATTCATAAATTGAAAATTTTAAAAAGTGTAGACAATACTTTTAAATACAATTAGTTTATCAAAAAACTTCTTTTCGCATTAAGGTCAATAATTCTACTATTTCCTGGTGGAAATACATCTTTTACTCTGTAGTCTCTATGAAACATATATTTGTGTGAACAATTACTTTCAAAATTAAATGTTTACATTTTCTCCTACAACAGCGAGCAGCTCTTTTATGAAAAGATTACATTTAGGTTTAAAAACTAAATTGTAATCATTAGCTATCTCACTGTCACGATAAATTTTAATTAAATTTCCGTTAGGGAGTAAAATCGGTTCAAAAATAAAGTAGCGCCATTATTTAACAAAAATTTCCTTTTTAAAATAAGAAATTGCAATTAGGGAATTTGTGGTGCAAATCAATTAATGCAATAATAATTACATTCGAACGTTTGTTAAAATTAAGCCTAAATTTTAAAAATAAGTTCCTTTTTTATAATCAAAAAATCCAAACTATTTTCAATGAATTATAAATTGGAATATCTTGTATATTATTTTTTTCTTCCTTTTAATTTATTTCTGTTTAGTTTCACATACCCATTTATAGTAATATCTCTCTTAGGTTTTGATAATTAATAGTGATAAATTAAAAAAATGAATTGAGTAAAATAAAATAATTGCAAAAATATTAATTTTAAAGAAAAAAAAACGAAGAATTTTAAATGTTCTTCTTAATATACCGAATGGCGCAGCAGTGAGCAAATGTGTTTTTAATATTTCGAATATATTTCAAACATTTACCATTAATTTTAAAACATGAAAGTTATTTAAATTTTAATAGTGGGAAATTTGTTTTCTATTGCCATGTAAACAAAAAGATTTTTTATAAAGACATTAAAATAGTTTTTTTTTAAAATAGCACGATAGATTGAACATAATTTTTCTTTCCGTTAAATGTTATTACCCTACATCAATGTTTCTCGAACTGTGGGGCGCCCCACTAGGGTTCCTTATTGAAAAGTCAAAAATAAATGATTATGTAACAAAAAAACCTCTTAATTTGCTTAAAGGAAATAAAACAAAACATATTCTGAACTATGATAAGTAACATGATATTTACACTTAAACGTAACTTAAAATAATCCCACAATTTAAAGGCAACATATACAAAATGTAATACTCGTATCAGCGCCGCTTTATCCATTTGGTGCTCAAGGGCCTGGAAGAGCTCGGATAAGCTGGACTTAACCATATTTTCTAATTATAAATTTCGATCCGCTATTGCCAAGGAGACCTGTAGATTTTGTGTGCCCAGGGCCTGAAAAGAGCCAAAACCGGCGTTGACTTATATTGATAATTTGGACGGTTTATAATTAAAGTTCTGTTGTATCTTTAGCGTCAAAGTACATTATTATGTCATTCAACTCGTTATCATTTATGAAGGGAGCCCGATGAAAATTGCGATCTTAATTTGGGTTGACGATACTGAAAGTTTGAGAAGCAATGCCCAACATATATTAAGTGGCTGCAATGACTACTGTAAAATCGGCTTCTTTTTGTGCTTAGGATAACAGCGTTCCTATGTACCCCACACGTGCACCATTGAATAGTGCTGTGATCGGATCCGTCCCGAAAGCGACGGCCGTGAGAAACCCAACAGTTGGATTCCATCGCTGCAGGCTGGAATTTGAGGTGTCAAAAAGAAACCGGTCCAATTCCGAGACCATAGAGTTAAAGGGGGAGTCCGTTGAAAAGTACCAAAGAGATGGGTCGTGTTGCCTCCTATCTTACAAATAGCATATTCTGAACTGTAATGAAAGAATCAATATTATGAGTAATTTCAATATTAAGTATATATTGTATTTAATAGCCGTGGCGTAAATAAAAACCAAATATTTAATTCCCTAACTCTCACGCTACCATTAATTTTCTCAAGCGTCACAATGCACACTAAATGTCAAATTCTCTTTATTTGTAAATAGTTTTTTCACTATTTTCGCTACGCTTTTGTCTTTGGTACACTCTCGTCTATAGTTCTATTGTCCATTCCCGAAAATTTTAGCAAAAATTCGAGAGAACGTGCTCCATTCTGTAATTTGTTCTGAATTTCGTAAGAATATATGAATTCCACCAAAATTCGTGTAAGTTCTATAGGGATATATAAACATGGTAATAGTGCTAAAAAAGCTTCACGCGATATAAAACAGGCACTGGGGAAGAAAACTGTCAACGCAATCGAAAAATGCAGCGTTGGTTTCAAAATTTTCAGTCTGTTCATTTTGTATGAAACAATTGCCAGTGTAGATGTCTCAAGACATCTGGGTGGCTACGGTAGCATAGTAGTCAAGGTATCGGATCGTGGCTGGCATGTCACGAGTTTGACAAAAAACCGCCGTGTAGGGCAGCGATGCACGCTAAATCTGTCGAGAGCTAAAACATCCTCCCGTTGGTGTGGTGTGGTAGTTAGAAGAGAGGGATTTTAGCTTAGGTGTCGTCCTCGTCACCTGACCATGTTTCAAAATTATGACGTCCGTTGCTTGTGTAGCTGAACAGTGAGACGTTAATGTTCACTCGCTCACTCAAAACATCTGTGAAAAATGATGCTCTGAAATCAATGGTGGAAATGAAAAGCCTACTGTATCTCTTATATTGCTAGTAAAATAATGTAACGTATCAAAAGCTGGAAAGTATACACCCATCACTTGTTAATCGCCCCTGCCCAATTCTTCTCCGTGCCAGCCCTCGGTCACAAAGGTCGTACAAAACAATTGCGAAATTCAATAAAATTAAAATAGGAATTTTTGCAGTAGCCAGCTTATTCAAAAAATGTTTGGTACCACGGTGCACAGTCACCCCAGGCTCACAAAATCTCAAATTCTGGGAACCTGGTTATTTGCATACACACACACACACACACACACACACACACACACACACACACACACACACACACACACACACACACACATATATATATATATATATATATATATATATATATATATAATATAAAAAGAAATATGTATTATTTATCAAAAACAAGAAATAATAGATAAAGAACATAACAAGAAATTACGTAATAAAAATATGAAAGCTGAACATGAAGAACAAAATTATAGAGAAATAAAAAGAAACAAAAAGAAGAACCTAGCGAGTCAGAAAGCAATTTCGGACCTAGGACCGAATAAGTGGGGTTAAACTAGTTTGAAGGCGCCAACCTTCCCCCTTTGCAACTCGGTAGGAAAACCAAATAAAATAAACAAAACTTCAGAGAAAGTATAACTCAGAGAGCATGATAAAACCAATCACTACTATTATGTAACAAATTCTCCCAAACTCTTAATGCAGAAAAATCACAAAATAATTATGTAAGAAAAGTAGAAAAATACTAGAACAATTACATAAGAAAAGTATCTTTCAAAAAATAATTTAACAAAATTTCTTTACTCACAAAGCTTTTACGAAGAGAAACAAGCATCTTGCCATTAATGAAAGTCAATTATTCACCAAGTTAAAAAATTCGAAAAAAACATAAACACATCTTTTGAGCTGACTTTTAAACCAGCCAGCAAAGACAAGTATAGAATGACGACAATCAAATATGGTAAAATTTGAATTGGTTGATTGTCAAAAATGTGTAAGATGTTTAAGATGTGTGTGGAAAAAATGTAAACTGTGATATGATATGATATATATACCTAAGGTCCTGTCAGTATCCTCCTATATGAAAGTCTTTATGGGAACTACAACCTATTTGTAGCTTACCTCCCTCTTTTTGAAAAATGTAAACAATATTTTTTACAATCTTAAGGTACTTGGGGTGATTGAGTTCTCCACATGACCACCTCTGTTCCAAAATATTTTCCATGAAAAGGCTGCATTTATTTCATGCAAGCAACTTATGTTGTTTTGATAACTGTGATGCACGGATCCTTATGGTTTATAAATGTAAAGAAAAAAAATATAAAAAAAAGAAACGGGCACCTGTGCTATCTATTGGATGATGATAAAACTGATCAAGCAAACAAGGGAATAACTCAATGAAAAAAAAATAATAACTCTAAATTATAATAGGGAAAATATATTTGAGAAAAGCGATAAACATTCAACATTTGAATTGAAAAAAAATACTCAAATGCTACCTAAAAAAGCCCATGGAGAAATATATGAAGTCAAAAGCGTACCACCTGACACACTGCACCTATTCAAAAAGACGCAAGCACATGAAAATGTTCAAGATACTGTTTGTCAATCATCAAAGGACAGCAATACACTACAATAACTTGAGCAAAATCAGAGATTTTTGCCTGTAAATATCATTCCTGTAATGTTAGTGAAAAGTGTCTGTGATTTGTTTTCTTTATAAAAGTAACATGTATTTGAAACATTTTAGTTCATTTTAATTGTAGTTTTTCTCAAATTATCAAAGAAGCATTGAGAAGTCTTTATAAAAAGAAAAAAAGTACTTTCTCGTAATGAAATTATTCACTGGAATTTTATTTTTTTTATCGTGTACAATATTATAATAATAAAACAAAAGGATTGGGATGATTCTGTCTCCCCGCTTGGCCATTAACGTTAGTATTAAGTGTGCGACGGTTTCCGGGTTGAATTTTTAAGTCCTTACAACAGTTGGGACACTATAGACTAAGCCAGTGCTTCTCAAAGTTTCAACTTTCGTGACCCAATATTCAATCCTAATTTTCATCGCACCCCCCCCCATATAAAATAACAATGTTATAATTCAATAACACTATTCTCTTACGCTTAAGCTACAATACTACTATAACCTCTTTAATTACTACCGGCGTATATAAACGTCTCGCTCAGTCAAAGCATTAATTGTCCCGGGCGTATATATGTCTTTCCAAAGTAAGATCTTTTCTGTGCCCTGCCGTACATAAATTTATTCCAGCATTAAAAGGGCATTGGATTTACTTATTTCAGAGCATTTGCTTATTTATTCATTATATCCCCCCCCATACACGCACGGGAAAACGATGGCACTGGGGAGCAAATCACATAACTTTTATTCGGCATTTTTGGGATTATTTATAAACCAAACAAACTATCAAGACGAGTGTTAATTTCTGTCTATAACTTTGTGTATGACAAGCTTAGGGGCAGTGGCGTAACGGAGAACATTTGAGCCCCCTTGCAAAGCCAGGTATTGGGCCCCCAAGTTGGATTCTACAAAGGATAGGTACTTGGCGGAAATCAGGCTTTAGACCCCCTAGAACCCTGGGTCCTTTGCGATGCGTGGGTGTATGTTATGCCACTGTCCATGAAGTCACTGGTAATTATTAAAACATCTTCTTAATTGACTATTGTTTAATTATATGTAAAATACGTTGTGCCGTGTGTACTGATACATTTATAAGTGTATTATATCAGTGGAAATATATATTTATTTTTATTATGTCAAAATGCATTTTGTTTGTTTATTCTCAGTAAATTAATATTTTTGAAAAAATTTATTTTGTTTCCGACTTTTCAATATGCTCGCGCCCTCCTCGTACAGTTATCACCCCCATAGTTTGAGATACGCTGGATTAAGCAATATGAAAATGAGGACAGTCTGAAAATTCGTTATCATAATTTATTGATTCTAAAGAACGATATTTCATTGGAATCTGCATCCATGCATTAACAACTCATTGGAAAAGGTGTATTGAAGCAAATGCAGCTTGTTTTGATTAAATAAGCAGATTTCGAATATATAGATACAGTTTTATATATTCACTTAAAAACCTGACATTTCATAGACATCAAATATATATACAATGACGGAAAAAATCCAACACCAAGAAATACTTGTGTTAGATAAACGAAATTCGGTAAGCGTGTTTATACATTTGAAAGATGACATCGCACAAATAGGGTTGCTTTAAATGCGTGCTGTAAAGTTCGTGAGCTTTATTTGTACATGAAATTTGACTTATTGAGTTGATGCTAGCCAAGAATGAATTTCAAAAGACGAAGAAGCCATTATCAAAAGCTCACTAAGTTTGAACGAGGTTCTATAATAGGGCTACGAGATTGATGAATTATCTTTCCGTGATATTGCAGATGGACTTTGCTGGAATGTGTCCACTGTGCATGATTGTTGAAAGAAGTGGTCAAGTACTCCAGAATATCGGGTCCACGTGGTACTATTGAGAGATAAGACCGTCTTATTATGGCTGTGGCGCAAACTATTGCGTCTGCGACAGACATTAAAGCTGTAGTTGGTACCACAATAACACAATAAACTGTTTGAAATAAACTTCGTCAAGGACAGCTCTAATCCATGTGCCGTGTTGCGTGTATTCCTCTGACTCCAAGCCATTGCCGTTTGCGACGCCAATGGTATCAAGCCAAAACTCTTTGGAAGACGAAAATCTGTTGTGTTTTCTGATGAAAACAGGCTCTGCCTTGTTGCGAGTGATGGTCATGTGTTTTGTCAGAAGACAGCCAAGTGAAGGCCTTCAACCAAACTGTCTGCAGACAAGACACACTGGACTTACACCTGGAATCATAGTCTGGAGGGCAATTTCTTATGACACCAGAAGCACTCTCGTTGCTATCCCAAACACACTGACTGCATATTTAGAGGAAAGTCTGGTAATTCTACCTATAGATCTGCCATTCATCAACAGCAATAAAGGGGGAGTTTCTCAGCAGGATAATGCTCACCCTCTTACCATTGTTGTAACACAACCTTCTCTAGAGAGTGCTGACTTGTAACCTCGGCCCACGAGATCACAAGATCTGTCTCCTATTAAGCAAATATATGATATCATTGGACGACAACTTCAGCATGATCTACAGCTAGCACGCAGCGTCCCAGTATTGACACAACAAGTACAACAAATATGGAACTCCATACCACAAAGTGACATCAGCATCTCTATGACACAATGCATGCACGCTTGCATTTGCATTTTTGATCTTGAAAATTTGATCAATTAAACATGTTACCTTGACAAAATCCCTGTCCAAATTTCATTACTCTAAAATGTTCTTTTCTTGGTATTGAGATTTTCCCCTCGTCAGGTGTAGTGTACAAATAAAGTTTCTTTTGCACTTTGAAAGAAGTTGTTTGATACTCTTGATATCTGAAAAACTCCTATATATGTTTTCTAACGGAAGGAAATTTGTGTGTAAAATTTTTCATCCGGTTCATATTTCTAACTCCTCTAGAACTGTGACTTGAAGCTCCATAAATTCAATAACAGAAGAATTTCTCCGTGAAGAAAGAGATTCGTACTTATAAATACCCTTCTAAGTACCTTCAACCTAAACTACTGAAGAAAGTAATATCACAGATAAGACGGACAACTCATTATTTCTTAAGCTGCTCGGTGAAAAAAACTAATATTAACCAGATATGTAATGGTCCTTATTAACTAACGATCGTGATCTGAAGCATGTGTGAATGAATGTACTGAAAGAAGGAATCCATACAGAAATTCCAGAGTGACCGTGGGGTATGTGGCGAATGAGCTGATGAAATCAGACGTAAGGAAAAATTGATTGGAAAAGTTGAATGAGAAAAGAATACGATAATTATGATTATAATTAATGGCTAAATATATTATATGTGCTGAATATGTGAACGGTTATCTCAATGATAATAAAATTTTATATAATGGAGCCAGCAAGAAATTTTATCCGTTGGGCAGAGGATCCAACGCACATTTACAGCATATCCATTAGCTAATTATTCATAACAAATTATTTTGTTTGCTGAACCCGTTTGTAGTTTTCAATGAATATTTTAAACAAAATACCTCGAGTTCTCAATTCCTTTATATAATTTTTTTATTGTAATTGTTTATTTTCAAACAACATATGAATTTTTTTACTTTCATTCATTTTTTGGTTTAGTGCCTAGTTAGAGAAATATCTAATAATATGTATCGTTTAGCATAGGGAATGTTTTTAAACGAGGATAAAAATTTTTTTTACTTTTAAAATAATCTTCATTTTTATGCAATATGTTATCAACAATCAGTTACATAAATCTATAGGTTTTCGTATTAACCAAATAAGATTTGAAATCGTTTCCCGGTTTTAGTAAAAAAGTAAACTGAAAGGCTTTTTATTTTACTTGACGTGTGCCATCTCTATTTGCTAATACAGAGTCGCTGATTCCGACATATTTTTCAATAGAAAGGAAGGGAGGAGAGCATAAGGCTAGAAAAACTAAAATCTGTTGTTTTTGTTCGACCCTCATAAAACAGAGCGAATTCGTTTACAACTGTATTTATAGGGGACATATTTTGCTTCGAAATATTCATTAATTTTTCAATTGTTAAATTTTTATCTCCAACTTCCATGCAAACTATTTAATTGTTCTCTTTTGTAATTTAAAATAATACTTCCATAAATAAAATGTTCATTGATATTTAAATGCAAAAATATTAATTGCATGTAAGAAGGTTTTATCTGAATAATTGATTAATGATGAAAAATATAGAACCGTGTTGATTTTCTGAAAAAGTACTCCGAGAATGCTTATCATTTGCAGAATTTTCAATCTTCAAAATATCAAGAGAAAGTGAATTTTTAAACCACAATATCAAACACTTTTTCATTTTTGTATCTTCTTTTTAAATAAAATTTGACCTTTATATTGATGTGCTTAGAATACAAAAGAAACTCATTCCTTTAAGAAAATAACAAGGATTTAAAAAGTCTCTTTAGAGGAAGAAAGACACTAAATGTTTTAGAATATTTGTCTAACTTGATATTTTTGCTGATCATAAGTAACTTTTAAGATTTTTTTCACACAATTAAATTTTTTCCCCGTAAATTAGTATTTTGTGTGCGTGTTCCATATTTTATTAGGGAGAGTGCGTTTTTTGGTATGCATGTGTATCTATCAATTAAACTCTAGAGAAAATGCCGTTTTATTTACTTTATCGAGAACTTCGTATTTTGTAATTACTATTAAGCCTGATCAATTGAGATTTTACACTCGAAGCACAATAATTTGATCCGATTATGAGAGACACAAATTGTGTTTTTTTCCTTCTCTCATTTTTATACTGTTGGGAAATGTTTTAAACTCTCAGCTATCTTACACACGTTAAATACATTCTCCAAAAAATTCAAACAAGTATAAAAAAAATATGAGAAAAAGTAAGAGAGATAGATGCACTTCTCCGGTTCTCCAAACATAGTGGAATAGTTAATTTATTTAGAAAAAATTATAAAAGAGTATTCCTTTTTATTTGGGTTTTGGAAATAGCCCTGCGTAAATCAGTTCTTTCCACAGATTTGTCAGCATGCTTCCGTCCATCAAATTAATTGCCTTGTAGATTCATGATTTTAGTTCAGGAATGGATGTAGGAAATGACGGTGTGTACACATCATCCTCTACAAAACCCCATACGCTGAAAACCAGTGGTGATCGTGATAACCACTTCATAACACCTCCACGACTATTCCAAACTGGTACATCAGCATTTTTTTTATTGAGAACATTTATAACCCCGTACAGCACAAAGTATCACACGGGGGCATACATAGAAGTAAGCATGAAGCACACATCACAAAGAGAAGAGAAGGATTACAACACAAACACCCATGTCTTACGCGGGATTCGAAACCAGACCCTATGGCCCGCAGTCAGCGTCCCTAACCACTATAGCGGATGAGCATTGAGATAAGGCGTGTGGTTAGATAAGGTAATCGTCTTGGTGGTAGTGATAAAGCGCGGCATCCTGTTGAAAAACGTAAACTTTGTCATTGTTTTTGATGTCATAAGGAAAATCTGTTGCATGTACAGGTAAATATTTTCTGTAAGTTTTTTCTGTGAAGAAAAATGGAACGAGAACATTTGAGGAACACGCTGCACAAAACACATTCTTCTTCTATCTATCTTTGTCATGTTCAATGATAGTACGAAGATTTTCCAATCCCCAAATTTTTACTTTCCGACACCTAGCCTCCTCTATGAATAAAGCTAGTATATATTCCTACTAATCTGACTTTAAACGATTTTATTTCATTTAATATTTCGAAAGCTCGTAATTTACCAAATGGGACAACTAATTTGTAGACACCCTGCATTTTTGATACTAATGAATTATATATTTAATATCAATATTAAATTTAAAATTCACATTTCTTTCACTTTATAAGTAATATAAAATTAGAAATGTATAGAGAGATAAATTGCCTCAAGGAAATATAAATATTAATTACCGTATATTCAGGTTATAATCAGAATCTAGACTTAGAGTTGGAGTTTCTTTTTTACTTTATAGCACACCATTTTATGGATGTACAATGCTATTTCTGTTACATAAACATTTTTTAGGTACTTATAGAAATCTAATTTTTTTTAAAGCTCATATATTCCTTATTGACACTCCTTTATACGTTTCAATTATATGTAACGGAATCTTTGAACTCGATTTTTACCCAATTTAAAAGGTCAGATGAATTCGAAATTTCGCACACTTGTCAAGGACCGATGACAATAAAATAATTTCTTAATTTTGTTCCCTTGTCCTGATCAGGATAATTAGGAAAACGATTTATAGATTTGGTGATTAATTCCGTAGACCAGATTTGGCAACTTATTGCATAAACCATTTTCAGATTTGGCGACTAATTCCAGATTTAGCGACTAAAAGATTAAAGTGCAACCCTAATACCATGAATAGGCTTGTGGTTAATACAAATAAAACAAAAAAGTGTTCTTTATGTAAGTGAGGATAGAGTGAGTTCGCGTCTGCAATTTCTTACCATAATATAAGTCCAGTTTTTCTGAAAATGGAAATAAAAAAAAAAGACTCGTGCATGTGAAAAAAATATTTTATGTTCTAACTGCCAAAATGTTTTTTTTTATTAAGCAATACGTTTAGAAGTGATGATATAAATTAAAACTATAGCAAACCGTTTAAAAGGTGATAAATTATCATCTAACTGCTAAATATTTTTTTTTATTTTGATAACGCAATACGTTTAGAAGTGATGATACGAATTAACATAATAACAATACGTTTAACAGGTGATAATACGATTGACATTTAACATTTCTTCTTAACATACTTTTATTAGTTAGACCTGTATCTATAAAGACGGAATCTTTGAAGTATAACGATATGGGACTCATCCGAGGTCCCGTAAAAGGAGATAATAAATACCCTTCAGACCCATTAATTAATATCCATTGAAAAGCAAGACTAATTCTAGCAACCACGTAATTCCGGCTCCAAATATCCAACTCAAGGATAAATTCAACAAAGAGCAACTGATAGGTTTTTTCTTACACTCTTCGATTCAAAACATGTACTTTTATGCCTTATACTGAAGCATGTTTTAGAAAGAACATTGAGCTCATTTTAGTGAAAAATATCGTTGTCTTTACTCCTTTTTCCACATTAAATATTTCAAACTTAGCTCTTCCAAATTTCTTTCAATTGGCTGATGCTATATTTTTCAAGCTAGGCAGTACCGACGCACTGATAGGGTACCAATGGGTATTCCACATGCTAAGAAAATGACGCATTTAATATAAATACATCAGTGAATAAATGATAGTTTAAAAAGCTAAAAAACAGGTTCTTATTGTTGATTGAACTAAAAAATGAGAAATAAATCATAGTTTATATATATATATAGTTTATATATATACCGCAGGGTGGTCCAGTTAGTAATTGTTTAGCGAACCTATATTTAGATTTTTTTAAAATTGATCATGTTTTTAATTATTCTTACTTGGTTTATCGTTATATAGATGATTTAATAATTTTTGGTAAAATTAGTGAATACAAACCAAATATTACGTTCTACCCTGATTATTTCAAGCTCCTTAAAACTAACTTCAACTCTAATATGGTGGAATTCTTGGATTTAGACTTGCATCTTATTAACAATAATCTAGTCAGTAACATTTTTGACAAAAGAGATTCGTATAAGTTCCATATAATTAAAATTCCTGTATGGAATAGAAACTTGCATATATCAATTTACAGAAATATCATTTTGAATTTTTTATTTAGAAATGATAACTTAACTACCCACAAAATAGATAAATACAATAATATAAAAAAAAATTTCAATGTTGTGTGTGTGTGTGTGTGTGTGTTTAGAGCATGAATATCCTTTTAATTTCTTAAGAACTTATATTCATCACAAATACATTAACCGTCTTGCTACTTCTAATTCCAAAACCACCACACAACAATAGGATTTCAAAGTCAGCATGTAGTGGTCTTGCTGTGAATATTATATCATAACACTCATATCACAGTTTACATTTTTTCCACACACATCTTGAACATCTTACACATTGTTGACAACCAACCAAATTAGAGCCTAGCAAATTTACATTTTTGACAATCAATCAATTCAAATTGTACTATATTTGATTGTCGTCTTTTTTGATATCTGTCTTTGATGGGTGGTTTAAAAGTTAGCTCAAAAGATATGTTTAAGTATATTCGAATTTTTTAACTTGGTAAATAATTGATTTTCATTGATGTCAAGACGCTTGATTCTCTTCGTGAAAGCTCTGTGAGTAAAGAAATTTTGTTAAATTATTTTTTGAAAAACACTTTTCTTATGTAATTGTTTTAGGATTTTTCTACTTTTCTTACTTAATTATTTTGTGATTTTTCTGCATTAAGAGTTTGGGAGAGTTTGTTACATAATAGTAGTGAGTGGTTTTATCATACTCTCTGAGTTTTTACATACTCTGAATTTTAGTTTATTTTATTTTATTTGGTTTTTCCTACCGAGTTGCAAAGGGGGAAGGTTGGCGCCTTCAAACTAGTTTAACCCCACTTATTCGGTCCTAAGTCCGAAATTGCTTTCTGACTCGCTAGGTTCTTTTTTTTGTAGTTTCTTTTTTTATTTTCTATAATTTTGTTCTTCATGTTCAGCTTTTATATTTTTTATTACGCTATTTCTTGTTATGTTCATTATCTATTATTTCTTGTTTTTGATATATAATACATATTTATTTCATATATATATATATATATATATATATATATATATATATATATATATATATATATATATATATATAAGTCAAAAAAAATTCTTAATCTACACTGTTAAAATTCGTAGGTAAACTAACGTATCTATGCGGTGTATGACTATATTTTCTCACGATTCGTACGACGCAGAAACTCGCCAAAGGTACCAAAATATCGGGAATGATCTGAGGAATCCGTTTTAACCATTTATTTTCCGATAGTGTTATTAGTTAGAAAGATATTAATTTAAAATCTTAAAACGCATAATTAGTGATATTTTTTCCCACCAAGGGCCAAGATCAAAATCTCCGAATATTTTTTCCAGACGTTTTTAAGACGCGATCTAATTTTTTTTATGACACACAGATAGAAATAATTACAGAATTGGAAAGATCATTTACTTTAATTCGACACCGTATACTTTATTTCACGAAATATTTACACTTTCTATTTTTTACGATTTTTTTAAAAAGCAAGTCAAAATTTATACGTTTTTATAAAAACAATTTCTAAATCATTCCGCTTGCATTTTTTAACAAAATGATACTGTACACTAGGAAGGTTCATGCATTTCCCTTATAGAATCAGTCGTTTAAAAAATTAAATGACAAAAACTTTTTATTTTACGATTTTTCAAAAAATACTCAAAATTTTATTTAAATACTTAATAACTTCTTTATTCATAAAAGTAATCGCACGAAATCTTTTTTCCGCATGTAGAGCGTTATTATCCATAATCTGTACAAAAGTTGAAAAAAGTGCTTAAAAGTTACGATTTTTTTTTAAAAAAATTGTGTTTTTCGTTTGTATTTTTCCTTTTTGCGAGAAATATTTAAGCAATGTTTCTGTTAAATTTTTTATTTAAAATTTACCTTTGTTTGCAATCGATATATGAAGTTTGAAGGCTTTAACATAAAAATGAAGCCCGAAAAATTTTTTAATTCAAACCAATAATGCAATGCGAAATTGAATATCCCTTACTTTTATTTTAAAGGTCTTTTCACTGCTTTTTCCCGAAGAAATCGCGACGTGAACGTTAAAAGCGCTTCTTTATAAACAGTAGTACCTGGTTTCAAAACTGCATCATCACTTAATTTTTATGATTATTTAAAAAATACTCAAAATTCTATTCGCGCATTTAATAACTTCGCCCGCAATTAAGTAATTTTTTTTGTTTTTTTACAAAACAAACATACATTGCATAATTTAAGATGTTTTCTTTAATGAATCAATTCGATACGTTTATATGAAAATGATTTTTAAAAAACTCATACTTTGATTTTTTAGAGTTAGTGATTTAAAAAAATAAAATGCCAAAAACTTTTTTTTACAAATTTTTAAAAAAATACTCAAATTTTAAATATTTAAAAATTACTTATCAAATTCGAATTTTTTATAACTTCTCGATTTATAAAAATAGTTGCATGAAGCTTTTTTTCCGTGTATCGAACATTTTAAAAAGTGCTCACAATTTTAATTCAAGATTTAATACAGTTGTGGGATTTTGTAATTGTAAAAATTTTTACTTTTTTCCAAAAAACAACTATTTTTGTAAAAGTACATTTCCATTACCTGTTTTTCGTCTTTTACCCTTTTTGCAAGAAATTTTTAAGCATTATTTTTGTTGCATTTTTTGTTTAAAAATTACTGTTGTTTGCAATCGATATATGAAATTTGAAGGCATTAACTTAAAAATGAAGCTTGAAAAAAACCAAAACTTTAACAAGTAAAGCATTTTTACAAAAGTATATATAATAACTGTTCCTTTATTTTAAAGGACCTTTCGCTGCTTTTCCCCCCGAAAATTTGGTGGCGTGATTGGTTAAAGCGCTTCTTTATAAACGGTAGTACCCGGGTTCGGAAATGTATCATCGCTTAAATTTATGATTTTTTTAAAAAAAATACTCCAAATTTTATTCGCGCATTTGATAACTTCGCCAGCAAATTTGTAAATGGAAAGATAATTTATTTCATTACGTCACAGTATTTCTTTTTCATAAAACAACAATATTTTACATATTCTATGACTTTTCTGAAATGAATCAATATCGATGCCTTTATATGAAAATGATTTGTAAAAAACCCATACTTTGATCTTTTACAGTTACTGATTTTAAAAATAAAATACCGAAAACTTTTTTTTAACGAATTTTTAAAAAAAGTCAAATTTTAAATATTTAATAACTACTTATCAAGTTCGAAGTTTTTATAACTTTTTCATTTATAAAAATAATTGTATGAAACTTTTTTCCGTGTATCAAACATTTCAAAAAATTCTCACAATTTTAATTCATCATTTAATACAGTTGGGAAATTTTGTAATTATAAAAATTTCTACTTTTTTCAACATATAACTATTTTTATAAAGGTACATTTTCGTTTCCGGGGCCTAAAAAGTTGCGAAGTGAGTGTGTACCACTGTTCACGTACTCGAGAGCTCTGATAGCGAGAGGGGAAGAGGAATTTCCATGACAAAATGTTATGCATATAAAAATGTTCGTGCAACGCCGGGGGAATAAACCCGTCTGACAAAGAAAAGAAACGAACAAATTTCGAAACGGGAATTTTCAGTAATACACTCTGATTTTGTGAAGGAAAGGGAAAATTTATAAAAGTAAAGAAAGCCCGTGCAACGCCGGACCATGCAGCTAGTATAATAATAAAATGTTTAACGAGAAAATTAGTGTCATTGTGTTAAAAACGGGGGACCTTGTACTACCTTGTTACACTATCTCAGCTTTTCGAAATAGAGCTATTAAGAAATTATAACAATTAATGTAGAACATCTCAAGTTTTTACCCCAATGACATTAATTTTCTTGTTAATTATTTTATTCTGGTAATACGAATATATTTTTTAAATTTTTAATTCGATTCACTATAAAAGCGTGTTTCTTAGTTTGTTTGTTTTTTAAATTATAATTTATTTTTAAGAATATCATCCCTACAAAACGCACTCTAAATACAAAAAAGTCAAATTGGATTTTACGGGAGAGCTTTAATCGGCGGGATAACACTAGGGTAATACCCGGGCTTACGTGATATGTGGGGCTGAGCGATACCGTGTAAGTTGGGGTTTAATGAAATTTGCGGATAACACACACATAAATCAGCGTTTCTCAAACTGTGGGGCGCGCCACCCTTGGGGGCGTGACAACTCTACGAGGGAGTGGGGGCGAGCATATTGAAAAGTAGAAAACAAAAGAATTTTAAAAAATGTTCATTTACTACAAGAATACAAACAAAATACATTGTGACATAATAAAAAATAAAATGCACGTTTACACTGATACGTTACATGTATAAATGTACCAGCGCTACAAAATGTATTTGATAATTAGTTTAACAATATTAAGATAAGAACAAGTTTAATAATTACCAGTGACCCCATGAAACTGTCATATATCAAATTATATACAAAAATAAACACTTTTCTTGATAATTTGCATGGCTTATAATTAACGCCTTCTCTGTCGATTAAAAGTTTTGCTTCCCAATGCCAACTGTTTTCCTCGTAGGCGCGCGTATGTATTGGGGTGGGAAGGAATAAAAAAGCAAATAATCTGAAAGAAATAAATCCTTCGCAAACATTGTCCAGGTTCTTATCTTGCATTCCAAAGCCTTCGGAATAAGTTTAGGGATAGCTCTGCACAGGAAGGATCGTTCTTCGGAATGACGTATGTATACGTCCGGGGAAATAAACGTTTTGACTGAGTGAAACGTTTGTATACACTGGTGGCAATTAAGAAGTTAAAGTAGTTTCGTAGTTCTAGCATTGAAGTATAGTATTATTGAATTCAATACATTGTTATTGTATGAGGGGGGCGAGATAAAAACTATGATTAAGTACTAGGTCATGAATATTGAAACTTTGAGAAGCACTGACATAAATACAAAATCGCAAACTGAAGTTATTTCGATGCAGTAGGTTTCATAAAATATAACGAATTTGTCTGCCGGCTCAAGATTCTTTTCCCGGCAAAATGTCCTCGTAACATGCTAATAATTTTTTCATTCCCTGTTTTGTTGACAAAATACGCACTTCACAAGAGTCTATATTTTCTAAAATTTATAACTATTTTACGATTAAACAAATTTCCAACAATCATTCGATCTTCTGATTGAACTGGGTCAACAAACTAAAGTTCTTTAATATCTTGGCTTTGCTCATGTATTTCTATGAACTCATTCATTGTTAGCTTTTGATTGTGGGAATCCAGCAGCTCTTGAATATAGTATGGAAAATTAAAATAAGTTATTGGACATTCCTATTTCATCCAGACGAGTGAGTGGCCGTGGTAGCCAGGTGGTCATCGTGATGAACTTGTCGAGACGTGGGGTTGGATGCAGCCGTCTAGAGGAAATGACGCACGTTGTATCCGTAGATGTTCATATTCCTAATACTTATGTGGTGATGCTATACTTCTTATTATAGTAGTAATTTGTCCGTGTTTAAAAATTGTGCAGTCCGTCACCAATAGATCCTCTCTCGAGTGATTTTAGTACAAAATCAAACAACCAACTAAAATTTTAGATCTTTTCGGAATTTTAAAGTTTGTTTTACTTTTGAGGAAAATCTTAAATATACAGCCCATATTGAACCTAATTAAGGCTCTCAGAAAATTATATTACAAGTTATTTGAGGAATTCATACAGTTTCGTAGATCGTGGTTCGAGGATTTTGTGCTACTAGTTTCAAAGAACAAAACAGTTCCTTAAAAGTTATAAAATTTATTGTAGAAAAACAATTATTAGAAATACAGGATACAGCAGCAAAATTCGCGAAATAAGTCTCAGAAGGCCTTCACGCATTCTACAGCTCTCGGATACAGCTATCAGTTCTAAAAATACAGTAATGATTAAGCTTATTCTCAAGCACTCGCTCACTCGATCGCTGCAGCTAATGGCTGGACAACTCTTCAACGGTCAAAAGAGTGCTGACTCAGTTTTGGCGAGCGACTTCTACTTATCGGCTGCATGGAATTTTCTGGAAAGACTCGCTGTTTACGTCGTAGGTCGTGGTATTGTTAGATTTCTCCATTAATCAGCAGAAGCATCCTTTTAGTCAACAATTCTCCAAAAACGGTCACCAAGTCAACGTGTTAGCCAAAAGAGATGCCAATCACCGACATTTTGCCAAGTTGCCATTGAATCACCATTATAATGTAAGAAACGGCATTATTTGCGAATATTACAATTTTAGTATAAAATGAATACAGCAGAAAGTAATATTAACGTATTACATACCTAGATATAAATTATTTACACGATTTTAAGCATCCATTACATTAAATTCGTAGCAATATTTTATTTTGAATTACGTAACAATCAGCTTCATAAAAAAATTACGATAATTTTTTTTCGACCGTGATATTCAAAACCGTGTAAAAAAATCTGGTGTTGTAAATTTAAGGGTGTACGTGCAATACAAATTGTTAACTAAAATTTAAGTAACTTTATTTCATCCCATATATATATCACCGTACTTCCGCAGACTTAAACAGACTTAATTTTTTTATGAGTGATTTGTTTTCTCCGGCGTTATATTTCAGTTTACAATAAGTAAGCTTCTTCATATGTCACAATTCCTCTGACGACATTACTTCTATCTGTACTAAAAGTAAGATCAATTTAAATTGAACTCGTACTTCCAAATGAGACCATTGTCCCATTTAGGAGTTTACGGCTCGGCAGGGCTAACAAAGATCCACACGAAAAATGAAGACTTTCACCGAAAGCAAACGGCTCACGTGTAAGAGGCCCATTATGCGATTTAAAAAAGGATGTTGTTTCTCATTTTTCTTCATTCAGGCCTTGTTTTTTTTCTTTTACTGCGCATAATATGTATTCTGAATCAAATTTACGAAATACAGAATGGTTGCACGTGCAGATACTCTCCCCCCCACAAAAAAAAAGAAAGAAAGGTAACAAGTAAATCTTGCGTTGGAAGTAGTAATGTTTTTCATTCTTTTCCAAATGGTAATGGTTTCAATACTCTGTCTTATTTAACTGATAGAAAGAAAATTAGGGTGAGAGAGAGAGAGGTTATGGAGCCAGGATGAAATTGGGAAATAGTCATTTCTTCTGCTTGACTATTCTTTGATTTAAAAAATAGTTATTTGGAACCAAAAGAGAAAGCATCTTCGGCCCCTTATTAAATTTTATATAGTCCTGCTCACTGTAAGATTTAAAAAAAAACTATAAATATTTCAGATGCTAAAAAAACTGTGATAGAAAAAAACTCGGTGATAGACACGAGTAGTTTTTTAGATTGATTTATTGATTGATTGAATATTAACGTCGCACTGTTCAGCTACACGAGGGCTTTTGACGACGGACCACGTCATTTTGGACTATAGTCAAGTGAGGTGGACGACACCTGAGCTGGCTCACCCCTCTCCTAACTTCCATACCACACCAACGGGAGGAAGTTTCAGCTATCGACCGATTTAACGTGCATCTCTGCCCTACACGGCGAGTCTTTAGTGGTATTGGGCTCGAACTCGTAACAAGGCAAGCCACGATCCGAAATCTATACCACTCAACTACCGCGGCCCTGCAGCTTTTTAGAACAGCGTTCCTCAAGCTTTGGGCACGCCCCCCTAAGGGGCGAGATAATCCTTCAAGGGGGTGCGAGCATATCGAAAGTAAAAGATTTTTTAAAAAAATTATCAATTTACAAAAATTAAAACAAAATACAATACATTATGAGATAATAAAAAAGGCATATTTACAATGATATAATGTATATTTACAATGAATGTATCAGTACTACAATATGTATGTGATCAATAATTCTCTCTCTCTCTCTCTCTCATCATTACTAAGTTAAGAATGCGTTGAGTAATTACTATTGATCCCATGGGCTTGTCATATACTAAACTATATGCAAAATTTACTACTTGTCTTGATAATTTGTACAGTTTAGAATTAAAGACGTATTACAGTTTGGAGTCAAAGTGCATTATTATCGAAGTCAGAGCATTATATATATTATTGTATAGTGTATGTGTGTGGGGGGGAGGTGCCATGGAAATTATGATTGAAAATTGGGTCACAAACAACCAAAGTTTGAGAAGCACTGCCTTAGAACAATCTAAATTCTATATTTACTTTTGCATAGAAAATTACGTTACAGAAACTTCCGGCATAATTAACGTGATAATACATGGTGTGACACACACACAAATGACTAAGTGTGTAAATTGAAAAAAGAGTGGAGTTGGCAACAGCTGTTTTAATGACGTCATCCCACTCACCTTTTCTATCCATGTGGCTAGTCTCACCTTAACCGATAATGTCAGTTGGAAGTACTGCGTCACTGAGTAAATATGTGCAACACTTCATTCTACCGGCAAAATGTCTAATCAACATAAAGTTTCTCATAAAACTAAAGAAATCAACCACGAAAACATTTCAAATATTAACCGAGGCTTATGGAGATGAAACTTTGTAACGTGCACATGTGTTTGAATGACATAAGCGGTTTTCAGGGGGCAGGAGATGATGATCAGTTAGAAGATAATGAACGAGCTGGACGCCCAAAACCAATACATCGCCAACATTCATGATATGGGTGGGTTCCCACTCACATCAGTGGTCAGACTATTAATCATCTCTACTGCATTGAAACAAAGCACCCACTCACACGGCTCTATCTGTGTGTAAAACAGTTTCTCACCAGAAAAAAATTTCTATGATGAAGATCCTCCTTATTCATCTCAATTGTTCCCTTGTACCTTTTTCTTTAATTCGTACAGTTAAGTGATGCTGAATGGGAACTTATTCTACCTGAGTTGAAGAGATTCAGGTAAAAATGGAAAATCTTTTATAGAGCCTTTCAAAACCCTCATTCCAGAACTGTCACCAGCAATGGCAGCACCGAATGCAGAATGATGAGAATGTTGAAAGAACTACTTTGAAGATGATACTGTCACGGAGAGATGATTCTGTAAGTACAATAATTTATTGGGCAAAACTTTTGTGTTTTTGTGTCGCATCTCGTGCATTACAATAACTAGCATTACTGGGCCGTGTGTAGCCTAGTGGTTAGAGCATCGGACTCCAGATCAGAAGGCCTGGGTTTAATGTCCGATGCCACCAAATACCCTCCAAGTACACACGTAGTACATGCTCGTTAAATCAGTGGGTCCGAAGTCTTGTGGGCTGAGTCACGAGCGCAGGGACTGGAGAATATTTCCCTCCCCTTCAGTTTCATGCAGAAATTGGGGAGGTGAAGATAGGTGGTGTCACGATCTGTCGTCCCTTCGGGGAATTTCCCCGAGCTAAATCTTACTGTCACATGTATGGTACTCAACGCCAACGACAGGCGTACTTCTAGCACCTTGCCACGATGAATTTCGTGGGTCTCGATCTGACTACGACAGACAGGTGGCATTAGAAACAACAACAACAGCATTACTTTTTTAAATAAAAGATAAATGTTTTAGGTACTTTTTATTTGCTCACCAACTCTATAATTTCTAATAATGCTCATTTAAAAATAAGTGATATAGTGTTGAATATTTAATCCAACAAGAGTAAAACAGGTTTTTTCAGGAGCAATTTTATGTAATTAATAACACTAAAAAGAATATATTTTTAATAATATTAAATTGAAAATTAATGAAATTAAAGCTTATTTTTATATGGTACTATAAGCAGTGGTCCCTTAACCCCCGGGCCACGGATCGGTACCAGTATATGAATTAAGCACAAACGAGCCACCCAAGGAATATTAAGTTTCATGTGGAGTATTTCACTCGGGATTGAGCATTTTTTTATAGGAATCACTTTATATTCCATGTTAAAAGACTTAATATTCATTTTTAGTGTACGAGGGTTGTTCAGAAAGTATCGAGACTGAATTTATTATGCAAAAATATACATACATAAACAGGTTTTGAGTCAATCTCCTTCAAAATATGCTCCATTGGTAGTAACACACTTGACCCACCGATGTTTCCTTTCCTCGAAACAATTCTGGAACTCAGACTTTGAGATAGCCTGAAAATGCTATGTCGAGTTCTGTTTTACGGTTTCAATGTCCTGAAACTGGTGTCCTTTTAAGGTGTTCTTGATCTTGGAAAAGAGGAAAATTCAGGAGGTGACATATCCGGTGAGTAGGGAGGATGTACTACTTGGATTGTTCCGTGTTTTGTCAGGAACAGCTGCACAAGATTGGCGGTGTGCCCTGGAACTCCGTCATGATGAAGCATCCAGCGAGAGGACGCCCACAACACCGGTCGTTTTCTGCGAACAGCCTCTCGTAATCTCCTCATGACGTTCAAGTAGAATTCCTTGTTCACTGTCTGGCCCTTTGGAGCGCACTCCCAACTGCATCGAAAAACACAATCAACAGGACTTTGGCCGTGCTTTCTTTGGCCGAGGAGAACCGGGGGTTTTCCATTGTGACGACTGCTGCTTTGTTTCGGGATCGTATCCGTAAGCCCATGACTCATCTCCAGTGATGATGAGCTTCATGAATTTGGATCGTCGCTTTCACTTTGAAACAAATCAGATGATGTTGCCAGTCGTTGGAATGCTGATCCTCAGTGAGGAGACGCGGCACAAACTTTGCAAACACTCGGTGCATGGTCAAGTCATTTCTCAAGATTTCATCACATGATCCTGCGGAAATGTGACACTCCTGTGTAATTTCTCGGACTGTTAAACAATGATCAGAGTGCACCACAGCCTTCACTCATGCAATCTTGTCCTCATTGCGAGAGGTGGACGGGCGTCCAGAACGGGGACCAAAGTTCACTGATTTACGACCTTTCTTGAATCGCCGGAGTCACTCGAAAACCCGAGCACGACTCATCGCCTCCTCTACAAATGCTGTTTTCATCATCTCGTAGGGTTCGGTGCCCGTTTTACTGAGCTTAAAGCAAAACTTGATACGGATTCGCTGATTCGTGTTTTCACACATTTTCTTTTTTCGACGAACGCACGCAAACACTTCACGTGAAAGAAGTCAGTGTGACCGAACGGCGCGCTGTACAGACCTACCGAATTTTGTGAGACAAGGTGAAATATGCGCGTGCATGATGCACACAGTGCCTCCGCTAGGAGTTTTCTAGAATAAATAGAATAAATTCAGTCTCGATACTTTCTGAACAGCACTCTCGTACTTGTATTTCTTATTGAAGGCGTGCTTAAATACACTTAAATTAAAATCATTAAATCAAAAAAAATATAAAATATAAACAATCAACGTCCCCTCCCTCCTTCAGCGAGCCATGGTAATATTTCCAAACGCTGACCAGACCACCGTGTTTAAAAGGTTGAGGAGCATTGCTAAAAATGATATGAAGATAAATTTGACAGTATCTAAAGAAAAATATTTTATTAGTTATTCTAATAATCGAACTTTTTGCCTGATAACACTATATATATAGTTACTACTATATAGCTACACTATACATACATATAGCGCCACGGGTTTTTCCTTCCTGCGCTGGCATTTCAATCTTTTTCGCCATTTCACGTAGGATCTCATCGGAGTAGGTTGTATTTTCATCTGAAGATTTTTGTTTTACAAGTAAGAGTTTCTCCTAATTTTTTCTCTATATATTTTTTTTTTATAATTCCTCCCCCTGTTAGATTCATTAATGTTGATCTCTTTTCTCAATTTCTTTTTACGATTTTATTAGGTTCTACTTCCACGTGTTGTATTAGGATTAAATTTTCAACTTGGGTGTTTTACCTATTATGTCGAAACTTTTTGCTGTACGGGGAAGGTTGGATCCACAAAGCATTGCTTAACCCTAATTCGCAAGCTTAATTCAGCGACAGCGTTAGAAATCATAATATGTCCCCAGTTTAGTCCAATGACTTTTTTGTATCTACATTTGTTGTGTTAGGTTCTAGTATTTTTTCACTATAATTTAATTACAATATATATATATATATATATATACTCAGGAACATTGAAAATAGCGACCCAAGAAGAAAGCATCGAATTGAAATGAAATTTAATACACCGATAAGAGATTCACTTGATCTTAAAAACAAGACAATTCATCGAATACAGGGTGTGAAACGACACAAATACTGGGCAACTTCAATAGCGCGTTGGACCACCTCCAACTGCAATGCATGCCGCCACACGGTCCAGGATTGAGTTAATTAGACACCGTATGTTGTCCTGAGGTGGATGGGCCCAAAAGTCTTGAACAGACAACTCAAAATCATGTACAGAAAGAAACGATGGCATCTGCCGTTTCAGCTGATCTCACACTTGCTCTACAGGGGACAAATCGGAGGAGCGAGCCGGCCATGGAAGAGTCTGAAAATAACGTAGGAAGTCTTGAGCAACTCTTGTTGTATGCGGACGAGCATTATCTTGCAGGAAAATTGCCCCTGGGAGACCATTTAGGAAATGTCCTACATGGGGTCGAAGAATTTCATCAACGTAACGTTGGCCCTCTAGGGTTCCACACATCACAATTAAAGTGAACCGGCTATCATAGGCTATGGCCCCCAGACCATTACACCAGCTGTGCGGGCAGTGTGACGTAGAATTGTGCGGGGGGTATTGTACCGCTCACCAGGGCGCCTCCACACCCGTACACGGTTATCATCTGTCCCCAAAACAAAGCGGTATTCATCATTAACCACAACCTTTTGTCAAACTGTGACATTTCACATTGATCTGGCTTGGCACCACTGTAGACGCAATTGTCGATGTTCCGGTGTTAAAGGAAATACACGGAAATGGCGCTTGTATTTAAGATTTGCTTCTGCAAGATGTCTGGAAATTGTTTATTGAACAATTGCTACGCCTACGTCTGCTCGTATCGTTGAACGAGTCATTCTGGGGTCCACAAGTGCTTGTCGCACGATCCTTCGATCCTCTCTCCTCGTGGTCTTCCTGGTCGCTCCAGACCCGGTTTTCCGCGCGTGGGTACCTTCTCGTGTCCACTGTTCCCAACAATTTCTAACGGCACACTCCGAACGATCAACTTTGCCAGCAACACGGTGCGTCGACCAGCCTGCAGTTTTCATCCCGATGATCAGGCCTCTCTCAAACTCGCTTAACTGTGAGAAATGTCTTCTAACACGTTCACCTGACATGTTTCGCTTACCAAAATCTTCCTACAATCGGCGGGTAATTGTCACGTTTATGAATCTTGGAATTTGCGCTGGCTTATATAGCACTCTCTTCCTGATTGTAGCGCCACCTCGGCGTGTATAAGCATGCGTATTGGCACAAAACTTAGATCATTTGCATATCACATTACGCTGTACTTATTTGCAAAGTTTCGCGATTGTACTTAGTTTCCTTCTTGGGTCGCTATGTTCAATGTTCCTGAGTGTGTATATATATATATATATATATATATATATATATATATATGCAGAGAGAGAGAGAGAGAGATGCATACATACTTATACATATATATTGAGTTCTATCCACCTTAATTCCAAAAATAAGTTCAGGTAAAAAAGTTAAGCTTTTATATCCTTTTTAATAAAGTTACGCTGCATCAAAATGTAAAGAAAATATTATACAGAATTACTTGAACACACGTACTTTGTATCAAATTAAATATTGAAATTTCATCTATAACTTTCATATTTGATGTAAATTTGATAAAATAAGTGAAGTACTTTAAAACAAATTAAAGAAATAATTTTCACCAAAACTCAAAGGGAAACAAAAAATATTTTGTAACAAGATTTATAAAATATAAAATTAAGTGTAAAGTATGAATTGAAGTGTTTTTGTCAGTGAGAATAGTCAATGATAATAAGTAACTACATATCGTCTTTTCAGTTTTGCATTATCAGATACTATAAGAAAAATTCATTAATAATAAAGTCTGTATGTATAAAAGCCCTATACAATTTTAAACATATATCATTGAGATAAGAACTTATTTTAATCAGGTTGTAATCTCGATTAAAATAACTAGGACATCATACACATTCAAAAAATCCATTTTTAAATTTTAGTATTAATAAATAGTGCATATTTTTCTCAATGTAAAACATATTATACTTATATGTTCGTTGATAAAATTACCTTAAAATGCAGAGTGTTTTTTTCCCACGTATAGAAGTTTAAGTTGGCATTACTTTCCAAGATGGCGACCGATTTAACAGCTGTCAAGTGATTTATTCTCAGTTTGCTTTGGCAATTCATCATAAATAGACTCACGCCTGAACAACGCTTTCAAATTGTGCAATTTTATTTCGAAAATAATGGTCGATTTTCATAAGCGAATTTTGTTTAGCGATGAAGCGCACTTCTGGTTGAATGGCTACGTCAACAAACAAAACTGCCGCATTTGGAGTGAAACTAATCCACAAGTGTATGTCGAAACACCGCTACATCCAGAAAACTGACTGTTTGGCGCGTTTTATGGGCTGGTGGAATCCTTCTTCAAAAACGGTGAAGGCCACAACGTTACAATCAATGGTGATCGGTATAGAGCCATGGTTACTAACTTTTTCATTCCTGAATTGAACAATCATGATGTCCAAGAGCTGTGGTTCCAAAAGACGGCGCAACATGTCACACAGCTCTTGCCACAGTCGATTTATTGAAAGACACGTTTGGTGACCGCCTAATTTCCCGTTTTGGACCTGTGAATTGGCCTCCTAGATCTTGTGATTTAACACCGCTAGACTATTTTTTATGGGGCTATGTAAAGTCATTGGTCTATGCGGATAAGCCACAAACGCTTGACCATTTGGAAGACAACATTCGCCGTTTTATTGCCGATATACGGCCACAAATGTTGGAAAAAGTCATCGAAAATTGACGTCCAGATTGACTACATCCGAGCCAGCCGTGGCAGTCCTATGCCAGAAATCATATTTAAAATGTAATGCCACAAGATTATCTTTCGAATAAAAAAATTCATGTCAATCGAATAATACATCATTGTTTTATTGCAATTTAAAGTTTTATACCTCTCACAAAAAAACACCCTTTATGAAAATAGTAACTGACAAAAGAGTAAAAAAATGCCTAACTTTTTCAATTTTCTCCAAAGCATATTTTTTTGCTTTTAGGTACACTTCTTTAAAAAAAAAATTACTGCACCATACGGTTCCAATTTTTTTTTACTTCTATATAGGATACCTGTTCATATAGTGAACCAATTTTTTTGTCTTAGTATATAGTTTTTTAAAAATATTTTCATGTAGAAAGAAAGGGGGGAAATATGTTTCAAAATTATGAAATTTTATAATTTTTTTTAAAGAAAATGTCTTAATATTTTACTTGGGTTCACTATATTTTATGTATTCTTTTATATATATGCAAAAACTGTTTTTACGTATTTAAGAGATACTTTTTTTAAAAAAAATGGTACCTACACATAAGCACTACGAGATTTCAAAAATCCTGTTCAACTTAAACAGAAAAAATACTATTTAAACAAAAAATTACATTTGCGTTCCTACAGACTGAATAAAGTGTTTTAGTTAAGATTACAAAAACAGTCTAAGCTTTATCGGAAATGTTTAAAGACATGTGTCCCATAAACAGCCTTATTTTTAGCATTTACTCTTTCGAGCCTGTTCAGGTACCAACGAGTCAGTAACGTATTTATTACTACAGAAGACATCAGATTACCTATCAAAACTCGAGAGATTTCTCCACCAAAACAAATTCTCAATTAAGTAACAGTCAATACAATTTCTCCCAAATGTGAGAATATTTGGTAAAGACCAGGAAGCTCAACTTCTGTTTCGCTCAAGTTCTAATGGGAAACATCTGAGCTTCGCACATCTGCTTTTCGTTCCTTCGAAGGTGGGACTATTTAAAATACAAGGGAGTTCCACTGCCTCCAGTGCGTGATATTTATTGTTTGGGGCGTACTTTGAAGAGTTTGAAGGTTACTTGGAGAAAGGGTGGCTAATAGGCTGGTGGAAGACAGTAATGATATCACTTGGAAGTAAAGAAGGATATTCTCTACCAAGACAAGTAAAATTGAGAATATCAAATGCTTTGTGGAGTTGACACATTTAGCATGGACCAGTAATTGCATTTCTTTCTTTCTCCATATGCATCAGCCAGAAATTTCTGTGGACAGTCAAATATATATCTTGGATAATATTTTGCTTTAATGGGCTAAACTCGTGACAGTCACGTGATAAACACAATCACGTGTTCCGCATTGAATTGAACATGGACGTAAGTTGTGTACTTACTTTTCTACTTGTAAAACTTAAATAAAATTTCGGATTTTCTGATTGGATAAAAATATTGAAATATTACAATTCTTCAAATTGCCTTTCAAAATTTAAAAAAAAGAACTTATATTATACATGTACGTTTGAAAAAAGTGATTTTTACGTATCTTTGTGCATTGTTATTGCTTACAAATAAATACTTTTTAAAACAATCTGCAAAAAGCAAAAGCTGATTGTCCAGAAAAATGTGATTGCATTTACCATGTGACTATGACGTCACCTGAATTTAGTCACATTAATTTAGCACCTTTGATAGGCAATCTTGAAAATATTTTTTTCTAAATATAAAACATTCATTTTAAAGTGTATTTAAATTCCTTTTATCGCAAATAAATATTGGTAAAAAAAATTTTAATATGATTTTTTTTCATATGTATACATACACTAAAAATATTACATATACTTTTTGCTTCTTAAGTAAAACAAAATACACAAAATTGTCAAAAACATAAAATTATACATACTTAAACTACGCGAAAAGTGAAAAGAGATGGAACATTGAAATAAATCCGTGCTTTCATTGACAGAGAAGGATTTAAAATTTACACCGCTTAAAGGCTCACAGAACACAAATAAAAGCAAGGATGTTATGAAAAAACTATAAGTTTTTAATACATAGGTAAAGTGTTAAACCAGAAAATATTGTAAGAATAACAAAAAGTTTCTCTCGTTATTTTCAATACCTAGTTTAAACAGACGATTTTTTATAGGTTTCACTTTTCTACAAAACCGCTCGAGGCGATTACGATTATTTTGTACGATACAATTAAGTTAAAAATACTGCTTTTATAATACATCACAAATCTTTCGAAACCGTCTAATTGCCAGGTTTTCACCAGAATGAGTGGAAACATTTGTTACACGTAAAAATTTGGCTTTCTTCGTCGTTCCATGTTACATGTGTGTTTATTTTAAGTCGATTAGAATAATAAGAGTTTTATAAAAAGTTGTCCTTTCATGTGACCACCTATTGCGGTATTTTTCCACCATTGATCTATTACAAGGTATACACTCCACATATTTTCTTAATATTTTATCAGTATCATATTTGTTTTAAAAATTCTGTTAATTAAACTATTTATTTCTTAATCTTTTCGCTTGTACAAGCTTTTGATAATTTGGAATATTTATTTTTTTTAGGATTAATATTTGGTTAAATCTAATTTTAGGAGGAGTAAACATTTTGGTGGTAATTAAAATTAAATCGTTTACGGTTCTTTTAACTAAATTGTTTATATTTTTAATTAAATATTTTGCGTTGTTTCAATGAGTGGTTTGCGTGACAGAGATTTCATACTCTTATGACATTACGAGAGGATACACGTATTTATTTGAATTACAAATTATTTATTATTCACAATTTGTTATTTATTTGGTGAGTAAATACTTATTATTATTATAAAGATAATAACAACGTCTGTGGCTACGGAAGAGTCACTATAGTTCTCAGAATACATTCAGAATAATATGAGCAGGAATATCGTCCAGGGTATAATATACAATGTAAACACAACTACTATCAAATTAATAAAATCTCTCTTATATGAAATATTTTTCTAAGTAATAATAACAAATAATATATTAATAATCATACAAAAAATCAAAATTAAAATTGGCTCAATTTACTTAAATTGCCTTTTTTTATTCCTTTAATTGCATTTAATACATTGTTGAATTTAATATCTAGGAATATCAAAGGTAGATTGTACGTGCTTTCTTCACGATGTTATCAATTAAATTTTATACATGTATACTTTTAATTTAATGTATAGTTCCTATGTACACTCAGAAACATTGAAAATAGCGACCCAAGAAGGAAGCAAAGTACAATCGCGAAACTTTGCAAATAAGTACAGCGTAATGTGATATGCACATGATCCAAGTTTTGTGCCAATACGCATGCTCATACACGCCGAGGTGGAGCTAGAATCAGCAAGAGGTTGCTATATAAGCCAGCGCAAATTCAAAGATTCATAAACGTGACGATTACCCGCCGATTGTAGGAAGACTTTGGTAAACTAAATGTGCCAGGTAAACGTGCTAGAAGACATTTCTCACAGTTAAAGGAGTTTGAGAGAGGTCTGATCAAAGGGATGAAAACTGCAGGCTGGTCGACGCACCGGGTTGCTGGCCAGGTGGATCGTTCGGAGTGTGCCGTTAGACATTGCTGGAAGCAGTGGACACGAGAAGGTACCCACGCTCGGAAAACTGGGTCTGGAGCGACCAGGAAGACCACGAGAAGAGAGGATCGAAGGATCGTGCGGCAAGCACTTGTGGACGCCACAGTGACTCGTTCAACGATGCGAGCAGATTTAGGTGTAGCAATTGTTCCACAAACAATTTCCAGACATCTTGCAGAAGCAAATCTTAAATCTAAGCGCTCTTTCCGTGCACTCCCTTTAACCCCGGAACATCGGTAACTGCATCTACGGTGGTGCCAAGCCAGATCAATGTGGAATATCACAGATTGGCAAAAGGTTGTGTTTAGTGATGAATCCCGGTTTGTTTTGGGGACAGATAATAACCGTGTACGGGTGTGGAAGTGCCCTGGCGAGCGGTACAATTCCCCCTACACTTTTCTACGTCACACTGCCCGTACAGCTGGTGTAATAGTCTGGGGGGTCATATCCTATGATAGCTGGTCCTCTTTAATTGTGATGCGTGGAACCTTAACGGGCCAACGTTACGTTGATGGTATTCTTCGACCCCATGTAGGATCTTTCCTAAATGGTCTCCCAGGGTCAATTTTCCAGCAAGATAATGCTCGTCCGCCTACAGCAAGAGTTGCTCAAGACTTCCTACGTCATTTTCAGACTCTTTCATGGCTGGACCGCTCCCCCGATTCGTCCCCTGTAGAACACGTGTGGGATCAGCTAAAACGGCTGATGCCATCTTTTCACACTGTACATGATTTAGAGTTGGCTGTTCAAAATATTTGGGCCCATCTGCCTCAGGACAACATAAGGTGTCAATCAACTCAATGCCGGACCGTGTGGCTGCAGGTATTGCAGCTGTAGGTGATCCCGGCAGTCACCTCATTGAAGTTGCCCAGTATTTGTGTCGTTGCACACCCTGCTGTTCATTTAATGGTTTTGTTTTTGAGATCAAGTGAATCTCTCATCTGTGTCATTATGTGTATTAAATTTCATTTCAATCCGATGCTTTCTTCTTGGGTCGTTATTTTCAAGGTTCCTAGAGTGTATATGATTAGCTTAAGCTGCATTTGATGCAAGAATTTGCTGTTCTTCTTTTCGCAAATATGTTTTTACTTCATTTATTGAATATGGATCATTATGTCGCTGGCTTTTTAAATATTTAAGCGCTGCATTGCGTTGCTGAAAGTAATAAGGGTTATATTCAGGCCGGTCTCTCGTTGGCCTCCAGAGCTTGTTGACAATTTTAGATATTTTATCGGAGTAACCATCATATATATATATATATATATATATATATATATATAGATAGATAGATAGATGATTGCTTTACGAAAAGTCTTTAAATATATTTTTATAGCAACAATATCTTTGCCTTGTTGTTTTGTGGTTATTTTTCATTGTTTATCTTTCAGTTTAAAACTTTTTCTTATTGGAAATTTACGCCAAATGTCTCTCTTAATTGAATAGCTTATGTAAATGGCCACCTTCATTTGCGAAACACAAAATCTGCAAACATAACAACAGCTAAACGGGAATCCCCTACTTTCTGAAAAGAAAACGAAAAAAAATCATGATCTGATTATATTTAATTGTCAGGTACAGGTGTCCCTCGTAATACATGGTTAATTGGTTTCTGAAAGAAGCTATGTCGAAACCGTGTTACAGGAGACTTTGTTATTTCTTTATTTAAAATATTAAGTTGGTTATTTAGCAATTACGTCTATTACATAAAGTAAATCTGGGCAATATGTATATGTGTTGTATCAAAACTGTGTTTCATGTTATATGGAAATCGTGTCATAGAAACTTTGAAGTAATATAAATCCAGGCAATGAGTATCGTGTTACATAGATACTTAAAATGTAAAATTTCATGATATCTGAAATTTCGTTCCAATAAAGCTGTAACAGAAAAAGTAAATTAACAGCAATACGTAAC
>BMAU01014722.1:0-62500 GCA_019973935.1 Trichonephila clavipes
TTATTCTGATTTAAAAGTAAGATTTTGAATTATTTTAAATTCTTATCATCATTAATTTAACGTAAACTTTATTCATAGTTTTGTTACTTACATAACTATCGTCATAGTATATGCACCGTAATTTTGAAATTTAGATAATCTGTATTGTTGTTCTCGTTCAAACCTGTTTCAAATTTCCGTTCGCTGCACAAATTGTCCAAATAGTTTTAATAACTTCCTTAAAATGCAAAACATTTATCAATTTTTACAATTTAATTAGACTAGTTTATTATTCATACCAATTGATAAACAAGTTTTATGGTAATTATGTCTAGCAAGGAAAAAATAAAAATGCAGTTTAAGAATAATACAAAGTCTTAAGGTACGATTAAAAATTATTTTGTAGTAAAAATAAGTAGTATTTATATCTGCTGATATCAAGACATATATCACACTATCAAAGCTTTTTTTTTGCTATGTTGTCATGAAATACGATAAATTAATACTAATCAATAGTACGATTTATTCTTTGGAAATAAATAACAAAATAGTAAATTGTAGATAACGTACAGGGAACATTGATTTTCTTTCCGCTGTTGTTAAACTTTAAAGTCATAATCAGCTCCCTATAGTTTAAGTGTGATAGCAATACCAATGCTTGTAAGGAAATGCTGCCACAGAAATTCCTCGAAAAGGATTACATTAGACTAAATGATTAGTGCAGTTTCATTACAAAGACGATGCAGTACATTTGCAGTTGGAATTAAACTAGTTAAACAGATAATTACTGGGCAAAGATTATGCCGAAGCATGTTTAAGAATTAATCCTATTGCAATAAGGTGACCTGATGAGAAGTTTCTGGGGAAATGATCGTTACATTTAATGTTATCTTTGCAGTTTTAAAGATATTCCATGCGAGCATCAAATCGTTCTGTTAATTCTGTGTAAGATTCTAAAGTAATGTGTTTTATAACTTGAATATTTAAATAAAATTTTACCATAAAACTAGTATACCGCATATTTTCGAGTATAAGTCGAGAATTTTTGGAGTTCTTTTTAAATTACAGCTGTTTTTAAGGTATAACCCCCTAACTGCCCCTGGCGTATATATTCGTTTCTAACTGTGGTTAGTGCCCTGGACGTATATATACGCCCTATCGAAATACAACTCTTTTTCTTGCGCTTATATAAGTAAAACTATTCGGAATGCTTCTGAATGCAATTGAATGAACTTGATAGTGTTTGAGAAGGATCTACTTATTAAATTTGTTTATTTGTGTATTTTCTTCGCGCCTATGTGAAAAATGGGGGCACTGGGTAGCGAATCACGGAACTTTTCGTCAACAGCTATGAGGCTAAATAAAACGTCTGTTAATTTCGGGGGAAAAAACTTTTTTTTTAATTCCATGTCCGTCTCCGACCTTTCGGTCATACGTCGACGAACACTGAGGCAACACTGAAAAAAAAAGTTTAAGAAAAAGGTTTATTTTTTTTTAAAAAAAAAATGTTCGTTAGTTGTGTTTCAGTGTCTGAATTGGAGTTTCCGAATAGTTAATAAAATTAACGCATTAGCACGTGGAAGTTTGAATGCACATGATTATCAGACAGGGAGTTTTTCGTCCAAGGTATAAAACATAGATTGATGATCAAGTGCCATATATGAATTTCCCTCTTTCTACATTTTTCAAAGAAAAGGGATGCAGAAAGTATGACAAATACAGAATACGAGATAATACTTTAATTGGAAAATAATTTTAGTTTCATATAGGGTTAATAAAAATAAAACTAACTTCGTTTGCATTTGGAACTTACATTAACAACTATTTAATTGGAAAATATTTTACCCGTTTAACATTTTCATCCTCATATCAATGTTTTTTGAAAATTATTGTATTTTTTTCCATTCGGCTTATATCGAGATTTAGAATTTTGTGTGTACATTTTTGAAGGAAAAGCGATCTCGGTGTATACACGAATTGGCTTATACTTAGTAATATACGGTATATAAGAATTTAATTTTATCTCAGTGTTGTATAATGTATATAGTAAAAGTTGCTTATAAATAAAATATATCTATGTAAAATATTTAAAGATGTAATTGCATGAGGTACATATCACATACAATTTAAATTTGGTTTATTAAATTCTTATGGAGTCGTATTTAAGTAACACAGATCAATATCATATGAAATTTTATATCATGTATTAATTTATTTACATCTTAATCAAATGCCTAAAAAGAAGTAGATTTTTAATGACATTAAACTTTAGTTTCATAATTCTAACCAAATTATTTTTCAATTACTTTGCTATACACATATAGCAATATTCCCTCATAGTAATTAACATAAATAAGTAATATATGCATTCTTTCGAATACATCCTTATGAGCCCAAACATTTAATTTATGAAATCCTTGAAAGTCCAGGAAATTACTTAATAATTAGAATAATTAATTACGCCGTATATAAAACAATAAAAAAGTTCTAATGCCCTCAAGTTAAGAATTAAATTTTATTTTCTTAAACAAGAGATCCCTTTTAAATTTGATTAGAAAGTCGGAGACTGGATTTGATCCAAATGTAGTATGTCACTGCTGCCTTTTCGATTAAACTCAAATATAAGAAGTAAAAAAAAATGAAGTCAGGTTTTTATTTTAACCTTATTATGTCACTATCAACTGAATTTGCAACTCATTACTTACTGAAGTTATTTTTGTTTTCCTAAATTATCTTATTAAGTATGAGATTTACTGGCATATTTTTTTGTAATTTGTGTTCAATAAAAGGCATTTTTATGATCATTATGTCGTTAATATTTTAGATATATATCGTTATACGTCAGTTTACATTTTGTTTCACATTTAAATACTTTTTTTAGCATCAAAATCAAAAACTCCGTTTTTCTTACCTTAATGGCAACAGACAGATTAAAAATAACTTACACTAGATAATTTTTTGTACTTAAACTAAATAGAAATGTACTTTCTTTGAACCAAATGAATGCATTTTTTAAATCAATTGTTTTACTTTAATTATATATTTTTTTAAAAAAATATTAAGATTTTTGCAAATTACTTTTTAAATTTCGATTTTTTTAAGTATGCAGCCGAGAGAGTGGATTTACTTTAAAAATAAAGTAAATATTTTGTAAAAGTGCATCCCCTTTCATTGAATTAAAAATGATTCATATTATATTTGAAAATTAAAAAATATGTATATGTTAAAATTTTTACTCAGTTAAAATTACACTTAAAATCATTTCAAGAAAAATGGTTTGAGTAACAGTTTTTTCAATTTAAATGATATTTAAAGTATACTACTGATAGTTTCCAGAATATGCTGTTTGATATTTAGCTATGCATATTATGTTATAAAACATACAATCAATTATGGGGATTGATTTTGTTAGTAAGTGCCTCATACGAGATCTCATTTTTAAATTTTATTTAAAAAAAAAAAAAAAAATGGAAAGGTATTTTTGTAACAAAATTAAGCTAATTTTAAACCTCTCTAAGACATACAGTTTAAATGTAAAGGATATTATATTTTAAAAAAATTTTGACTTTTAAACGAGTCATTATGCTAATTCAAAACACATTTTACCGCATTAATATTTTTTTTCAAGTTTTAAGATGCAAGTGCATGTAAAGTAAAGTAATTGCACAACTACTAACAAAATAACTATGCATTTTTAAATTCATACATCTTTTATTGCTTAAAAGTTCCCCTATCTTCAACTACAAATGCATTATGGAAGCTTAAAAAGTTTGTATGATATGCATAATAGTTAGTGTGGGCGTTTAAATACGGGCGTGTATAAATTAGCTGATACTTAGTTTTGTGTGAACGCAATATAATTTCTACTTCTAGACATGTTTCTTTCTTTAACAGTTCTTAATAATTCATAAATATGCAATTACAAAATATTTCAAATAAATTTAATACTTAAATATCACGACGACGTTTTAAAAATATTTAATTAAAAATTATTGAAATAGGACGGTAAAAGTACGATAATGTAAAATATAGTTTCACAACTCAAGCTAAACATTAAATGAATAATTAAACTGGGTTCATTCATAAGTAAAATAGTGTACTGGTTAAGGGTTTGATATTGTTATCGAATTTTATCTTAAAATAATAGTCAATATCAACTTTGTTCAAAATCCCTCCAAGAAATTTCATCCATCTTTAATGCTTTCTGAACATAGAGCGGCACGTCTAAACCAATATATGTCAATCGCCTGACCATTTTTCATTCTGTGAATTTAATGTAAATTTGAAAAACCACAGTGTGAAATTGAAACTAAGTTTTGACGTTCATATAAAGTTGTCTAGCTACCAGGTACCTGCTAAAATGGAGATGAGATCCTTCCATGAGATCAGCTTCATGGAGTTTTAAATCCCTGTTGAATTTAGTTTTCCCTGGTCCAAAAGAAGAAAAAGGGTAATAAAAGACTTGAAAAATCATTAAAAGCAGTCAGTAGGGTAGACCCCTTTTAAAAATTGATTTTGAGATTTTCATATTTCTATAAACCCCTAATCGGGAGCTTTCCATTGATATAACATACAAGCCATTTTATGAATTAGAAGTACTTTAAAATGATTTTTAAAAAATAATCAGCTTATGAACCACGCCCATTAGACAGATAGAAATGTAAACATTGTCTTTTTAAATCTGAAGCAAAGTTGTAAAGCCTCAATTTATTTTTATTAATACACAATAGATACCTGTATAGTAACTACAAATTTAACTGTGTTGGATATGCAAAAAAAATTTCTGGGAAATTTTGAAGCGTGGTTTTAATTTGAATGTTATATTTAATATTTAGTGATTTTACCTAAATTTAAACTTGTTCTTCACTTTAAATTTAGTCTAAATAATTAGTAATAATAACTAAATAAAACTTTAAAAGGCTTAGAAAAACGCTAAAAATATTCCTGTGAGTTTTTTAAGGAGTTTCCCAAAATATATTTGACTGAAATCCATATATCGTAACAAAAAATGTCAGTTTTTTAAAAAATTCATAGTGATATTTTTATGTTACATGTTTTTGAGAAAAATAAACAATATGTTTTAAATATCTCACTTCATTGCAAATATTATTGTTTATTTATTGTTTAGACAAGTTTTTAAGCTTTAATATTCAAAGGTTTTTCAATAATAGCTAACTAATTATAACTCAGATGTGTAATGCTTTTTGTCGTTGCGAGAAGCTTGTTGCATGCATAAAAATACACAAATTTCAAGTTTAAAAACATAAAAACAGTTTTATTTTTGACTTTATTTAAAATCTTTTGTACAGTTTAGAGAAAATTTTGAATTTTGAATGTTTTAGAAATTGTGTTTGCATGGAAACGCACAAATCCATAATTCAATTTTTCTAATGTCGTAAAATCACATATTCCCAAATCATGACTTTTACATATTGACACATGTTTAAATTATATTTATGATGTTTTAAGGTCAAATTTGACATTTGTAATGCATTGAAGCTAAAAATTCTTCACACACAGATTGTTTACGTAATTTGTGAAAATTGATGCAAAATGCTAAAAAGATCTCGTTGAACAAAAACTGAAAATTACTATATATGTATTTTCTGAACATTTTAAGGCTTTTTGTTTCCTATTTTATGTTTAAAAAATTAAGAAGATACTAATGTTTAATAAAATAGGGCAAATACATATTGTAATTCATTATTTTTGTAATTAAGTGCCTTTTACACTTAAAATGCAATTATCTCAGAATGATTGTTTTCAAACTACGTGTATTTTTTTCAAATAATCTAAAAAATCAATATACTTGCAGTTTTTACTACACATAAATAATATGTAACTATATATAATAGATCTACTTTCTTGGAGATTTTCCCAAAATATTTTGCTCAGAAGCAGTTATCGTAAAAAAATGACAATTTTCACAAATTTCAAAGCGATACTTTTACGATGAATTTTTTTGAAAAAGTAAACAATATATTTGAAAAATTTTACTGCTATTTAAATAAAAAAGCCTAATTATTATACAGCCAAAATTTGAAGTTTTTATATTCAACAATTTCTGAGAAACAGGTTCCTAAAATGGCTCAATTTAACATTGTTGGTATAGGCCCTACCGACTACTCTTAAATTGAACTGTATTATTCTCGTACAAGAGTATGCAAACTACTTTGTTTCTTCCTTATTTTCCATAAAGCAAAGGCTTACACTTATTAGATATGAACAAAACGTTATACTATTATCATAGTTCGTTGATGCAAAGTAATGTAAATTATTGACGAAACGGGAAGGCAAGGCAGCAAAGCCGCCCAAAGATCCTTAATGACGAGCAGTTTCCTTTCAAAAGTAGCCGCATCTGCTGTTGTTGTTGTCGTGTATGAGAAAGTGCACAGACATAAACGATAAAAATTAGATAATGCCAAAAGCGTAAATCACTGCTTTTCAATGACCGTGTATAAAATGTCTATGTTACAGTCAAAACCAATTTTGAAAAGGACACGATTAATGGCAAGGCAACTTAAAAGTGTTTGGGATACATCTGCGTGCCCTCCACATATGTTCTTGAACCGTCATACAGGATCTTCATGTCTTTGAAGTTTTTTGCCCTTACTCTGGTTATGGTCGTTGTTATCTGACGGTTGTATTTTAATTCTGGCAAGCAACATTTTTTTCGTGGTTTTGTGCAGAGTTTCTGTTTTGCGACTGCGTTGGCATCAAAAACCGTGGTAGAGAGAGGTACAGGCTCGATTATTCTGGTTTCTTTTGCAAGAGAGTCGGCCAATTGCTCCCCCTCGATATCAATGTGGACCAGGATCCACTGAAGGATATACGACTTTCCCATTACCTCAATGGAGAGCAGAGCAGATTTTATGTCTTAGGTGAGCCTTGTGTTGCGATAACCCCCGACTTGTGGATACCATCTCTTCATCTACGTGACTTAGATTTGTACGAATAAATGATTGACCATTCAAGTTAGCCGTAATCAAACTAATTTATTATTATCCTAATATATTGATCCAAATAACACACGTCTTACTATAGGAATGCAATCAGGATTTATATAACGTATTTTTAAATTCTTAGTAAATAGCGCCTGGAATCCTAACCCATCATCTTTATGAGAAAATATCCTAAGAATCTTAATCTGCCTTAAATTCCTTAACATGCTAAGGCCCGTTCTATAATTACGCATTTATTTTTAATATCTTGCCAACAGCTCATGGCGTTCAGCATCTCAGCTTCCTTTCTCCTTCTTCTATTGTACCACGCGAATACTAAAGCGCCATTATATATCTCTTAACTAATCTGCATATCGCGGTTTTTTTCTTGAGAGGGGATTGGATATGAAATAACTCAATTCTGGCCCCAAAGATTCCCCAAGAGGATTAATAAGATAAATGCGATGAAGCTCCGTCACAGTTTTTCCTCTCTGAATGGTTTCAAAGGCGAATCTGTAATACGAGGTCATAATGATGTCGTCAGAGTAAGTGATATTTGTCTACACATTCGAGGTACTTATCAAGAGCTGTCCTGTTGCAAGGAGTTCACACGTAAACTTGGATGTGATTTTCCACGCTTGCACCCTGTGCTTTCAAAGGTGTATTATCTGAGTATGTAAGAAACATACCAGAACCTCCCCTATTGCATACTGAGTCAGAGGAACCGTTGGTGAAGGTAGTGACTAGACGAAGTTTCTTATGATAAAGTACTAGGTACTAGTGTAAGGTAAAAGTACTAGGTAAAGTGAAGGTACTAGTCGCACCTCTTAAAGGACAATGTTATAAAATTAAATGTTTTCTATTTAAAAAAAATGTAATTCCCAGTTCATGTTATTTCATTAACGGGGAGCTCTTTGGATGAGTCATTAAAGTACGTTAAACTAATTAATACAATAATAATTACCAGAGCACATATAATGTAAATGAGGACCCAGAGAATAATACATTTACAAATAAAAAATATAAATGGAGCATACTAAAGTAATTATAAATGCTCCCTTAAGATTTTCCAGACTAACATTTGCAATTATTTTCCTCTGACGTAAGTATTTCAAAATTCTGAATGCACTTCACAAAATAAATACCTTTAATTGCACACTATCCGGTAGTCGAACATTTATAATCGTGTAATAATTCAGAAATATCCTTCCAAATTACTATTCCCAAGTTGAAGCGGAGGACGAAGGTAAAATTTGCATAAGTACAACCGAAACCAGAATTATCAATGACAAATGATATTGCAAGGAACGGGATTTCAAAAGATTCCACTCATGTTTCAAAGCTTCTTTCGTACGTAAATTGTTAATAATTATACCCCTTCAAAATTTCAAATAACTTTCAGTTACATAACAGATCTTATTAAGAAAACACTAATTTATTTTCCAAATGAAAAGAATTTGAATTGCAGGAAACTTTCCAAAATGATTGAATTTCGTGATGTAATGAATTATTATCTTAATTAAAATATTTTAATCGACATATTAATGTTAACATAACCGCTATATATATTCAGAAATTTTTCTTAGATTGGATAATTAATTTTCTTAGTTAATACATAAGCCTAGTGAGATATTTATCTTTAAATAATCAGCATTTCCAACAGAGAGTAAATATATTTCTATATCTGTGCAAATAATATTTTATGTGTAAATATTTCTATTGAAAAATGCTCAAGCAAAACATTATGATAAAAGATGAATATCAAAATCATTTTAAATATATATATGCTGGGAAATAACTAACCATACATTATAATTTATTACATAAACCTGTCCAAAAACTATGTAATTAAAAAAAAAGCCGTGAATAGAGTATTTTGCCCTTTAGATTTAATTAATATGCAATTATTCACTAAAAATTATTTAGTTAAATCCTGCCATAGAGTAGAATCATTCATTTTATGTGAATATAATATTAAAAAAATCATCGAAACACGCTAACTAAAAATTCAAATAACTATGACTAAAGAAGGTAGTTAAAATGGAAAATGTGAAAAGAAAAATTAAAAAATGTAATTTATGCATAGAAAATGTAACAAAAAAAAGAATACGCCTGATAGGGAATGCATAAACATTTGGAATATTTTTTGTACAGTTTTTGATTATCTTGTCTTCGAATCACATTAATCAAAGTTACACAAATTAAAAACATTACGCTTGCACTGATTAAAAAAACAGTTCAGTTTGTAAAAAAAAGTACAGATTACATTTGTAACTCAATGTGGCCGCCGCCATGGTGTACCATCTTTCAAGGGTATGTTGCTCAACAGACCTCAAATGGTCTTGTCTGATGTTACGCACATGAAACATAACATGAACAACACCTTCATAATAAATTCGGATATTTTTAGTTGTGTTAAAGCAGAAATCTCAAATAATCAAATATCGTTAGTATCTTTTTAGAATTGATGGATGTCCTATACCTTTCTTAGTTTTAGATTTGACTGCATATAAATCTTGACTTAAATTGTCCAGATTGCTTGTGTTTTCCATATATGCAATTTTTTATTAAATGTTAAGTATTTCCCATTATGCGACCGAGTTGAAAACTTCGTTTAGTTATTCGAGTACATTTCGTAGATTATCCACATTCCAAATGTGGTGGCAATCGAAACACTCGTTTTATTTGCAGAATATTGTTTTAAGAGAAAGTTTATTTAATGGAATTTTGTGTATTTCTTTCTATATATATGATTCTTATTACCTATACAGAAGAAATAATCTCGATTTTTTCTGCTAAAGAGCAACAATTATCATTCTGTTTCTTAACATCACACGTGCCTATTTATTAACTCGATTTTATGGTGATTTGTTTATTGATATAATTGAGTATTCGTAGAAAGAAAGTTCATAACATGATTTTTTTTCTCTATTAAGGTTTCGAGCCATGCGGCATTCCATTAATATAAATTATTAAAATTTAAATATGACGTAACATGTAAACCCCATTATACATCTAAGAATATAACAAATTCCTATATTCAGTATAGCATATTAATATTTTAACCTTTTCTTTAGATTAAGTTGTATTTGTATTAAAAATATTATGCATTGTATTTTATGTATGTTACGACATAATTTTAATATCACTAGTGTCTGTTATATTTTTATAATTGTTATTTTTTATATTAGTTACTATAATACAACTATATTCTTAGTTTATTACTAGTTTTGTAGTGAATGATGTAAGTGAAAATAATTTAACTAAAGTTAATAGATGAATTTAAACGATCTAAGTATGAAATTTCATTTTTATTATGTATATTGATTTCGTAACTGCATTTTATATTTAAACTTTCTTTAACGAAAATAAAGCAATTAAAGAAATTTTATACACGCTTTGCCAAATATTTTGAATTTTTTATATTTTATTTATAAAATTGAACATTTTCTATCACCCAGGTTTATTTCTCTGACAATACTGTTATTTAAATTGTAGCCTAAATCGCGTAGTATTACATATGGGGAACATAATTTATTTAATATATCTCAGAGTCCCAAAAAACAAAAACAAAGTGGTAAAGTTTCATATTAAATATTTTATTGATTAGTATATTTTAAGCAGTATTATGTTACATTTTCAAATAAGTTCTAAATGGGCTCCGTTTTGTTGGGCTTAAGGTACTGAGTCTCTTGTCAACTTCCCTCTAAGGGCTGAAGATCATTTCAACAATATTAAGCTTTCAAAAGTCTCAGTGATTCTTAGGTCTAAATTAGTGGTCTTCAAACTTTTTCAACTCACGGAACCCCCAGAACCTGAAGGTGCTTTCGTGGAACTCCTAGAACTATAAAGTGTTTTCGTGCAACCCCTAGAACTATAAAGTGTTTTCGTGCAACCCCTAGAACTATAAAGTGTTTTCGTGCAACCCCTAGAACTATAAAGTGTTTTCGTGAAACCCCTAGAACTATAAAGTGTTTTCGTGAAACCCTAGAAATATAAAGTGTTTTCGTAGAACCCCTAGAACTATAAAGTTTTTTCGTTAAACTCCTCGAACTATAAAGTTTTTTCGTCGAACTTCTAGAACTATAAAGTTTTTTCGTCGAACTCCTAGAACTATAAAGTTTTTTCGTGGAGCCCCTAGAACTATAAAGTGTTTTCGTGCAACCCCTAGAACTATAAAGTGTTTTCGTGCAACCCCTAGAACTATAAAGTGTTTTCGTGTAACCCCTAGAACTATAAAGTGTTTTCGTGGAACCCCTAGAATTATAAAGTTTTTTCGTCGAACTCCTAGAACTATAAAGATTTTTCGTCGAACTCCTAGAACTATAAAGTTTTTTCGTGGAACCCCTAGAACTATAAAGATTTTTCGTGGAACCCCTAGAACTATAAAGTGTTTTCGTGAAACCCCTAGAACTATAAAGTGTTTTCGTGAAACCCCTAGATCTATAAAGTGTTTTCGTGAAACCCCTAGAACTATAAAGTGTTTCCGTGGAACCCCATAACATACACACATACTTTGAAGAATATATCTCAAAATAATATTTACAGTAGGCCAACACATGTTATAGGCACTTTATGTAAAAGCAATTAAAAATGTATTGAATTTATTATTAAAAAAATTATTATATTCTAATTTTTTCAATGTAATTTACTCATTAATAAAATTAATTTGTAATTTAAGTTGGAGATTGATGATTGATGATAAGTGCGTTTCCTGTATCCTCAGACTGCTGATACCAAGTATTAAAATAGTCATTTCTTGGAGGATTTTGGTTTTGATAATCTAAGTGAAGTCTTTAAACTGTAAAATCTAATTTACTTCGTGATGCAACTCAACGCGCATCACTTTTTAACGCAAGGCAGCTATTTTGACAGCGGGTGTAGATTTCACTCGAAGTGCCACTATCTAAAAAAAACTTTTTAACCCTTTATCTACCGACGGTACTTACCTCTCACTTTAAAATTACATAAAATAATCATTTTTACGAATATTCTGATGATACTTAGCAGGAATGTTCTTTGAAGTCCACTCTTCTAAGATATATGGCAGCACGAGCTCTATGATGAGTACTTTAGCGGGGAAGGCGAATAGTTTTATAGCAGACATTGCGTTTTCTGCTGACGGCATTTTCAGCGGATTACGAAGACAATCATTTTTGTCCCGAAAAAGCAGATAATATTAAAAGTTAAGTGTCTTATTTATGTTGTATGTTAAGAAGTCTCAGGGGTGTTAGATTTCTCTAGAGGTCTGAAAACAAACAATTTTCATACAGGTAAAATTCTTTTAAATTTAAATTTAAATGATTTGAATATTTTACACATTATTTATAAAGGAATGAGGCTTCAGGAAAATATGAAATATTTAAAATATAATCATAATTTTAAAAATTATAAGCATATGAAAATAAGAAACTTTTCTATAAGAAATATTTATTAAGTTTTACGTCACGCATGCTATTTTCTAAAATAGTAGCTTTAATTGCTAGTTATAAGTTGATTTATAAAGTTAAATGTATTCTTATTACACTGTAGCTATTTTTATATAAAGAAAATATAAACTTACATATTTTAATAAATAAAAAATACATTTTTAAAAACTATTTCAAAAAATCGCAATATTTTACAAACATTTTGAAACAAAAAAAGGTATATAATACTAAAATTAGGTAGGGTTTAAAGAGTATGATGCATTTTGTATTTCTATGAAGTGTTATACACCACAGGTTACTATTTTAGAAAATAGCGAGCGCAACGCAAAAAATACTTAATATTTAATATGTATTATGTCATATGCTTATTATTTTTAAAATTTTTATTATATTTTAAACATTTTATACTTTTCTGAAGCCCCGTTCTTTTATAAATAATGTGTAAAAGATTCAAATCATTTAATTTAAATTTAATAGACTCATACTTGTTTGAAAATTGTTTATATTTTCAAACCTCTAGAGAAATTTAACACCCCTGAGACCCTTAATGAAGACCTTAGGGAACGATTTGACTATTTATTTTAAGTGAACAGTGTATATAATTAATTTTAAAGTTGAATATTTTTAATTAATTAATTAGTTCTCTAACGGATTAGATTTCCCAAAGTTAAGTATTTTGTTTATGCATATCCCTTAATTTTCCAGTTAATGATCCAAAAAATATTGCAGGAAAAAAAACTGCAGTAAATCATAATGCGGTAAATAAAGGGTTAAACCACTGTCTCATTTAAATAACAGTGATTGAGCTATTAATTTAAAGGGAGCATAACAATTTTTCGTAATAAAATATCGAGATGCTAGCAAGATACTTAAATATTTTTAATTATTTTATTATAAAAAAGTATATTTGATGTATTTGCAGAGCTAGTTCAATATCTAAATCTTAACAAACTGAGAAAAAAAAATATTTTTTTTTAATAATCGTGCAGAGAAATATATTCTTAATGTTTAATACCAAGAGATTATTCATAGTTTAACATCCCTTCTGAAAAAAATATTAAAATTGTGTTTTCTACATAGTTAATTAATATATTGGAAAAAATAATAGTATTTCTATCACAAATGAAGTGCATATAACTTTCTTTTTCTTCTAATATTCTTGGAATAATTTAATATGTAAAAGGAAACAAAATCGTTGCTAAAATAGAAATATTGTTAATTAAAATGAATATTTTCTACATTTTACCTTAACTAATTCTTATTTTATTCAAATATAATTAAATAGTTCACAGATATAAAGAAAGAAACAATGCTTAACTAACACTAGCGTAAATTATTTTCCAATTTTTAATTTCACTTGCCTAATACTTTATCGCAATCTTTTCAGATTGCATTTTTTTTATTTTACTCATATATTTCATTTCAGGAGACAGACTCTAATTATAAACCATACATTCGCTGTTATTAATAAGCTTGTCAACGGTGAGGATTGTTCATTAAACATCTCTCAGGTGATAAAAACTTATTGCGTTTTCCTGGTTCCAGAATTCATTTATTACTTCCACTTTTATAAAAGAAAAGACATTTATTTCTTTGCAGTCACATTTCTTTGTCACTTTCAACACGAGAAAAAAAAGCAATAATTTTGAGGGTTTTTTTTTTAATCTTCCATGAACAAAAATGAAAATTAGAGAGAAGTAAAATTTAATAACTTAAAATAGTGTGTTTTATGAACAATGGTTTTAGCAATTTTATTTTGTTCATAGTTCTGTTAATATTCGTAAAACAAGCTGAAAATTATTTTAGAAGAATTAAAGAAAATTAAAGAAGACTTTTAAAAAGAGATCAAAATATAGTTAAACTCATATTGTTAATGAAACCATTCTTTTTATTTCTTAATCCTCAAGGAAATGTGTAAACTTAAAAAAAACTATGGCGCTACTTTGATGTGAAAAACACGCTATCTGAGCCAAAAGGAATGTTAAATTAGAAAGTCAAAAATGGAATTATAATTTTAAAAATTTTAAAAACGTTTTTGAAACTAAGATAATTAATGTCTTTGTATTTATTTTTTTAAAAATAATCCACAAAAGGAAAACGTATTTTTACACAAGAACCATGTCACAACAATTTATCATTAACTGAAACTAAAAGCGTTCGATTGACAGATTCATATTTTTAAATATTAATTAATGAAATTGAAAGTTATCGATTCGGTTAAATGTCAGGTAAAATTTGTTTATATCTTACTGGTTATATTTTTGACTTTTATAAAAAAAATATTTGTATGATTATTATATAACTATATAAGTAAATATGATGAAATTATTGAAAATATCGAAGCATTTATAATTAAGATATAAATATATTTCCCACCATTTAATAATGCATTAAAAATGAAAGGAAGTTCACACAAATTTATTACATGTTAAGTGCAACATGAGGCAATTAAATAATTGAAAACTTATTAATTGTTCCAGGCATAAATACATTTTATATGATAAGCTACACATTTTGCAAAGCTTAAGAAATTTTTCTAATTCTTTCCCATAATTCTGCAAAATATCCATAGAGATACATAAAACACACTTTACACAAATATAATACAGCACTTCAATTATGAAGAAAGTATAAAGGCTAAAAAAAGGAATAGAGATAAAAAAATATAGAAGGAAAAAGAAAAGATTTATTCACAGAACAAACAAAAATTGCAATATAGTAAATAGGACCATTCATCCAAACTACAATGGTTGCGTAGCACCATATATTTATACTCAATACTAGATATATTATCGAAAAGTTCTTGAACAGAATTCTCATTTTTAAATGGGCATCGGTGTTAGCTGACAGGTACTTTTCGCAGAATATAATCATTCCATCAGGTATCTCATCAAATCCTTCCACACATGTCTTAAAGGAATTTAAATCAGCCCTCGCTGACCAGTCCATTCTACGGTTTTTATCATTTTCTACAAATTCCTGAATGATATCGGACGGTCATCTGTAAAAATAAAGTTTTTATTAAAGTTTTGTATACAGTTTCATGTGGAGGAGGGTTTTTTCATCATAGAAATAATCTCCGAAGTTTGAACCTCTGTCAAACAAAAAGAGTTTTTCCGTTCGTTCGTCATAACTGTCTCCCCTCGCAAGCATACCAGAACAAAATCAACAGTCATTTTCCCTCATGTTAGAGGTCATGTACTTCCTTACCTTTTTCTATATCAAATGGTGCCAAGAATTGATTTCAGATAGATACGATTTTATGGATAGTGAGGACATGTTTGCTATAATAAGATGTCCCGTCTTTGTGTTCTGTAAACGGTTCTCCAAGTGGGCTGCTAACAATGATATGCGGTGATCAGGGTGGTGGGCAAATAGACAGCTTTAATGAAGATGTCTAGTCAGACCAAATTGGAATATTTATCATCTGATTACCTTACGCAAATGTTGAGTAATATTGCCCAATGTCTGGTTTTTGGTATTTCAGAGCCCACCTTTTTACAACTTCATGGGTGTATACCGAAGAGCAATTGTGTTTAATTTTGCACACTAGTGTATTATCAGTAACTTGTTTTCACATGTATGAAAATATTTAATTCTACGAATTTAGTCATATATACAGTCTCTATTAAACTGAATGAAGAAACATTTTATTTGTAGGAAATATCTAATATAAGAATGTTCAGTAATATTTTCTCTATAATTAGCATTCAAAAATGGAGGTTTGTAACACCTATTCATTTTTCACTCTTATATAAGGTTATAATTAGTTCTCAAGAGTTGCGATTTTAATAAATGCAAGACACACACAAGATTTATAATATTTTCATTATAACCAAAGGTAAACATTCTAATAATTTAATTAAATTGGTGCTGAAAATATATACTTAAGCCCTTAACTGCCGATTAAAAGTTACGCAATTCTCCCCAGTGACATCGCTTTTCTCACAGTGCGCGTATGAGATGTATTCTGAAGGGGAAGGCACAAGTAAACGAATATTTCTTTGAAATAAGTAAATACATCGCAAACACTGTCAAGGTCATTTTATTGCATTAGAAAGCCTTCAGAATTGTTTTACTAATAACAGCGCAAAGAAAAGAAGCGTATCACGGGAAGACATATATTTACGTCTGGGGCACTTAATGAGCGAGACGAATATATACCATTGGCAGTTGAGGCGTTGAAATTTATATTACGTCACAAAACTCGTATAAGTATATGCTTAAAAAAGGTCTTCTAAATCTGTTACCAACAATCTAGATTTAATATTAATAAATCACATTGCAATGCTAGCGCGTATAGAGCAGTACTGTACTTATAATTTGTTTTTTAAATGAAATGCCAATACTCGTATCTTAATAGTGAAGAAATGAAGTATTGTTTTTAATTTTTATTTATATTTAAGTTTTGTAAAATGGACGGATCGGTCATAGGTCCGCCAAATTTTTGAAAAATAGCCAATTTGGCGCGTTATTGCGAGTTGTGTTTTGGAGTAGCAACCCATAGATTTGGCGATTTTGACCCTTTATCAACTTGGCGACAAAAAATAGTGGGATAAGTGGCCGATAAGACACAATCCAACCCAAGTTTTAATTAAAACTAATTCTAGCAGCTTAAGATTAATTTGTTCTAATCAGAAATCTTTTTTAAATGACATTTGATACGAAATATATGAGTTTTCTGCAATCAATACATTTTGGAGCTATTCTTTACTTGAAAAAAGAACCAAAAATTCTCTATTATTTTTAATTTCTACAATTATACAAACCGATTTCCCTCAAAATGTTCAGTTCATTTCATATTGCGTTTAATACTTTGGCTTTTAGGAAACTCGAATTATTTTATTTTTGTTACGGCGCCATAAAACAAGCTATTGGATCTCGAAAACTCTAATCAACCGAACCCCGACGCAGGCACAAATACAGTTAAGAGGTTCCAACTAATTTCATTTCAAAGGTACGTTGCGAGAAATAATCGATTCTCATTTCAGAAACGAAAAGAGGGCGTTTCCAATTTCGTTAGGATTAATCCCAGGCAATGTGACATGATGAAATCTGAATAAGATTAAACCAAGTTTTCTTTTTTTTACATTCCTGTTGAAAGCTAATATTGGACAGCCAACCCATTCCTTTAAACCTGATGAGTTAGGCTTTTAAGTATGATTAAATGTCTTCAACAGTTCTCTGAAGCTAAAAATGTCATGGAAGGGGTTCTTACTGGTTTCTAATTTTCGCCACCCGTACCCAAAGACTATTTTCGGCTTAAAATTTCACAAGGTTGGATTCTTTAATATTTATAACCTTCATTTACAACTTTCTTTGACAGTTAGTATTATCAGATTCTGAAAAAATAAATGGTATTTATATGTAAATGAAACAAAAGAACAAGTAAGATATTTTTGGTATCAAAAAATAGTTATTAAGTGATTTCAAAAATAAAATCGATATTGACAGATACATAAATTAGCTATGTTTTGTTTTCAAGAACCCTTTTTTGATATTCATTTGTTCCTCTTGTTTAACATTTATTCATTTGTATTTATTTATCTTATCTTTATGAGACTCAAAATGTAAAATAGCCAATGTTTGATAAATAAATCTATTTTATTTGTTTTATATCCATTAGATCTTGCTTTCTTTGTATTATTTCGATTGTAATTTTCGTGTTTCATTGTGGATAAATATTTTGATATTTATTCGTAATATATGAATGGATATAAACATAGATTTAAATTATTTTTCATTTAGTTCGTCCCTTTTCAGGAAAAAAACAAGAGAAATCGGTATGCATTTCGTTACATTTTTATAAGAAACTTGAATGCTAGTTGTATATTATGTTTACAAGCGCGAGACAGATAATTAAAGTAGGCTAATATAGGTTTATGATCAAGCTGTAATTTTTTAATTAAAATTAATTTTTTTTAAAGAAAATCGGTCAGGTTATTCACTCGTGATCATTCAGATAATCTTGTTGTTCAAATTGGAGTTAAAATAGGGCGGAAAAATTTGTAATTATGATTTAATGAACGACAAAGTTTAATATAGACTATGAAAGGTTAAAAATAAGAACTCATTAGTGGTTATTTAAATTTTCTACATTAACAAAACAACAAGCGAAGAAAAATAATTCATTAAGCATAAAAAATTTACTTTCCATTATCCATACATACAGGATGTTGCCAAATTCAGCCGACAAATTCAGAGGGTAACATTGGGACGGCAAATACCGTAGATCTTGAGGTCACAAACTTCGTTTAGTTGGTGAAACTTTCGATAATAGTAGGCATCGGCAGGACTATAAGCCAAACTAGGGGAGTAACCAAACGAATATGGAGAATTAGAGCACCGTAGTAGTGTTGAAGAAACCAGCACATATGCAAATGTCGCACTTCTCCGGGAGTTGTAACAAGGAGTAGCGGTTACAGCGCACCAGAGAATGTGATTCGTACATGATTGTGCAACAGCCTATTTTTCGATCAATGTGCCAGGCTACTTCCACGATACATATCCTGGGGAGTTAGATTGAACGTGGTGGACCTATTGTTTGGCAGATTAGGTCCTTGCACTTCAATCCCTTGGATTTCTTCTGGGGGCACCTGAAAATGCTTGTTCATGAGACGCAGGTGGGATAAATTGAAAGATGTCACGGAAAGGATCACTGTCACCTCAACAGACATCGCCGCCAGCACAACGACTTTGAAAGCTTTGGACAATTCTTCGTCCTTCGGTGTCAGTTGTGATATGACCTAAGTGACCGCAACTTTAAAAAAATCCTATGAAAATCCCTTGTGGTTGCATTTCTAACGTCGAGATGTGATAGACATTGTTCGGATTGTAAACATGTTCTACATTTAATAAATGCATTTCTTATGTCTTTACCTCTTTTCATTCCACTCGACATCATACCCTTCATAAACTTCTTCCGAATTAGTACAACTAAATTTAATTTTCAGCCCCATGTTTTACTGCGATTTGTCTTTCCTATGTTGCTTGATGTCATCCCTCTGAATTTGCCGGTCGAATTGTTCTTCTTATTTCCATTCGTTTTATTTTAAAGAATATTTTAATGCCAATTTATATTTAAAATGAAGTAATGCATGTATGTTTTCTTAAACTTTGGAGCCATCTGTCGAGGATATGGATAAAGACAGTGAAAAAAAAAACTCAATTAAAAAAATTCCACTTGTTTAGGAATTTTCATTGAGTTTTAAAATTAAAAGACTTGTTCAGATTGTCTTAAGGGACGTTGGAAACGTAAAATCTTCTTAATATGACTATTTTGAGATCTTTATATTTTCAAATTGTTTAGATTTTATTCTTTCTAAAAGTACCTTAATTTAAACTACTAAGGTAATTATAAGCCCTTAAAATCTATTTGTAAATAATAATTGAAACTGCGCACGTCCATTTAACTAGCGAAAAATGTAAAGAAAGTATTTTGCTTATGCTTAACAGTTGAATGAATGATGGAATTGAAAATATTTAATACAGAATTACTAAGTAAGTGTATACATGGAAGTACACAAATTCCCAAGGAAAGTGTAAGCAATGTAATATGGTTTCGTGTGTCGAAGAAAATATTTGTACAAATAGAAGTATTATCATTGGGTACATTTGACGGAATTTCATTTATTATGAGAAATGTATCAAAACTAGAAATTTTGAGAAAACTTAATACTTAGCCTGGTGATTACCTGTTACCGGCAATGGAGCCCCTCGACAAACAGAGGCTGTTAAAGGCTAAATACTCATGTTTATAAAAAACAAAGAAGTTAGGAAAGAAAAAGGACTTAAAGGGAAGAGAGAGGATGATGAGATTAAAAAACTGTACATTATTTAGAGTAGAGGGGTGTTTTAATAAAACAGGTAATTATACATTAAACTTCATTTTCCTCAAAACGTAAATTTTGGATGTTTGATCTACTTTTCCTGGGAAAATAATGTTCACAAGCATACACGTTTTAACATATACAGAAATGAGCGTTTTGTAAAATACCCAAAAATTTATTTTTTACGAATATTTTATGTCAAAAATAGGTCTAATATCATAAAAAATTAATAAATTATTAAAAAATTCAAAATTATCTAAAAGCTTATTTCCGTATTAGGAAAAATATGTGCTTTAACTGTATGAAAAATTTCAAGCATGTACATAGAACATACTTTGAGAAAAGGTACATCGAAAAAAGCCAATTTAACGTTGTGGGTGTAGAGGTTTCCGACTCCACTTAAAATGTAGCTCAAATCTGACCTACTTTAGAAAAGTGTGATTATATATATGTATATATATATATATATATATATATTTAAGTACATATGGTGGAGGATACAAAATCTAGATCATTTGAATCAAAAATAAATTTCCTTTAATTAAATCCATATAATGAAACCTCTGAAAGTGAAATATGTTTCAGATGAATTTTTAGCAAGATTCATTGCAAGTTTTTATTTAAAGAATTACTTCATAAAATATCCATGTATGAGATGAAAATAAATATGTCTTTAATATATGATGAAAGTTTTTTTTGTTTTTGTTTTTTACTATGAAACATTTCCAGTAGGCTTAGGAAGTTTTAGCTAATCTGATAAAAATTAAAGTTTCAATAGTTATTTTTATGGAAATGAATGATTTCAGACTTTCACCTTGGTCAGCAAGACAAAATAAAGCTTTGAACAAACAGCATTTTTAAATCGAAATTGAGTAGTTATCTTCTGTCAAAGTCAATGTATTGCAGTATAATGAAGCAACAGTATTTCGAAACTGATCTCTTTAGTTTCTGGTGTTCTTAATAATATCAATTTTTGCTCCTGACTGCATCCAAAAGCACATTTGCATGGGAAACTAAGAAATACATCCCCCACTTCGACCAATTACATACATTAACACTATGGGAACTGGAATCCTATAGAATTCCCACGAGTAAAATTTTCTCAAACTTTAGGTGTGAGCTTATGCCATTAAAGAACTTTGGATAACTACGACAACAGGACAATGAAAGTTCCTGTGGCAATTAACTGTTCTCAGACTCTAGATCTGCACTCCAGGTGATTCAGAGGGGGCATATCTGAATTGACCCAGGATATAATTGCCCTTATCAAAAGAGTGATTGCAGTCCAAAAACTTTCACTTTGGAATGGATAACAGCTCACTAAGTATCTTTGGCAATAAGCAGGGTGATAACCCTGCCAAGTAGGACCAAAATCCCCTCAACCTTTCTAAAGTTTTACCCTTATTGATGCTGATGCAATAGCCACGCATAAACTCGCCTCCCACTCAGTTAAAAAGTACTTCACACTAGATGTTAATAGTAACCACATAATTTCAACTACCACAAGTCAGACTACATACAAAACACTTTAAAAGGATTGAAATATCCTCTGATGGCTCAGAAGTTATAATACATGTCCTAACTGTACTGACATTAAACTTTCTCCTAACATTATTTTCATTGTCCTTCTATACTGGCTAAACTCAACAACAAAGACCTAATTCCCACGGACCATAAACTGCATTTTTCGCCAAATGTCATCGATAAAGCAAGGACCGCTTGGGACACCTTCGGTGCTATTTGATTTCACTGCATGGACAAAGTAAAAACAACAGTATGGGAAATGAACAAAGCTCCCAGAAGAAGCATAACTGACATGACAGGAAAAATCACATTTAAAACTAAAAATAAAAACAAACTTAAAAAAATATTAAATGTATTGAAAAATAAACTATACTATAACTTGTAATATGTTTCGAAAAATAAAATATAAAAATAATTAGTTTACATTTTGTAACCTACAAATAAGTTGTATTACAAATTAGAATAAATTTTCTGTATTTTTAAGTAAACGAAAGCAAAACAATTCCAAATTATTCCAGATCATTGAATCTGAAATTTTCTTAGTTCAATCTGTTTTGATACTTTTAAGCAAAGCAAATGCATATGCATTATTTCATAGTGAAGTTAAGCACTTTTATGAGATAATCCTCTTGTATATAATGAGTAGCCTTTTTAATAAACCAAAACTTTTGAATATTATCATTATAACTAATTATCACTTAAATGAATACAAGTTAAAATTATGTCTTCCTCTTTTCTTCATTGAATTTCAGAAGCTCCAGCAAGCCGCAATTCATGTTCGTCCAGCATAAGCCAAATTAATTACCTCATCAAAAATCTGACGTCACCCTCGTGGGCTATTAATCACTTATTTTCTTGGTCTTTGTCAATAAAATTTTTAATCGTTCTCTCTATCCGTCCCTTATCTATAATGACACAAAGCCTTTAATTCTCAAGAGTATCATTATCTCTAATTTTGGTTGTGCCTTCACAGGGGTCTGTAAATTACCTCGCTACATGTGGTCTTCTTTTAATAGCAAAATCAATAAGCGTTTTGCTTTGTAATGCGCGCAGGATGATTCTGTAGCTGAAACACTTCCTTTAGAAGATTAAAAAGAACTAGTTATTACCCTTTGTTGTAAAAGTTTTAAGAAATCTCTGAAGAATTTTAGGGGTATTAAGGTCCACGTGAAGAGAATAAGATAAAAACGAATCTTTCTCATTATCGGAAGTATTTTTTATTATTATTTTAATCTCGTTATATGAATCAGAATGTAATGAATAACTAAAAATGCGATTGATATTTTTTTAAGAAATTCAAGTGGATTATTAAGTTAATAACTTGTTCTTTTTAATTAATTTAGATTCGTTAGTAGATTAATTAAAAGTATATAGTGCAATATGTTATTTTCATAAGAAAAGTTTTAAATGTAGAAGAATATTTGTATAAAAACTAATATCTAAGACATAGTATTCGATAAAAGTAAATGTAATGTTTCCAGTTTCATTTTATTCATAATGTGTAAGTATTTTCGGCAAGAAAGTTTTTAAAGTTCTAATAAGATTGTAAAAAAAGATTATTGAATTGCAATGTGACACACAAAATTAATTGTATTATTTAAAACCAGAATATTTAAATATTTTCAGTAGAAAGGAACTATTACACGATTTATCTTTATACTTTATAATATTCTTGATAAAATCTAATCAAAAATGTACCGTGATAATTTGAGAAAGAGAAATAAAAAATACTTAAAAGTTTTCATTTTATTACATTTGAGACTGAAATGCCTGTGTATTTGTTAAAAGTTTCTTTTAAATAATCTTTATAATAACTTACGAGAAATGTATAACAGGGAATTATATTTTGCTATGCTGTAAAACATAAAATAAAATCTTCATGATTTATAAAATATAAGAAATTTTACAAAAGAGTTTAAAAATATTGCATGCATGAAAAGAAATTTTATTATAAAACATAATATTTCCTTTTCGAATATGAAGGTAGACAAGAATATATATACAAAACAAAGCTGCCTGAAATATTTCTTCAAACAAATACCTCCACGTAAAAATGTTGTAATTCAATATTTGTATTGACCACTTCCGAAAATATCCATAAAAGATACGATGATATTTTATCATGTCCAATAACCACTAACTGTTTAAAAGTTTTTATTAGGATAATTATTTGATATTATAAATTATTTCGAGAGTCAGTTGCATACACACCTTTCTGAGCAATGTATGATATAAATTAACAACAAGAAATGAAGATCGTGATTTCTTTTTATAATTGAAAATAAAATAAATCTTTCAGAAGTTTAAAAACCAATAATTCAAAATTCTGCTAAACTCCGTAACATAACTAATGATTTCAATACGTATAATGAAGCCACGTTAACCTATTAGTCATGGCCGAGGACACATGTGTCATAAATTGGAGCTTTAGTGCCAGTGAAGACACGCGGTGTAGATAAGCTTATTGACGTTAAATCTGTAGTGGATCAAAGTCCTCATATGGTGAGGCGTGGAAGTTTGGAGAGTGAGGTGCCATCTCAAATGTCGCTCTCGTCACTTGGCCGTGGCTCAAAATTACGAGAAAAATTCGTGCTTTTTTATAATATAAAGTTATAAACAACCTACTGAGAATACGTGAATTACAAAATCTGGAAGGTTTTTGCAATCAATTTTTTAAAATACAATTGTATTTTAAAGCATTGAGCAATAAAGCTTATAACTTTCAAAAACTTAGAATTTGTTAAGCTCATGAAAATGACAAGTTAATTTTTTCTATGAATGGTTTTGATTTCACCGATCTTTTTTAACTCAATAGATGCCGATGATAAAGTGAGTTCTTATGCTGATATATGATAAATATAAATTATACAGTTCCTTAAATAATTGAGAATTTTAATATTTTTTATACTTGCATTACAAGACCTTTAATCAAGATCTTTTTAAGCAGGCTAAGGGCCTGCCTCGGGACGCTCCTGCTAGTAATTGCTTGAGACCAAATTATATTCACATAATTTTCAAATGAGCCATATACTGATAATGAAATGTACTTTCTTTACCATTATATTATTAGTTTAATTGATTTTGGTGGAAATAGTGAATTTAAATCACAGATATTCTAAATTCAAATTCTAATACCTTAACTTGTAAAAAAATAACTTTAATATGGGTAATTTTTGTGGATTTTGCCTTGCATCTAATTCTCAATAAAGTAGCTACTATGATAAAATATACCTTTACAATCCACAGTTAAATTTTTTCTGTTTGGAAAATCTTTTCATACATCTATTTATAGAAATGTTATGTTGAATTGCTTACTTTGAAATAATAATTTAGTGATACACAAAATAGACAAATTCAATAATATTAAGAAATTCTTCCAGCACTATTTCAATCCTGATTATCCTATAACGTTATTAAAAGCATATATACGTCATAAATACATTGATCGTGCTTAGTAATTTTTGAATTTAAAACCACGACACACACACAACACTAGGATAATAGTATTTTTGTTAATGGTATTGCTACGAATATTACACATCTCTCACAGCTTACAGTTTCTGCACACATTTTAAACGTATCCATTTATAAATTACAACATTTTGCCAACCAACCAAGTTTGGTTAGCATACATCTCTTCAGACAGGTTGGCAGGATTGAAATGCGTTCATGTACTTTGGATGTTTACTCACAAATAACAGTGGCTTTACACTCGTTTCAAAATATTCCATTTCTTTGAAAACTACTGTGAGTATACAAATTTTAAAATCATTTCGTTAATAATTTATGATATATTGCAAAACTTAAATTGATTAACATTTCTCCTTCATTTATTTTGAAGTCTAGGACCATTGTATATATTTATTTTTTTTTTCCGGAGGAAGGTCAAACTAGTTTAACTCCATTTTTTCTATAATAACTCCGAAATTGCTTTTTTTGTGTCGCTACGTTCCTTTTTAAATGTTTGTGTATTTGTAGCTCATGCTTAATCTTACATATTTATTTAATTGTGTTGAACTTTTGTATTCTGCTTTTATTATTTATTATTTTATGTTTTTAGATATATTTCATGTTTTCCTTCATATATGTGTATATATAAGTGTGTGTTAGTGTACCATGACCTCCAAAAATAAAAGTATAAAAAATTTTTCGAAGCTCACAATTTAAATAATGGTTGGGATGAAACTTAAGGAAACTGAGGCAAAACACGATAGCAACCTGTTTTATTTTTAGGAAATGAACAATTCTTAAATTCCCCTAAAGTCAAAGCAATAATTTTGGATCTATTTTTAGTCAACTATGTATACTTTTATTTCGTTTAAAATTTAATTAAAATGTTTGAGAAATACTATTTTTTTTCTTTTTGAAAAGAACAAAAAAAGGCCTCTTTAAATATGCAATAGACTTTTTTAAATATATATATATATATTACATTTATAACATACTTTTATTTACATAATGAACTAAATATATCTTCGTACCAGCATGTGTGAACTATATCGTTTTATAAAATGAAATAGAATCTAACGATATTAAATTTATGAATAAGAAACTAGAAGGGTTATACAAGCAGGGTATTAATTACAAATTTTTATGATATTATGTTCACTTTTATTTATTTATTGTGCGTTATATATAGTTTTATTAACTGTATATTGCTCGAATAAAAAATAACCATTGCTAGGCTTTTATCACATATACTATGTAGGTTATTTTTACAACTCACTGTATTCGCTATTATTCAACATTTTTATTTATCGCCAATTTGGTGAATTATTGCTGTCATATAAGATATAAGGTCAAAACAGAAAACGAGTTGTTGATGCATTTTGTCACCCTTTTTCTCTCTTTCGTGAAAAGTACGGTCTAAACTATTTATTCTCAAACTAATTAAAGTAATAGATTCGAGCAGTTTCTGTAAAGTTCTTGATATATTTAACTAATTCTTAGTTAAATAAAGAAATAAATAAATTCACATTTCTGTTTTAAAAAAATAATCTAAGGAAAGGGAATTTTTTTTTAATTATTAAAATAAATTTTTAGAGATCACGGTATACCGAAATTGAAATAATGTTAGTTGTAATTATACATAAAAATTACTATTAGGAAATTATCAGTTGGAAATTAAAATGTAAGAAACGTATTTCGTTTGTTGAAATATTTATTGAAAACAAAGCATAGATATTGCTATATATTACAAATTTTGAAAAATGCATCCTAAATATTTATAAGCGTTGATGTTTGGAAATATAATGCCAACATCACCGTACTTTCCATAAAATATTCATCAAAGCTTGCAAAAGGATGGCTGCTTGCATTGTATTTGTTTTTAACAAGACGCTTACGTGTTCCAAATGCTTTAAATTACTAAAAGAAAAAAATAACAAAGGAAGAAATTAGGTAATTTTGCACTATTGTCTAAATTCAGAAAAGGTATTCATACTTAGAATTTTCCCCCAAATATTTTTACTTAGACATTACTAATTGTAATTTTTAAAAATTACTCGTAAATTCAGTTCTAGAAATTGGAATACAAACTCAATTACAGTTGTTTTTTTGTGGAATTTCAATGGAAACAATTATGTAAACAGCCAATCAGAATTTTAAAAGCATTCTGATTTTTATCTTTGATAAATTTTTATCTCATAAATTTCTAAAATTTCAATAGGTATAAATCTTATTGTAATTTCAACTATATATTCAAGCTATTTTCAGCTTCAGAATGCTTTTTGAATTTCCAAATAATCAGATAAAAATTATTATAACATGTATTTTACCCTTTATTGGTAAAATTTAGATTATAATACGTTTTATCACACTTCACGATCAATAAAACTGCATTTGCATACATTATGAAATAAATTTTTAAAATAAAATTTTACTTCATATTTTATCTCTTGGCACAGTACTAACAATCCTCCTTTAGAGAGCTTTGGGCTATATTTTCCTTATCCAATGGGAGAAAAGCAGATTAAAAAATTAACGTGCTTATTCTGGTATTTAGAAAATATGCCACACAATATTTCTAATATAAAAGTAAACTTGGATTTATTTTTTAAACATAGACACACAATTTCTGAGGTAATTTCACATAATTTTTTTCTTTATCCTGGGAAGACAACTATTACCATTTTTCATCAAATTTGTAAAACAAAAAGGTTAGTTTTGGTAAGGAGGCCACTTTTAGAGAACAAGCACGTCAGCATGCAAGTGAATATCATTTTAGAAAAGTAAATAATTATGATTAACTTTTTGGAAAAAGGTAGTTACAAATTATCAGAATATATTTTTATAGTGTTTGAATTAGTTTACGAAGCTATTTTCCAATTTAACACCAAACTGACTATAAAATGAAATATAAAACGTTATCGCCCACTTAATTCAAGTGTTATGTTTATTAATAAAACTTTAACTTGGATGTTTTTTTCCTGTGTAAATCATAATCTTATGATAAAGTAAAGGGTGATTTTTTTAGAGGTATAGAATTTTAAATTGCAATGAAACAACGATTTATTATCCGATTGACATGATTTTTTTTATTCGAAAGATAATCTTGTAGCATTACATTTTAAATATGATTTCTTTTATATGACTTCCACGGCTGGCTCGGATGCAGTCCAATCTGGATGTCCAATTTTCGATGACTTTTTCCAACATTTGTGACCGTATTTCGGCAATAACACGGCGAATGTTGTTTTCCAAATGGTCAAGCGTTTGTGGCTTATCCGCATAGACCAATGACTATACATAGCCCCACAGAAAATAGTCTAGCGGTGTTAAATCACAAGATCTTGGAGGCCAATTCACAGGTCCAAAACGTGAAATTAGGCGGTCACCAAACGTGTCTTTCAATAAATAGATTGTGGAACAAGCTGTGTGACATGTTGCGCTGTCTTGTTGGAACCACAGCTCCTGGACATCATGATTGTTCAATTCAGGAATGAAAAAGTTAGTAATCATGGCTCTATACCGATCACCATTGACTGTAACGTTGTGGCCTTCATCGTTTTTGAAGAAGTACGGACCGATGATTCCACCAGCCCATAAAGCGCTCCAAACAGTCAGTTTTTTTTAATGTAACGGTGTTTCGACATACACTTGTGGATTAGCTTCACTCCAAATGCGGCAGTTTTGTTTGTTGACGTAGCCATTCAACCAGAAGTGCGCTTCACCGCTGAACAAAATTCGCTTATGAAAATCGGGAACAACGGCAATCTCGTTTTGGGCCCATTCGACGAATCTACGCCTTGCTTGATGATCGTTTTGATGAATTGCCAAACCAAACTGAGAATAAATCACTTGACAGCTGTTAAATCGGTCGCCATCTTGGAAAGTAATGCCAACTTAAACTTCTATACCTGAAAAATAACACTCTTTACATAAATATCCATTGTGAATAATACCAAATATCTCAAAATGATTAATTAAATATCAATACATGCTAATAAAATTCGTTTAAAGTATGTTTTCTTCAGTTACCGATTTCTCTAATGATATAAAATCATAAGGATTAGAATGAAATTTGTGAAAAAATACTTATTATGCTCGACGCCAGTGTTCGGGCATAATAACTTTGAATTGGAATTCTTGAAGTAAGAAATGTAGCTTTATAAGAAACTCAAATATTTCAAACATATTATTACAGAAATGTGTTTTAGAAAGGAAATGCATATTATAATATCAAATAAACGTTAAAAACCATTGTTTGTTTATCTCTGAAAATATTTGCTCGGAAATTTAAAAATTATATACATATCTTTCTACATTTATATAAGTTCTTTGTATTTTTTTTAACTTTCTAGTACCCTTTTTATTTACTTTACTAATTCTCATTCATGTATTAGACTTATTTTTATTTAATATTCAAGTTAAATTTATAAAAAGAAATAACCACAATGTAAAAATTATGTTTGAATGTTTATAATGATTATATAAATGTCAGTCAATGATAAGGAGTTGATTTATTGTGATAGTGTTTCCTTGTTTATTTTTTGGAGATCGACAAAATTCCAAGATTTTTAATCCTAGCCTTGCAAAAACCATCCCATGAAATATTTTATATACATTTAAGTGATGCTTTCAACGCGTATTTTTTTTCAAATTAATCGGTGAATACTACTTGTGTGTAGAAGTATCATCATAATAATCCTGTTTCGAAAATACAAAGAAATGATAATTAAGCATAAGTTGATTAGGCTACTTCAATAACTATACGTATTTAACCTTAAATAATATTTGTTTTGTAAGCTTAAATTTACAAACGTCGTAAAAGTTGTTTCAATCAGAATTTTTTTTAAAAAATGTCAAATACAAACAAAACACAAGTAATGTGAGCTTTACAAAAATAAAAACAAATCATATTTCAAAATATATGTGACAATCCGCAATTTATTTTACTCACAAAAGTACAACAATATTAAGAGAAACGCAGGCGACAAAAGACAGAACATAAAATCTTTTTTAATTCGTGATTTTGAGGTTGATTTTGAGAAACGATCTATCCAGGCTTCGTCAGCGGGCCTCTATCCTCCATCTGGTACTGAAGTTGGCTAGTTTTGTGCACTTGGCTGGGAAGCAAGAAAACGTGTCTTCAGTATGCAAGGGCCAATGAGAATGCTTTGAGGAGAAAATCCGTTCAAGTCCATGAATGGATGTTGGGAGTTGGAAATAAGCTTAGGAATTGACTGCACTAGGATAAAATTAAAGTTTAAGAAATGAAAGAAATATTAGGAAAATGTTTTAAGAATAATTTGAGGAAAAAGAAATTTTAATTTTAACCAATCATTGCTTCCAAAAGGAGACATGTTTTTTCCTAGTCAGCTTCAGGTGTTTTAAATTTTGAAAGTTAAGTTAGGAGCTTCGAGTTTCTTTTGATGAATTCAGAAATTATTGAAAAAAGTTCGAGTACTTGGACTAGGTCGGATACATTGTTATCCTTAGCAAGCAATCCTCAAAAGTTTTCATTGAGGTTTAAAATTTTAGTTTGGGTGGCGTTGTGACTTGGGGTGGGCGGTTCTCCGCTGGTAACATTTGCGAAGAATAAACCTTCTATAACATTATTGATGGTGAACGATTTATTTTTAATTGCTTCGGGGAGTTAGGAACTTTGTTTTTACTTCGTTCTGGAGATCTCAGTTTTATAGTTTCCACAACCGGAAAAACAAGAGAATCATCTGATTTCCGTTAAAGATTACCGTGATTGATCAAAATAATTGGATGATGCAATATTGCACCTTTTTATTTTGAAAAATATGAACGTGGCAATTTTGTGGAGATAAAGTTGTACTTAAAAAAATATTTTAGATTACCCCCTTACGAGAAAATATCATTCTGTAAAGCCTTGAAGAGCTCAAGACCCTCATTAATTAAATAAAATACCACAAGACAAAATTTTAAGCAATGAATTGTCACGTATATATATAAATAATCAATAATAATATACTAAATTGTCCTAAATCTAATAAAACAAAGCGATAAAAATTATATTTGAAATTATAAATGAATATTTATATGCATGAATAATCTCCGGAATATTTCGGCAATGGGCTCAATTTTAACTTTCAAATGGTATTTTATAACACAAGTTTAAGACACTTAAAGACATTTGTTATTGCACATTAAATTAATGTGCTCCTAAAAAGCGTTATCTAGAACGTTTTGTGAATTCTTATTATTATCTCACTTTCACACCTTAACTATGCGTTCAAGTAGTTTCTTCTATCACTATAATTTCACAGCAAGAATTTCCATCGATCAAAATATTCTCGGTAGTCGAGCATGTATTTAAGTGTGTAGAAGCTAAAAAACAGGGGAGATCGCATAATAAATTAACGTTTCTCAGGGCAAAAGAAATTTTCATAATATTTAGTTTATGCCCCATTTACCGAGATTGATGTTCCAAGGAGACCAATAATTATCACGGAGAGCAATAATTACCGATGGCCCAAATTTGAAACTTTCCCGATATAATTAACAGCATATTTTCATTTTATGAACGCATCATTTCCGCGTTTCGGAAATGCGGAACGACTAGAGGAGTTGCTCCGGAATTTGTACAAAGAAAAGCAGGTGCTTTGCATGGTTATCGTACGTAATTTTATCGGTTAAATGCTTCAGAAAAGAAAAATTGCATTCCAGTAAATGAATTGTTCCAGCACGTGAGATAGAAAAAAAGGAATATGGAAAGGAATACTCTTGGTTAAATTGACGATTTTTTAAGATGAATGCAAAATCTGTGATATATTATTTTTAGTTCACATGATTGAGTTGGGGAATAAGTAAATAAGTGATAAATAAGAGTTTAAATTAACATTCAATACAAAAACCGATGTAATAGTTATAATATTGTTAAAAATAACAATACATTTTTAATGGTTTCAACAACGATTTGATGCAGTTGTATACTTTTCCGTTAGCCGGTCACAATGCGAAAAGTCGCCAAATAATTAGAATTCCGCCACATTTCTAAAAACTATAAAGGGAATGTTCTTTTGTACCTAAGTGCTCTATTCTCTGAATTCATTTTAAACAAAACACGTTTTTCTTTCTTTTTTCCATCTTAATTTTTGTTTTAAAAAATGATGAAAATTTTGGATTTAGCAAGAACTGTGTGTGTGTGATGAAGATACATTTTTTTTGTTCAAGAGAAAGATGTACTGGCAAAAAATGCAACATAGATCAGAATCATGAAATGTGTGTAACTGTTTTTTGTGACGGAGTATGTTGGCAATGCAATCTTACATTATGCCGCACGAAAAAAAACATTAGCAGTGGTACGTAAAATGAATCATCCAGATTGAGTTTGATTGAAACTGTTTTGTTTACAATTCATTAATATTTGTTTTTAGATCAACATTTTCGACTTTTATTCCGTTGATGGTTTTGTCGTTCGCTTCGCTTGGAGACTTGGCTTGCGTTTGGCTCACAAGTGGTGATATTTGCTCCCAGCTAACGGAAAAGTACCTGCAGTGATTCTTAGAGAGTTCTGAAATAAAAGCAGCAGTTAATTTTTTATAGTTAAACATCTTAAGTAATGTGTATACCTATTTTGTTTACCTTAGATATAATTTTTATTTGATTTGTGTGTGTGGGCACCAATTTGGTACAATACCATTATTGCGCGAATTTTCCAATTTTGACTTCTTCAAAATTAACTATTTTAATTAAATATTTAATTTTCTATCTTAAAGGGTTTTTTTACTTAGCATTAGACATTGGTAACTTAGTTTTAGTAATTTTAGAATTTTTTTTCTTCTTCTAGTATTATGATTGTTATCTTTAGTTATTTATGGAATTCAGAATTCTTACATTATATTTACATGTTCTTACATCTCAGTGGTATAGGCAAATATAGGGGAATGTTTGCTTGCCTTGAACCTACTTTTAACTCTACAATATTAATTTCTAATGCTAAAAGTTTGGTATTATTTGTTAAGGCTACCTCATTTTTGACTTATGCTGTATTCTTACATTTATATGTATTGCTTTTCTTTTATTAGATTTATGACAATTGGATGCATGGTGCATAAATTTTCAAATCAAAATAGAAATTGAAAATTCCTTAAATGATTTAATGATTTTCATTTTTTATAATTTATATTTAGTATTACAGTTTCAAGATTATTCAGCTCGTTTTTAAATAGACTGATTTTTTTTTCAATTAACAGTTTTTAACTTTTTATGTCGAGACACCAGAAATTAGTCAATGATACGTGAATTTTTTAAAAGCTTTAGAGTAAAGTAAAATTTGAGAAAAACTGCATGCATTATTGCGAAGAAAAATGCTCATGCCATCTAATGTAATGCTTAAAATTACCAGAAGAAATTTTACTTATTACATCAGAGAAAGTTGTTTAAATTGCTATCATAGAAAATTTTAAAATCTAAGTAATCATGAAAACCATATTATAAGAAGGCAAAGATCTATTCAATATCAGGAAACGCTCACTGCATTTCCAAATATCTAGAATTTACTGATGAATTTTAGGTTATTTTAATGATGTTTATTATATTTGACTTTGCATTTTAATGTTGCCCATTAGAACTAAAATTTCCTAAAATGAAATTTTCTTTCCGAAACCAGGGCCTTTTTTAATTATGCATTACATTAAAAAAATTCGGATTTTACAATGGGCAAATTCCTTACAAAAACTTACTCTGATGGATAAAAGTAATTCCAGTCCAATGAAATATTTTGCTTTCGTAAAATAATTTAGCATCTACGAATGTACGCAATATTTGGGATTGATGCATTTAAAAGTATCTCAAAATATACTCAATTCAGTACACAAAGATCATTTTAAGACATTCAAATCTCTAAAACTTCAATAATAAACTGTCTTAGAGCAAAACATATTTTGTCCTTCTGTAATTTAAAAGAGCTTTCGAAAACAATTCGAAAAATTCCTGATTTCTACCGAAGCAGATAAAAGGATCAAGTAAGTTAAAAATCTATCTCTCCAAAAAGGAAATACCAAAAGTTCAGCAGAGATTGCGGAGGATATTTCCGCAATCTATTCAATGTGTTGGGAGAAATAGCAACATAACAACACAACTAATTAAATCTCTGCAGAAAGAGAGTTGTGGTTCTTGGAATATTTAATGCGCATTGGTTTGAGTATCTCTGAGCAAATTGTCTAGTTTTCTATCACTAGCTGTAAAATTTATTTGCAAATGAGAAGAAATGTTTTGTCTGAAGTCTAATAAATGCAATATACTTTGTTATACATTCGATGGATTTCATCTTTTGTTTTATTTTTGGAATTTAGTTACATTTAAGGTGTTATTCATATATTTTGAATATTTTTTTTTTCCTTTTTCCCCGTAAATCTTGCATTCATTTGGGTTTTTGATATTTTATTAGAATAGATACCAACTGTATCAAACTTCACGGATTTAGGAAAATGGAGTGATTTCTTGATGAATTTTATGAAAACTGAATAATTCATTAATATTTTTGCAGCTCATGAAATATTTAAATACTTCCAACTTGAGTACCTAAAATAATGTAATTCTAGCGTCATGTTTCATTTTAAATGTCAATAAAGAATTAAAACACATAAAATACTAACACGTTAAGAATGTTTTAAACAAAGTTTTTGTTTTAATTTCTTTATAAATATAAAAATTAGTTAATAAGTTTTGGTTGGTATAAATTAACATTTATGCAGTTGATGAATTGATTAACACTAATTAAGAAATTACATTAGTGTAATTGTGGGACGTAAATTGTAATGTTAAGCATGTGTCCTATTTGGGAATAGAAAAAAAGAAACTTTCACATGTGAAAGCATATTTAAAATTCACACTGAACTTTTAATCTGGTGAAGGCTAAAAATAGCCTCAAACGATACATTCACTCAATCACCAGTTGACTTTGTAGCCAGAGTTAAAATCACGGCTGATGACTTAAGATATCCGACTACGTTCGGAACCATGATTTTGAAAAGGCGTATAAATGGATAATATTTAGTGTCACTTAGATTAGAAAATGTATATATTATTTTAAGAATATTATTAGAATAAAAAATTATTTAAATGCAATATTTTGACAAAAATGAACATAGAAAGACCAATTTTCAAAATATTCTCCTTTTGCGAAAAATGCTTCTATTATAATAATATTTTACATGTGTATAGCTGAGACCTCTGTACAGAGGCTCAACCAGAATTTTGAAATATATAACTTAGAGGTGGGTTTATCCATGTTTTACGACAACAGAGGGGAGAAATTTTGAGAAAAAAATGACGATAATTATTTTAATGGGTTGTAACTTTGAAAATAATGCGAATTTTTCAAAACTCATAGTTGAGCCTCTGTACAGGGGTCTGGGCTATACACAGGCAAACTATTAATATAATAGAACCATTTTTCACAAAAGAAGAACATTTTGAAAAAAATGTTATTCTAAGTTAATTTTTTGCCGAAATTTGTATTTAAATATTTTTTTTGTCAAAATGTCCTTAAATTAACCTTATACATGTATTCTAATCTATGTAACACTAGATATCATGAAAATTATCCATTTATGCGCTTTTTTAAAATCACTGTTCCGAACATCGTCGAGTGCCTTAATGAGCCATTCATTTTTAAGAGTGTACGACATCCTTTCTATGCTATACCTTATGATGCAATATCTGTTCCGCAAATGGTGGGTGCTTATTTTAAGAATTTCTTTAATCCTTAAGTTAAAAAAGATCTTCCCTTTAGATTTGCATATTTTTTGTTTCCTTTTATAACAATGAATACGTCTATCGCCACGGACTGGTCAACGTGTGATGATATTACCGCAAACAACTGAGGGTATGGCGTTTATGGTTTTTATTTTAGAATGTTTTGATTTAACAATTTGAATTGAATTGAATTTAAACAGATATTTAGAGTAAAATACAGTTTCACCAAAAAATGAAAATAAAAGAAGTTAACATATAATATAAAATCATTTTCTTAAAATATCACACAAACCCGAAAAAAATACACCATAGTGAATAAAATAGAAACGTTTTAATCAGCGTTTCTCAAACTGTTGGGCGCGCCTCCCTAGAGGGGCGTGATATTTCAACGAGGGAGCTGCGAACATACTGAAAAGTCGAAAACAAAAGATTAATCAAGCAAATTATTGATTTACTGAAAGCAAACAAACAAAATACATTCTGACATAAAATATAAAATAAACACTTGCACTGATGTAATACGCCTGTAAATGTATCAGTACTGCACAATATATTTTATAATTAATTTAGCAATCCCAAATTAAGAACAAGTTTAATAATTACCATATGTAAAATTCTTCATATATAAAATTATATATAAAAATTAACATTATCTTGATAATTTGTACGGTTTATAATTAATTCCTTAACTGCCGATTAAAAGTTACGCGATCCACTCCCCAATGCCACTTTTTAGGGGATGTATTAGAAGGGGGGGAGGTGAAAAGGAATAAATTAGTAAAACCTTTTCTGAAATAAGTAAATCCTTCACACACACTATCAACGTCCTTTTATTGCATTCCAAAGCCATCGGAATAAGTTTAGGCACAGCAGTGCATAGATTTGATCATACTTCGGAAAGACGTATATATACGTCTGGGACAATTAACGCTTTGGCTGAGCGAGACGTTTATGTATGTACTATGGCGGCTTTTAAGAGGTTACAGTCGTATTGTAGCTTTGGCATTAACATATGGTGTTATTGAATTCAATATATTGTTATTGCACGGAGGAGGAGGAGGGCACGATGAAAAATATGTTTGAATATTGGGTCGCAAATATTGAAAGTTTGAGAAGCTCTGATTTTAATGTTCCTTGTGCGTCCCTATAGCATTTAGCATTTGATCTATGGACCGGTATCTGTCCGTGGCCCGGGGGTTGGGGACCACTGCTCTGGAGTATCGATAGTAGTATTTCGATTTCGCATTGAATTAGGTGTGACCTCTGCTTCCACTTCCACTGTTTAGCTATTAGTTCATGTTACCTCTATATTTATCTAAAAAAATTGCATTTTTGCAGTTATATGATCCATAAAATTTATTATTTAACTGCAATATATACATAACTTAATTATTTTGGGTTCATTACTTAGTGTTTTAACAAAATCCGTTTTATCACCGATACCTTTGTTTTTTAATAAAACAAGAGACTCCTTCCAAAACATTTCGTATTGGAGATGCTAACTTCTGTTTTAGAATTACTTCGGGAATTATTTTTAACCAATTTATCCATCCTAAGATTCAAATAAAATTGCATCATAAACTACACTTTTGTTTATATTTTACAATATTTTAAATTTTGTCATATTTTTTTAAAAAGTGTGCGGGTTACAAAATACCTTTGAGTCATTCTGGATTCAAAATTTTCCAGCTTCTGAATAATTTTTTTAAAAACCTTTTAACCCCTTACCATTACTTATCTAAAAATTCATTAAACGTTTTGAAAAAAAATTGCATCTATACTTACTTAAAGATTTTTCTTCATTTGAATGAGTGGCCAATTAATTCATATTCATTTCATTACTATTTTATTTTTGTGACATTAAATAGAAACATTGTTGATATTGTAAAAGGTATGTCTTTTAAGTGCAACAGATATATATTAGGATTTATATTTGATGATAAATTATGTATAAAAAATTAGTTCACAGTTTCAACTAAATTGGTGTTAGTAGAATTCCATTTGACTCCAGAAGTATTGTTTTAAAACGCAATATAAATTAAAAGGTCATTATTTTAATATCAATGCAACATTTTAACGAAAAGTGCCTCATGGAATCAACTTAATTTTAACACATGATGAAATGATAAATGGATTATCTAAAAGTTTCCTTATTTTAGCTCGATTTACATTATTTACTGCATTAAGTGTATTAAGTTCCAGTGAGTTATCAGCAGTTGGTTTTAAAAAGTATTACGGATATCTGATTTAATATGAATTATTTAAGAACAATCACTGTGTAAGTATGTCAGAAATTTAAATATCTAGTAATACCCAAGGAGTGGAGTAGTACAAGATAACACACAAATGTCCAAGTTTTGATACCCCTATATAATTTTCTTTAGAATTTATTAAAGCTTTTTTCATGTCAAATTGAGCTAGACTTCTTTTTGCAAAGTGTGGAAGTTAGGATAGTAAAACACCTGCTATTGTGTACAAAAAATATTAATTTGTTCGGAAAAAAATTCTTCAGTAAATTTTAATGAAAATACATTGGGATTCTACGTCAAACAACCGTTACTCGGGATGTTTCAAAAATAATTACTTGAAATTGGTATTTGGTTGAAAATTATTGAACATAAAACCTTAAGATTAATTTTGTATTCTAATTAGAAAATTCAGACTCCCCCCAATCTCCACAACCATGTTTTCATCCACTGCTTTCACGATTGCTACAATGCATCTCTTCAATTTTGCTAACTTAACTGGAAGGGGGTTATAAAGCGTAGTCTTTTACGCCCCATTAAAGAAGAAAAAGCTCAATGAGAGGTTCGGTCATCTTAATCCTTTCTAGACGGATGTGTCATGAATGTTCCAGTCTCAAACAAATATTGGACGGTAGGCAGTTCAATGCACTTTTTCGTGGGGACGGGCAAAGCCAATGCGAAACGCAATCCACCAGTGCATCCTCCTACTGCTATTGACATCTGAGGAGGATGCATATGTGACACACCAGTCTCTGCAATATTTTCCGTTGATCAGTGCGTCATAAATTAAAGATTAACAGCTATTAATTAACACAATATTTGGGCAGTACAGTGTATTTATAATTGAGAAAAGCAATTGTCTCCTATATCAGAAGCTTGCAGCAATTTAATCCTGTACTTAAAAACTAACGTCTCCGTGGAACACGTCAGGAAGATGTTGAAAAAATGCTAAGCTCCTTACTGGGATGAAAATGTGACGTATGTGAGCTAAACGAGAGATTCTGTCATGCATTCAGACAGAACTCTGTCTGAAGATTTTCATGTATTCCTCATCTTCGTATGACATTCGGGATTTCCCATAACTCAACTAAACCATGTCTTGGAATTGCTTGTATCACCCATCACCTAATGCTCTGAGCCGTAGAAAGCTATATACCAAAATATTGCCAATGAAAATCACGCTGTCCGGTCATTAGTCTTATGCTTCGGGAAGAACAAAATGCAAAATGATTTCCATTGTGCAACCGCAATCTTCACAATCATTGAAGTAGTGAGTAAATACTGATCATTTTTTTTAGTATTTTCTTTCGTCAACTATAGGAAACTCGATATTTACACTTTTCTAATTATTTATGTTTGGTTTACAAGGATCAGGAACTGATTTTTTGAAATCAGAATTTTTTTAAATGCCTAGTGTATTTTCGAAGATTTTCTATAGATTTTTCGGTGTGGAGAAAAACTTTCTTAAAAAACATTTAATAGATTCTGTATATGTTTCATATTCATAAAATATTTCATATATTTACTAAAATAATCATATATATACGTCATAACCTATGAAGGGAATAGTGTGTGACTTAAAAATTATTCATTTTCAATGTACATTATTTAATGGGAAAATACGGCTAATGTTTTTACATGAACTCGAATAATGTGAAAACATGATTTCGAGGTTTATTCATTTAATTTTTAAGCAAAGTCTTTTTATTTCCGTCATGTAACTTCAGCTTCAACTGTAGTAGATTCCAACGATGAATAACCATTACAAATATAAGTAGGTTTTCAAAACATTAGAATAAGTATTACAAGGAAAAGATTTCGATAATCCAAACTTCGAAAAAAAACATTTTAGTAGTGATTTTGTTTTGTTAATTTATATTTCTCTATCAAATTCAACAGGAATATTTCAAATGATAAGAAGTAAATTTTTGTATTATACTTTTATATTTGTTTTACTAAATATCGAAGTAATCATAATTTTGCAATGTGAAAACTCTGTTTATCTTCAAATCACAAAAACACTTAACCTATATTATAATTAATATACGTAACTATTTAAAAATATAAATTTAAAAGTGAAGTATTAAAATATTAACTTTAAACAATTCACACATGCTATCATAATAATTTAAAACAGTAATTTTAGAACTGTCTTATTTAGTATTGTTTTAAAAATTAAATTGGAACATATTTAACTATTATAATTACAATGTAACATTTTAACTCTGACAATTTATGATACCATCTCCTAAACAAGGAATAATTTTAAAAAAAGGTTATTTTTGTGAGATTTTCTGAAATGGAAATTCAACTCAAATTTATAAATGAGAATTTGAAGTCTTTTACTATTCACACTCTAATTATTTTATATCGATATTCCTAAATGCCAGGAACGTCTCTTGAGTTTGAAGAGGCAATAACGTGCATACTGCTGTTATTACGCTGTGAATGATCCTTGCTCTAGTAATGATAAAAGTGTGTAGATATTCTCTCATGAAATGATTTTCTTCTGAAAACTGTCTCAGTAATATCAAATTTATTTTAATATCTCATGTTCATAACTAAATATTGAAATTTTATAGAATGGTTGCAGTCCAGCTATATGGTATTTGATCCTAACATCAAAATAAATGGTAATTTAATTTATTCATTTTTCGATTTATTTCTGTAAATGTTCAGTCAAAACGAATGGACAGCTATTAAAATTAGATAAAGACCATATAGCTATACAAAATAAATATTTCATTTATTGAAAATAAGTCTAATTATGATGTATAATTTGAAGCTTCTTTGACTTCTCTACATAATCACTTCCTATATTTAAACATTTGTCGCATTTGCTCACGAGCTTCAGAATTTCCATGTTACACTGTTTTGCTACCAGGCAATTATGTTAGCATTCTCTAACTTTCCATCACTTCCAAAACATTTACTTTCCTGAATTCTTGCCCTGTTTTTCCTCTGGTAAGGAATAAATTATAATCACTCAAATCAAGGCCTTAAATATTGGCCTTTTGTCTGAAGGCTGTTAACCCAAGGCTTAATTTATTGGCGATAGAGCTGTATAATATTTGAATGCTGAATCTTGTGAACATATACTACTATTGCTTAAATGTAGGTAGTGTATATGTAGAAAAGTAAAGAAAGCTTCAAGGTTTTGGTTTCAAAGCAGAATTGTTTTTTTTTTCAATAAATATTGTTTTTCATTTTGTATACAAAAATGGTCTTTATTTTCTGAATGACCCTGGTATTTCATTTGTGTGTTCAAATTCATCACTACTACTTTTGATATTTATTATGTCAAAATACTTTACACAATAAATCATTTTTATGCCTGATTAAAAAATTAAGGAAATTTATTCTTGTTTAACATTCAAGGAATATATAGGTAACATTTTAAAAAATTATAAGGGAAAAAAAGTAGTTAAAATTATCTTGCAAATAAAGCAATCTAGAGTAATTTTATAGTTCTTAGATTTGTTTTTGCATATTAGATTTGTTTAATTTATTCATTCTTATTTAAGAAAATTAAAATATTAAGCAATAATACTAAAAGGAAATAAGAAAAGCTTTAGAATGTAATGTTTGAATTACAATTTTATGATTTTTTTTTCAAAAAAGTGATTAGTTTATTGATATGTATCCTTTTCTGTTCATTAACGTAACTTTTCACAACAAAAACACTTGAGCTATGCATTTATTTTAAAACCAAGTATAATATTTTTATTTTAAAAAAATGTGTACTGATATTTTTTAAAATATATTTTTCTATGAATATAAATTCACCTTTTGGATTTCTTCTATTAGCTTTTTAATATTTATGTTTCCATGATTTAGACTTGTATAATAGGATCGGTTAACATATACTAAAATTAAGCTTGGATGTTTGACTAATTCGTTGCTCTAACAAATGTTAAATAATCCTGTAATTTCAGACATGGCATTTAAAACGTGCAATAATTGTTTTTTTTTGTTTTGTTTCTAGTCTTTCCCTTACAACACTTTTATTGCGACAAAATTTATTACTAGGTGATCCAGACAAATTTACGAAAAAAAGATTTATTTGCATTCACCCAATGTTTGGTTTTCTCTGACGCCAACTTTTGGAATATAAGCCCAGCACGCATTCAATAGACTTCTTACTGAAAGACTTCTTTATGCAAATCTGTTTTCTTGTTACTTAAGCTCTCGGAAATAAAATAAAACAAACCAGCAAAAGCTCTCAGCTGTGTCCTAAATTTGTTCACAAAAGAACTTATGTTAAACTCGTTCCTCCATACAGCTTCAAATAGCGGCGAAGTATATTAGTTTTATGCCCCCGCCTCTTCATCATATGTTTTACTTTTTCCTTTACCTTCAGTAATTTACCAAGTCTTTTTTGATGTTTTCTACCTCGGTCTTACAGATTAACGCTCATTTTCTCGCTACGCCTGCAAAATAAAAGATCAAATTTCCTTGCAAATGAAAACGGAATCCGAGAACTCACTAAATTAAACTATTTTTGTGTTTTTTTCCCCTTCAGTACAACAGCTTATGTTATTTGGAAATGTTTAATGAAGATTTGAAAATGAAATTAAAGGAATTGATTATAATTTTGAAGGGTGTGAACGCAATTTTTGAAAACAGAGATTTCGAATTAATGAAGAAAACACGTTAAATATTTCACCGAGATTCGTAATTCTGGAAAAGAAATGAGAAAAAAAAAGATCTTAAATCTTTGAGAAATATGACTATAAATTAAAAAGAATTTTTAATTACATTTGGAAACTTTTTATTGAAAGTTGAGATATCAGTGCAAATAATGGATTATAAATTGTTCATATAACGTCGCATTTCTTCAATTTTCCCAAAAGTAATTTATGTAAAAGAGAAAATACACGTTTTGTGTGTGGAATTTGACACCAAAATAATTTGTCTACAAATAGTCTAAGCTATTATTTATTAAAACTTACTAGAGAAAATTAATTATAAATTTCTAAAAGAAATGCAGTGCAAAAGGTGTTATATATTATAATTGGTTGAATTTTATTCTACAATTAATGTTATTGGATAGTATTTAGTAAAAAATGTAATTACTCTCCTTCTGATCTTACTTTATAGTTAATATTTCACTTAAGAACTATTGATTTAGGAATGCATTAGGAATTACTTATTAGGAAAACATTTAAATTTATGGGCATTATAGAATTTAATAATGTTGCATGACATGATTCTCTCTTTCCCTCTTCTTAGCAATTATTCTTGAAAACTTCTTTAAATAGACTTCGATTAATGTTATAGAGCTAATTACATATAAAGCAAAAAATCATAGAGTTCTCTTCCATCATTAATCTATAACCAAGCTAGATTATTATAAAACTTTGAAACCCTAGAATCGTCTATAATATTTCTATGTGTTTGACTTTCAGAAAATTAAAAAAATAATTATTTCAAAAGAAGTTCCATTAGATTTTATTACAGATCGTTTTCGTTTTCATTATTAATTATTAATCCATTTGACTTAATTTAAATTTTGTATTATGTTTTTCTTAATTTATTATTTTCATTTTATTTTGTCTATTTTAAATTTGAGGACAATTTAATTTATGCTAACATTTATTTTAATTAAAATTTCTTTTTTTATTTCATTCAAATTAATTATGCATTTACTTTTATTTTCAGTTTGCCTTTCTCTTTTCTACTTCTCGCTATGTACATATATATATGTATGTGTGCATGTATATGTATATATATATGTGTGTGTATGTATAAGTATATATATATATATATAGTGACTCCGAGTGGTTGTGCTTTATTTGCTTAATTACTAATGATTATGTCTATGTTGTTGATGTAAAGATGGTTGTTTAGATGAAGTATCCTTTTGTTGGATGATAATCCATTTTTCTAATTCCTACTTTTAGTTTACTCTCCTATATATATATAATCTTCAAATTTTCTGTCGTTAATAAAATACTTTTTATTCATCCACTCAAGTTCAAACACATATTTTGAAATTTGTAGTGGATAACACTTGAAGTTCATACGATTTTTTTTAATATTAATTATATTTAATTAATTAATAAATAGTAACAAACAAAACTAATAATCCAACACCATATATAAAAAGGAAAACCGCTCGTTGTGTTCCTGTAGCGCAATGGATAGTGCGTTGGACTTCTGATCCAAAGTCGTGGGCTTAAATTCCCGCTGGGATAGCCTAATTTTTGAGAATGGGATTTATTTTTACCATACTATTTTGTTGGAATAATTATACTTAATTAAGGAATATATATATAGTACCAAACTAAAATGATTGCTTAATGCCATACATGGAAAAAAAATGGAAAATCACTTTCTACCATTTTTACCACTTAATATTGTAATTCTGTCATATGTATATACATACTTTTATTAATTGTAATTGTTTAGCAAAAGGTAACTTAAAATAAAGTTTTTCTTTGTTGCCCTACGTAGGAATTCACTTTTTTTTAAATATTACTTGTTATTGCATTTAGACTCTTAAACAGACATCGATACACACACAAACACAGACATAAATTAAAATCTGGACAGCACTTGTCAAAGCAACATGGCGTATATGAGCAGTGGCGTTTCCTGAAGAGGAGGTTAATATAAAAACGCTAATCGGAAGTTACAAGGCTCACATGACTTCCGCGGGTGTCCTTGTGATTGGTGGACAGCTATTGCATGGCGTGATCACTACTCTAATATCGTTGACTACGCAATTTTCAAGTGTTTTAAGTTAAGGCTAACTCCCTTTAGACATGTAACTAATATTTACGTATTTAAATGATGTCCTGGAGGGTCAGGGCCATTACCAATTAAAGAGGCCTCAAGAGGAAATTAACGTGAATTATTTTACATGTAACTTTCTAAGACAATGTTTCTCAAACTGTGGGGTGCACCCCCCTTGAGGGGCGTGCCAACTCTACAGGGAACTCTACTCATATAGAAAAGTCGAAAATAAAAGATCAATTTAAAAATTATTAATTTACTGAAAGTAAATAAACAAAATACATCCTGACATAATAAAAAACGAAATATGAATTTACACTGATGTATTATATTTTTAAATGTATCAGTGCTACACAATGTTTTATATAATTAATTTAACAATACTAAGTGAAGAACCAGTTTAATAATTGTCAATGACTCCATGGGGCTCTGTCAAATATAAAATCGCATAAAAAATCAACACTTATTTGTTAACACTTTGTACAGTTTGTAATAAAAAAAATCCCTTGACTGCCGATTAAAAGTTACGTGATTCGCTCCCGAATGGCAACCATTTTCGACGTAGGCGTGTGCATGTGATGTATTGGGTGGGAGTGTGCGTGTGTGGGGAGAGGAATAAAGAAGAAAGCAAATAACCTAAAATAAGAGAAAATCCTTCGCAAATATTGACAAGGTCATTTTATTGCATTTCAAAGCCTTCGGAATAAATTTATGGACAGCAGTGCACAAAAAGTTCTTACTTTGGAAAGACGGATATATACGTCCCGGGAAATTGACGCTTTGGCTGACAGAGACGTTTATAGTGGCACTTAAGAGGATAAAATCATATCGTAATTTTATCATCAAAGTATATTATTGAATTCAATACATTGTTATTGTTTGAGGGGGTGCGACTAAAATTATAATTGAATATTGGGTCGCGAATATTGAAACTTTGAGAAGCACTGTTCTAATGCATTGCGTGTTACTTAATTTCCTTTTATTTCGTTTATTTACTCACACATACCTAGTGAGATGGAGAACAGTAACTGCAATTTTAGTTCTTAAAAAAGCACATTGTCGTCCCATTTTTGAAGTAATACGACGCGGTTTGCATTTGTATCAGCCACAGGAACCGACCAAACAGCACGCTATGATGATGAGTAACGAATGTTCGAAACTTCAGTGATAATAATATATAAGCTGAGAGATCTTTTGAAATAGCTTTGTCTGCAAAGAGAAAAATGCTGCTGTACATTATAAGCTTTGCCTGTTTGTAGTGTTTTTGATTTTATGTGAATAAGTGCGTACTCTTGTTTACATAATGTGTTGCTTAAAATAATCTTACGTAGATGATTGCTTGGAATGGACATGCCAAGAAGTAAAAATTTCAAACTTAAATTTCTGGAAACCAAACCTCTTTTTAGACAAAATGAATCATTCGAATTACAATACATATATATGTGTGTAAGACATTTAACTGAGAGAATATTTTGTCTAAATGCAATTCTTGAAGGGGTAAGCTTTGTTAGTATTTCAAAATCTGCATGTTTTGATGACCACAAATTGAAAAGAGACAACATGAATAACAAAAACGCGTACACAGTAGTACAAGGGACAAAAGCATGCCTTCTTCGTTCCGGAGATTTCAGCTTTTATAGTTTCCTGAACCCTGGTAATTTTGAAGTCATGATTTCCATTAAAGTATTTTGTTACTTGTGAGAATGCGTGGTGAAAGACGTAAAAACACTGAAATAAACATATGTTATTGAGAGAAAGAGACACCATGAAAATAAGAAATACACACAATGGAAACTTTTTACAAATTTGGTATAGTCTATATAGCATTATAAAATGTGATTTTACTTTAAAAACATGATTTCCAATTTTTGATGGAAAGTTATTGTACCATACATATAGTAATGTATACATAAAATGCAATTACCTTAAGGTACCCTACTACAATCGGACCCGTAAATTTTTAAAAAGCGCATAAATGGATAATTTTCATGATATTCAGTGGCACTTCGAATAGAATACATGTATAAAATTATTTTAAGGTCATTTTGACAAAAAAAAATTGTTTAAATGCAATATTTCGGCAAAAAGTTAACTTAGAATAACCTTTTTTCATAATATTCTCCTTTTTGCTGAAAAATGCTTCTATTATAACTATAGTTTGCCTGCATATAGCTCCTATGTACAGATGCTCAACTATGATATTTGAAAAAATTGCATTATTTTCAGAGTAACAACCAATTGGAATAATTATCGGTGTTTTTCCTTAAAATTTCTCCCCTCTTTTGTCGTAAAATATGTATCAACCCAATTCTAAGTAATATATTTCAAAAAAAATTAGTTGAGCCTCAGTACAGAGGTCTGAGCTATATACAGACAAAATATTATTACAATAGAAGCATTTTTCAGCAAAAAGAAGAATATTTTGAAAATTGGTCCTTCTATGTTCTATTTTTGTCAAAATATTGTAAATTAATTTTTAATTGTAATACTATTCTTTAAACAATTTTATATACATTTTCTAATCTAAGTGACACTAAATATCATAAATATTATCCATTACGCTTTTGCATAACCATGGTTCTGAACGTAGTCGGATAACCTAAATTACTTAGATGCATATATGTACTGTTTCAATATATAATATTGAGATAAATAATGTAAATTAGACTAAGTTGTAACAAATTGAAATGTTTTAAAGCTATATTTAGTTTCCTTATCCTTCAGTTTTATTTTGCGAAGAGTAGAATGATGTTAAGATTGGGGTTGTTAAATTGTTAGAAGTTGATACTCAAAATTGAAATATGGAGGACAAAATTATACTGCTTCCTAATTTCGCAAACAAACGTTAACTTTCCAATTATTCATGTATAAACATAACTAACATGTGAAACTTAAAAGTTCATGAATAAATTCATTTATTTCCTTAGAAAGTCGCCGAAGTTCAGTGTTTACCAAATACACAGATAATTCTAAGTTGTGCAGAGAAGTAAACAAAGTTGCAAATATGTAAATGCATTCCCTCGGAGAAAATGTCAACAAAAACTGTATTTTACCTGTAACATCCTATTTCATTATCATAAAACTCATCATTTTGTAATAAAGTGTAATTAGATATCTATTTACCTCCTTCATTAAAAACAGATGCTTTTGTAAAAGTATTTTAAGTTTTGAGGTAAATTTGTAAGCAAAATATTTTTATTTTATCCTCGTATGTAAATGAAACTACTATCTCATTCACTTAATCAATCATTATACTCGTTGTTATGTTCGTGTAAAATTATCTACATATATAAGAATGGATGCTTGTATATATGAAATCGCATCACTCCAACCCCGTTCAACCGATGACTATAAAAATTGAAATGTATATGTATTTTTTTGTGTATAAGGATTTTGTACTACCCTCTTTGTTCCACTTCCCCACCAGGTGGTGCTACAGAATATCAATTTTTGCACCGTTCGATCAATCGCAAGTTGCCAAAAAAGTCACCAAAAATGATGTCAATTTGGCTCTGTCCCCAGCACTTCCCTATGTTTCTATTGAATCGTCATTATAATGAAATGAACGGCGTTACTTGCAAATATTACAAATTTAACATAAGATAAATACAGCAGAAAGTTATATTAATGTATTACACGTCCAGATATAGATTATTTACACTATTTTAAGCGTTCACCACACAAAATATGTAACAATACGTTACTCGACCCACAAGAGAGTTACGGGGCATTATAAATAAAAAAAATCTTTTTATCAGCAATTAGATCTACAGACTTAAAATTTAAAAAAATAAGGGTCGTTTGTTCAACTGAGATATGCAATTTTTTTTGTTTAATTTGCAAAATTCACGTAAAATTAACTCATTTTAGAACAGTGTTTCTCAAACTTTCAATACAGGCGACCCAATTTTCAATCATAATTTTTGTCGCACCCCCTATACAACAATAATGTATTTATTGCAATAAAAATGCACTTTGAGAGAGAGACGCTAAAGTTACAATATGATCTTAATTATAAACCGTACAAATTAGTACGATAAGTATATTAAATTTTGTATATGTAACTTTTAAGTAATGTGTATTTTAAGAAAATTACTTAAAATATATATTACTTACTTATTATTATGTTAATTTTTCTTTCTCTAATTTTTAAATTGGAACAGATCGCAAAATGATATATTTAATTAATTATTTATTTCTCCTTCAGCATTCGTTTCTCAAAGTACAAATGTCATTAGAAAAATAGTCTAGTCTATGTTGCTCGCTATCATATCCATCACATTTGGCATTATAGGGTACATTTGCGTTAGTCTGGGCAAGCTATCGGACGTCTGGGCAAAACATGTAAAACCTCGTACAATTCCACTCAGCTTTGGTCGACTCGATACTTCTATAGCTATAGAATCTAGCTTGAGAATCTACGTTTTTTTAAATTTATACGTTAATTGTAATTCACGGTAATTAAGTATTTACGGCAGTAGATTAAAAGAAAATCATACATACATTTTTAAGTCGTAAACAAACATTCCACGATAATGAAGGATCAACAAGTACACAGACGAGCATGGTTCCGAAAATTAAATCAAGGCAATAAATATTCTCAAAAATACTTATTTTGGATTTACCACCAATGAAGTAAATGATGGGAAAAAAAGCCCCAGCTGGTTATGTGTCAAAACTTACAAATCTGAAGAACAACATGAGAAAGTTGTTTCTAAAACCATGTAAAATCGTTTAAATATGTTGGCAAAGAATTTCAAAAAGTATTTTCTGGATGAGAACAACTTAGTAGCAAGTTACGAGTGGATTAGGGATCTATTTCAAGATACTCCAGAAGGACTCTCAACTTCCGAAGAGAAATCTTCATACATTTCACATCCAGTGAAAACTTTAAAGGCAATTTTGTGATAAATCGGTCTTTGAATTTTGGGTAAAGGTGGATGATGAAATTCTCTGTACTGAAAACAAAAGCACTTCGTATACTCTTACCATTTTCAACATCCTACCTTTGTTAAACCGAAATTTTCTGCTATGGCTGCTTTGAAGACAAAATATAGATCTCAGCTAAGTATAGAAAAATAGACTCAGAGTGTCAATTTCTGATATTAAACCTTCCTTTGAAAAACTTTGCTCTACAAGACAAGCCCATAAAAGTCCATAATAATTATCAAACTTGTTCTTAATTTAGTATTAAGAAATTATTTATAAAATACCTTCTTCAGTACTGATACATTAAACGTATACTGGCTGAAACACCAACTCTTCGCCCGAGTTCAATTTTTTAAAAAATAAGACATTATTATTGATATTATAGCTGAACTGTAAGGAGAGTAAAACTGCGTGCACGACATTGTATACAAAAATGTAAAATGATTTTTTATAGATAAATGCTATAATAGTAAATAACTGTTTAAAAGAACTGTAATTTTAAGCCTCACAGAATTAGCATTTAGAATTAATGTTAAATAATGAAAAAGAACATAAAATTCCGATGAAGAATAATTGCGTTACTTTTTAATATTTAAAGCGAGAAGACTTCAAAATGTTTTAACCCGGAAGCAGGCACGCACTCGATACTAACGCTAATGTTAGTGCGGTGGGACTCAGTCACCCCAATCATTTGTTTATAATTATTTTTACTGTACACGATAAAAATCGGAATTCCAGTGAATAATTTAATTAAGAGAAAGTATACTTACCGGCTTTCAAGGACTATTCAATTTTTCTTTGATGATTTGAGAAAAAATCCAATAAAACACTGAACTAAAATGATTCAAAAGTTCAAGACCTTAATAAAGGACGCAAATCAGAGACACTTTCATTAATACTACAGAAATGTTATTTTCTGGCAGAGCTGTCATATTTTGTTCCAAGTTATTGTAGCGTTAATGAGCTTTCATGATCGAGTGAGTGAATATTAATGCCGCACTGTTCAGCTACACGAGGGCTTTTGGCGACGACCTCATAATTTTGAACAATGGTTGACGAGGATGATACTTGAGCTGGTCTCTTTTAACTACCACACCACTCCAAAAAGAGGACGTTTGAGCTCTTGATAGATTTAACGTGCATCTCTCCCCTACACGGCGGGTCTTTAGTGGTACTGGGCTCGTACTCGTGACTCCTTTGTCAATCAACAAATAGCAAGTGGAACTTTTTCTTTCTTGTGTCTTTTTGACAAGGCGAACTGAACCTTGTGGTACACTTATGGCTTCTTATTTTAGGTTAATGGAGTTCTTTAGGAAGCATTTGAAAATTTTCCTTTCGTTTCATGTTCATGGCGTTTCTCAATCATGAATAATATGTATTTTTTCAGCAGGTTTTTCTTTTGTTTGATCAGTTCCAACTTCCCTCAATAGAGATCACAGATGTCCCGCACCATCGCTCCTGGTTTAAAAGTGTATTCAGAAAAAAATACGAACAATCTAAATAACCATTCCAGTAAGTTTGAAGGTCAATCAAATGATTAACAAATGTATTATGCAGCCTGGCTGAAAAGTGAATAATGTCTTCCTTTTCTTTTTTTACAACTAATGTACAGTATTTCAATAATAATTACAGTGATTAATTATTTATCTTCTTAGAATTTTCTGGGTTTCGTTTTTCTTTTAACGAGTTATATTTTATGTTAAAACGTAATAAAAAAATCTCTCATTGAGGAAATACAGCAAATTAAACAAAATGTTTTTTCTTTAATTTGGTTTTGGGTTCTAAGACAGCTATTTGATGACGGAAAAACACCAGATGGCAATCATAAATTATATCAGTGTTGTTGGGTATTTTTTCTATTATGGAAGAAAGTTTTTTGTTCTACTTCTCTTTCCGGTTATTTTTTTTAAAAAAAATCCTGAAATTTTCGATATGCTCGCGCCCCCCTTGTAGGGTCATCGCGCCCCCCAGGGGGGCGCGCCCCACACTTTGAGAAACACTGCATTAGAAACTTCTTTATCCTTCAATCTGTATTGTGTAATTTTTTTATTCTCCCTTGCGAAGAACGGGTATACCAGCTAGTAATATATATATATATATATATATATATATATATATATATATATATATATATATATATATATATGAATATATATCACTTTTTAAAAAATTGAAGCAATTTTTCTTTTTCCCTTATACGATTCATGCGACTTTGAACAAAAAATCAGGCCAGGTTTGGTCAAGGTGAGTAGTAACGGTCAAGGACTCGTGGTTCTCATGGTTTCTGTCGAGACGTGGGCTCAAATTCTGAACTAACCAAAAGTGGTCCAGCCTGTGGTGTAGCAATATCTAAATTTCTGTTCGTGTGCCTGCTAAATCAGAAATAATTATGAAATATACCCCATATAATATGCATGCGTATAAATGTATTTATTTAAGTGTGTAACTAAAAATCTCAAATTATTTGTTTATTTCTTATTTATATATATTTAAATCCAATTACGCATTTGAATTATAGATTAATGTGAACAATGTGTAGGATTTTTTTTCAAACATTCAGAGTTATCTTCATTCTATAAATTAACTTTGGAGGTCTTCTTGCGCATGCACTTACAAACCGAAGCATTTACGGAGTTGCATCTGTCATTTTCTGGTGAAACTAGAACCAGCGACCAATGGAACTACTTTACACTCACGCATTAAGCGATCAAATCCTCGCAAGTGATCATGAGCCCATATCTCTATAGTATCCCAAATGTTACTTTGCGTTCTCTTTGGCATATACACATCATACTTTGGAGAATGCTAGAGTAGAACAGGGGTCGCCAAAAGGAAGAATTCAGTGAACCACTAAATGTCCTTTTTTATTTTTGGCAAGCCATTTATATTGTTGACCAGTATATGAGGGGCACTACAATTATATTGATCTATACTTTTATTCTAAAATAGTAAGGAAAAAAAAGGTAGTAAGTCACGTAAAAAAAGTCATCAAACTTGGCAAATTCGGTGAGTTTTGTGATTTTAAAAGCGCTTTTTCTAACTTTCATTAAAAAAACTGCTAAGTGCCTTAAGTACCACTATATTTTTGGTCTCTCCAACACTACAATAAAAAAGCTTTTAAATAAACATTCATTTGTCACGTTAACGTAACCTTAACGTAACTTGAGAAGATTCTTCAGTTGTTCGACTCCAGTTGAGATCACGACACACAAGTTCAAAAGTATAAAACATTTGGATAAGAATACGTAAAAGGTCGCAATCCAAACATTGAATTGTAATGTCAGTGCAAAGTTGGTTCCAGAGTTGTTGGCTGCTGTGCACATGTTGCATCTGTACTTTGATACTTAGGATACTGACACCATAATCACACTCAGACAAAAACATCAAGTTTTGGATGTGCTGATACACTTCAAGACGTTGTTACTGGATGGTTCAGTGACGATTCAGCCAGAGAAAGCGAGAAGGAAATATAATCGAGTACATTTGTTACAAATAGTTTAACATTGTTATTTGTTTCCTGTTTTCTCTAGTTAATATAAGACTTTTTTGAAGGAAAAGACCTAACATTTTTATTTCGACTGATTATGTGTTAACAAAATACATAATATGAATGTACGGATGGACGAAAAAAAGGCCGATCTTTACCCACATCCCTTACCATGGTTGTCAACTCTCACTTATAAAGGCCGCTAAATACACCTGAAAATGCAGCTAAAAGTTGCTAAAATCAGAAAGAGTTTTATTAAAATTAGTAAGTAAACATTTTAAAAAAAAGTATAATCCATGTATTACGATGTTTTTAAACTAAATCTTAAAAAAAATATGCCAATTTTTGCAAATCATCAAAAGCTTTTCAAGGACCATCTATGGTCTGTTGACCTCGAGTTGGTGACCGCTGTTGTATACGATGTTAATCGTGTCAGGCTTAAAGTCTTCAAATTGATATGATGTGTAAGTATAAGGAATGGATTAAAAGAGCTAAAAGAAATCCTCCTTTCTTGATCGCGGGTGAAAATTACGAGATTTGCTGTTAAAAGCGCTTTTGTTGTTCTTAGGACAAAGTTGTTAAACAATAAAAGAAATCAAGATTTCGTTGAATTTTAACAAACAAATATCATTTCTTAAGATGAAATTGAAAAGTAAATTTTTTCTAAATTAATACTTCATTCAGAATGACCGAAATAAATAACACAAAAGCCTAATAGAGGTTCTGATATGTTGCTCAGAATAATTATGAGAGTTTATTCATTTAAAATATTTTGCTATATTTTTCTATACTTCTAATAAAAACATGATTTCAAAGTAGAATTGAAAATTTACCCTTTAAAGAAATAATATTAATTTTAAATGTTATGGATTCCTCTACTTTTCAGAAAATTTAACTTATTCTTAATTAAAAAAAACGAAGTTGATAAAAGTGTTTTTGCAACAAAAAGAATAACGGAGCATTTCTCGCAAGAGAAATGTTTCAAATAATTTAATGTCAAGAAACTATTCTTATTGTTAGGGTCCCGGCATCATCAATTAGAATTTCCTTTTAGCAACATTGTATTTTTTCATTGCGTTCCCTATCACTGTAGATCGTTTTTTGAATGGTAACCAAGGGAAATCAGTGTGAGTCATATAGACTGATAATAAAAGTAATTGTGATAATAGTTTCATTTACTTAAGGCTGCAAAGTATGTACGGTATAATGAAATATATTGTCATAGATAAAACAATATTACTATCATTAATTGCAGATTATTCAATATTATTTTTGTAAATTACATAATGGAGAGGGTTTATCTTATTTTCACAAACATCCTTTAATAAGCATTGTGTGTAAGAAAATAGGCTATATATGTATAAAAACGTATTAAAACTATGTTCTTTAAGAAATTATACAAATAAACATATATTTCCCACATCATTTTCTAATAATTTAACTTTGTATTAATATTATAAATCCTTTTCGATATTATCGTACCACTTTTTAACTTAACTTTTAATTGCGATGTTTCTACTGTCATTCTGATTATATATTGAAAAATATTTATGTATAATTAAATTATTAATTGATATATCTTAGGTAAAAAAAGATAATTTTAATATATCTGGGGTTTAAAAAATTCAAAGAAAAAATAGAAAAAATGGTTCAAAAGTAATCTTGAAAGATTTTTGTCAGAAGTATATTCATACATTTTTTTCAACAATAACTAAAACTTCAACTATTTGTGGTTTCATTTATAAGTTATGACTTTAAGATATCCAACTACCCTAAAGTCATGAATTTTTTTTAAAAATTAACAATTTTTTATCATTTTATTTTATAGCCCCTTTTATTTGCTTAATAAAAATACTAAGTTTTTTTTTATTTTCCGTTCACTAGAACAAAATCTACATGTGTTTTAGTAAAAGCAGATTCCATAACTTTTCACAAGATGTCAAACTTAAAATGCGTTTTACTCGAAATGTGTTTTTTCGAAAACCTCAAATGAGGACAGCGATTGCTGAAACAGTTTTGAAAATAATTTACTGAAATCTTTTATGTATGTTCTGTATAACATTAAAAGTGTTTTAACCTTTAGATTTCTCAATCACTGTTTTATTTCAAAACTTGCACTCCTTAATGTGAATATAAACGTTTTTTAAGCAATTTCATCTAGTATCTAAGATAAAGTGCTCTAGTTTTTGTAAAAATTAAAATATATCTTATCCTGAAAGTCATTTCAAACATGAATAACAAAATAACACAGCAAAATTGAAAAATTGAGAATTTGTTCATAATTTTTTTGTACAGAGCGATCTCTGTTTATGTAATTTTTTGTACATTTTTACCAGTTTTTTTCCCATTTTAATAATAATATATTTTTTTCAATTTTAGAATTTTTTCATTTTAATATACTATATAAATCTGAAAATCACAAAAATATCCCCATATCTTCATTTTTTTCAAAAATAAAAAGCTGTCGCAAGTAGTCGGATACCTTATCTGATTATTTCAAGAATTTTTTACAAATTTTGTATACATATCATACGCGTATTTTAATAAAGATTAAGATATTCATTTTCCAAAGTACATATAATTCAAACTTAAAAATATCTTCCAAATAGCTTCTACTATTGATCAATATTTATATCACAAACTTAAATGAGCTAACTATAATACTTGTAAGACACAATCATTTCACTTAAAGCTACTCAAAATATCTCTTTAAAAATTGGAAACATTTAAATTAAAAACAATTAAATTCTACAAGTTAAGTTTTTATATTGATTCTACAAAACAGACAGTTTTTAAATTGAAACAACAAACATTTTTGAAACTTTTTAAACTTCTCGATGTTTTAATATTCTTTTATTTATTTAAAGGGGTATGTTTTTCTTGGTTTATTTGGAACAAAGCATGGAAATGAAAATCAGATATTTCTTTAATACTTAAATAAATATTTTTATTACATACACCGATAAACAGATGCAAATTCTAAAGGTAATAACTTGTCTTTTTAATTAATCTAGAAAATATTACACTATTCGTGCGATATGTTAGTACATCATAAAGTATTTGAATTTAAATACTTTTATGAATACTAACACATCGTGAATATTGAAATAGTTTCTAAAATTATTTAGTTTTTGAATAACATTTAATTGTTTCGTTATGGTATCCAACTACGTTCAGAATCATGATTTTATGATTTTGTAAAAGCGCATAAATGAATATTTTTTTTTTGAAATTTAGTGTCATCTAAATTATAATATACACATAAAATTGTTTTGTAAATATTATTACAGTAGTTATTTGCTTGCAGATTTTTGGTAAAAAGTAAAGGAAAAATAATATACTTTCCAAATATTCTCCTTTTATGAAAATTGTTTGTATATTATTCATATTCTGGATATATATTTAGTTTAAAATTCTTTACACAGCCTGAACAAAGGTTTTTAAAAAATTCACTTTATTTCACAATTATAATAAATTGAAATAATAACCAGTGTTTTTGTCAAGATTTCTCAACTGTCATTAATTAAAATATTAATTAATCCACTCCCAAGCTAAATATTTCAAAAATAATAGTTCTGGCTCTCTTTACAGAATTTTTAGAGGCAAAATATTATTATAAAAACAATTTCCCATAAACATGGAAAATGTTGAAAATATGTCATTATCTTAATTCTTTTTCAAAAAAGTTGCATTATTTTTTTATTATAATAATTTTAAATTGATTTTATATGTGTATACTCTAAAATTCATAGGTGACATTAAATATTTAAAAAAATACTCATTTATACTGTCTGTTTTCAAAATACAGGTATAGAATGTAGTCGGATTTTTTAGTAAAAAGTCAATTTTTTTATGAGTAACGTTTTAATGATAAAGTTCAGTTACTTTTACACTTCTTTATCCGGGACAAAGTTTAAATAATTTAAAACGCATCGTTTGTAATTTTATTAATAAGTTTTCCTCTTTCAAAATATATGATGTAATTAATTAAATCCTTCTTAACCGTTATATTGAGATGTATGTTCATTTGATACACATAATCTTCCAGGATTGTTAGGAGGTTGGGGCATCACAAGAATTCAAATTTGAAAGCAACGCATAGTAAGAAACGTCTTTCTAGGAAGCATTTTTAAAGGGCATTAAAGGTAACAAACCTACATTATCGCAGTCGTATGAGCAGCTCTGTCTGCAGAAATGTATGGAGCAATTTTACGAATACCAAGCTGGCAAGTACACATCTGATTTTCGCGTAGGTAGTAGGAAATTCACGGACAGCAGAAAGATTGTATCTCACGTAAGGTACCCACAGACAGATACACCGGACCGCGGATGTTTATCATTTGGCCTCACAGCTTGTGTGAGTATGAATAATTACGAGATAATGAATATGCCCTGTGAGGGTGTGCCATGAGTGACTTGAGCTTCCAGCAAAGAACAAAATGTGTTGGAATTAGAGTATCAGCGCACACAAGTCATTGCTGCTGCTGTAGGTGTATCGCTGAGTAGTACTCATCGTTTTTGTAAAAAGAAGGCAAACCATTGCAGTCATATCATCTTCAAAGAGTATCGTCACAAATTGTGATGCAAATTATTAAACATCCGGTGGTCCAGTGCATTTCTTTGAGGGTAACTTTTGCTATACAATCCTTCTGCATCTCGTGCATTTTCTTCTGATAATCCGTGTATCAGGTGCATATCTGCTAGGTGTTCGTAAAACTGTTCCCTACTCCTCTGGGGTTAAGACAGCTCAAATGACTGCTGTAAACCAGGCCTTTTTCCTCCAATGATCTTGTGAGCTACGCCACCTAGCACCAAATGAAAACGTTTCCAACCATGAATTGCTATGCAAATCGGAATCCTTGTGATGTCCCCTACCTCCCCTTAAAGTTTGTCCCAATAATCTTGGGAAACCCTGTATATTACTTAAGAAATCAATAACATTTTTCCTGACTACAAAAAATCAGGCATTCTCAAATATCAAATAAACCATTTATATTGATCATTTTATCACTTATCATGCAATGAAAGTGTAAAAAAAATTTTCAGTAAAAGCCTATTATATTCTGAAATTTTAAAATGAATAAATGCAGAATCTATAGTTTTCCGTTACTCGTTTGAATCTAAAAGGGGTAAATGCTTTTCTCTCTGTCTTTTTTTTTATCTGACTCGAACCAAATTCCTTTTGGGGTGATATGTATTGGGATTTTGAAATCAAAAGCTATGAAATATATCCAAAAAAATAAAATAAAATAAGTAAATAAAATAATGGCAGGAATAAAGGAGATAGAAGTATCTATGAAGGCAATCGCATTCAAAACGGAAATGCAAGGAAATGGAAAATGGAAGTGCATATAAAGAAAATCTTTTCCATCCAGCCAGAGATAGGATTATGTTGAAATCGAAATGCTTTTAAAGCATTTGATACTTTGTTACATCAATCAGTTTAGCAACGGAGAACTTTGCTGCTAAAAGAATGAGTGGCTTAAGACCTTTAAGTGTGTGAACAAAAAAGGGGATTAAGCATTTCTTTTAGAATTTTACATTCTAAATTTTTGGAAATAAAACTTTGTTATTATGACGACTATTGTTTACTGAAGACTTGTTTGGCAAAATATAACAACCGATAATCCCTTATTTGTAGATTTCTGAGATTTCCCTTTTAAAAATTATTTAAATAAATATTTTACTATGCATTTTTGTTAACATAATTTGCGTTTATTGAAAATGCGGATACCATATTGTGATAATCGCCCTAGGATGATTATCTTTAGGAGTATCAGCGTGAACTAGAGGCGTAGGATTAACGAAAGAACTATTAACAAGAAACATTATCTTAATATGACTCTATTAAGATATTCAACTTAAACCCCTTAACAAATTAGATTATAATAATTTATGTGAGAGAATCTACGATGGTAAAACACACCACACACAATATAATTATAATAACGACTTAACCTAACTCGGACCACTATCAATAACTGAATCGCTTACACTCAATTCTAATACAATCACTGATCCTAATATTAAATAATAAATCCTACCTTGTTGTGGTGTCAGTAAACGATCACACTAGTTTTAGATGAGGTATTGGGATAACTCGTGTGCACTGGTATGCACCTTGATTAATGGATCTCTATCATGTATAATTACTATTCTTCGCCACGTAATGTTATCTAAAACTTCTTCAATCTAGAACCACGGACTGTTTACATTCCTCTAATTGCCATCACTTGCCACAAATTGCCGTCGCACTTACTCTAACTTCTGATATTTAAAAGGTTTTTAATTTACATTTTTCTTTCACACTTCCCTTCTTGGACTTGATTAGAAAAGAGTTGCCATTAATTCATTAATTCTGGCCTCAAAGAACCCAAAGAACATGTCAAAGAAAAGACGCGTGAGCCTGCCACAATATTGTCTGCTGATATAGATTCCTGTTGCTAAATTTTACAATACGGTAACTAATTTTCGACATTCTTACTAATTCATAGCTTTAAATTTGTTCTCCTACCGAGTACTACTGTCGAGAGAATTGAGGCGCCTATCCATTGAATGGAATTAAGGCTTGAGGCGCATCATAGTAAGAAAGAAAGAGAAGCGAAGCAACATTTTATCATTTTAATATCAAAATGTTAGATGCAATCATAAATAGCCCTTAGGTAATCAATTTCTAGTAGGATGTTTATTCAAACCAACTACATAACTCTGACTTTTTATATACATTTTCATATGTGGGAAAACTAGATTCAAAAATAAATTTAAATATACATGTTAGGGAAGAATAAGCAATGGCTAAAGGGAAAAGTATAATACTTTTCAAAAAGAATTTATGTACTTTAACGTATACAATAAGAAAGACAATATCTAGACATTAAAGAATCAATTAATATAGCCTCGGTTATATATTAGCAAAATCTGAAGTATAGGGCTAAGATTGTGGGGTTTAACAAGGGAAATTTCATCTTCTTTCCTTCTATTGCAGGGTTAAAATAGAATGAAGAAAAGGAAATATATACAGAAAAGAGATATATATATTTTAAGAAAATATGTATATATATATAAGTGTGTGTAATAATTATAAACATACTAAAATATTTTTGTTCTGATTTATAATACTAAAAACGTCTAAAAAATAGCAATATTTACATCAAGTCATGAATTTAATCAAACAAAATGTTTAAAAATATATTGTAGAGATGAAAAAGAGAAAAATTTTAAAATAACACTTTCTTTTTTGTAAGATATAAATTGTAGCCCCCCCCACACACATTCGTTTTTGTGGCATTTGGGCGATATAGGTCTTGTGATGATGCATTTTTTTGAGTAATCGGTGTATTTTTCCCGAAAAATATATTTTAATGTTTTTAATATTTAGCAAAGACATCACTAATGCACTTTAAATTTTAAAAAGAAATTATTTTGAGTAAATATTTAATAACTAATTACGCATTGCGTTGCCTAGCTTTATTAAGTATAGTTAAAACCGTCTTACTACTTAGTCTGACTTTTATATTTAAATTGACATACATTTTACTAAAGTATTTATTTCCTTTCCTTCATTCATTGTATTAATTTTTCTATTACTCTATTTTTCTTTTAAAAAAAATACTTTTCTGTCATTGCATTTTTTGCGTTTAATGTATACGAACAAAACTAACATGGATGTGTACATAATATAAAAAATTAACTACACATCATAAACATGATTAAAAATTGTCCCAATAGATATTTTATGGCAAGGCCTCAAATTCTTCCTCCTTAAGAATGAAGAATTGAAAAATGTAGTAAACTGTTTATCGAACAGAAAAACGATTAAGTCACTAAAAGAAGCAGTCAGTTTAAAATAGATCATTCAAAAACACACGCTAATTTTATAGCCTTTACAATCTGACACAAAAAACATAATACTTGATAATTTTATTATCATTCATAAAAGTAAGTTTAAACATTTATTTTTCACTTTCGTATTTTAAGAATAGATTAAGAATGTAAAAGTCTATATCCCTAAGAGATAGCTCAACACTTTTAATGTTCACAAACAGTGAATCTGGCTCTCGTCCAGTCATTCTAAAGTTTCAAGTTCCAAAATTTTCTAAATAATTCAATTTTTTTAAAAAAAAGAACATGTAACTAAATTATATGTATATTAAGAAAAAAAATTCCATTTTTAACCAGAAATGATTGCTTGTTTTTGAAACCGAGATTTTCTCATCAACTTCTCATTTGTTAAACCAACGTGGGCGTGAAATTAAAAGTTAGAGTGAAGAAACCTGAGTATGAGTTCTTTAATAATCAAAGCTGGCGTTTGAGGCTTATCTTTGTCTGCAGTTGCATCGATTTCCACGGGCTCAATTCGTCAAATGATGCAGCCTCCATCAGTACCCGAAGACAAGTTAATTAGACGACAGATCTTTAGCTCTCCCCTGATATCGAGGCAATTAGGAGAGTGATTAACGACTGGTTCGAAAATTCGTCTATTTATAGAGAATCACAAATGTATTAGTTATGCAATGAGGCTTCAGATATTTCAGAATTGTGAAGTGTCAAATGCTTAAAATATTGATGGATAGATGTGTTCGACGATGATATTTCACAATTGGTAAAGGATTAGTGAATAATTAAAGTATAATTTTCACGAATAATATATTCGAAGGCTTCTGATATTTGAGGTGGTGTACTAAGCATTAGAAATATAAATGTTTTATTTTAAAGAAAGAGCTTATTCTGTGCTGTATTTTCTAACTTAAAGATTTACTCTGTGATTCTCAAATTGTGATGCCTTAGGGAGGAGGGGTAATAATCCAACGTGGGGGATGCAAGCATATCGATAATTCAAAAAACAAAGATTATTTAAAAAGTAATAATTCGTGTAAGGGCAACTAAACTAAAAATACATTCGTATACATTAAAAAATACAAATAAATTAATCAGTATTTGCGATAATGTATTTATATTAGTTGTGTGAAAGTTAATTTAGTAATACTAAATTAAGAACAAGTTCAATAATTATTGGAGACTCGTGATCTTTTCTTGCAGAGCAAAGTTTTTCTAAGTATAGTTTAGTATTAGATATTGACACTCTAATTTTTTTCCTATGTTTATACTTTATCTGTTCTAATTTAAAAAATGGATATATATATATATATATATATATATATATATATATATATATATATACATACATATATAATTGATTAATATTTAGGTCGCATTGTAGCTTTTT
>BMAU01014722.1:67500-70133 GCA_019973935.1 Trichonephila clavipes
ATATATTTACAAAAAAAATGTGATCTAAGAACACAAAGTGTAGCTAGTTAATATATGAAACTATTAATCGTAACCAAATTATGAAAACTGTATTAATAACCATAATAAAATAAACAAAATTAAAAAAACTGTAAAAACAAAACAATTAAAAAATGGTTTAAGTATATCAAACTTTTCATTGTACATTCCTAGTGTGATAAATAAGAACTGCTTTCTTGAAATAAGTTTACGTATATATTTGGATTCGGTGTTGTTACTGCAAGATGGATAACTGTTTGTATCTCAAGATGATATCGTTACCGTGTTTTGATGTCTGTCAGATGAAAAGGCCTTTTCACATAAAAAAAAATTTGTGGATAACTGAATCAGAATTTTCAGAAAAGAGTATTCACTTTTCATGGAAAGCCAAAACTGAGATGTTGACAAGGATAAATAGAATTTAAATTTGAGAGTTTCGTTGGACCAAATATCAATGAGGCTTTCTTTTAGATAAATGCTTAAATTGATATCATGAATTTTCGCTGCGAATTTCAGTGTTGAGAGAGAGTAAGTCCACTTTTATGGGGGAACCAGTGAAATTTTCTCATGGACCACCACTTTGGTGACCTCTGAAATATAGTATGCTTTGGAGGCATGGGAAAATTAATGTATAACATAATCAAACAGCTAAATAAGTATAGCTTTTACATTATATAGTAAAAACTTTAAACAACACATTAGAGAATTGCAAAATCTTAATGAATACTGCTTAGAATATATAATTATCCAATCGATTATAACTATAATTATCTTTATAAAGTAATGGACAATAAATTAAATTGTCTTATCTAGATAGTTAAAATGGTGCTTTAAATTAGTACATTATAAACATTCTAAGTTTTGTGAGATTTCTCTATATTTACCCCCTTCTTAAATCATAGAAGGTCATACTATAGCTTATCGAAAAAGATTTACAATATAATTATTGATGGAATATTATTATCATAGAATAGAAAAATGATTAACAATATTCTTTAAATAATTATTGCTACAGATGTAATTTTACTCCGTATTTTTATCTAATCATAATGTTAAATCACTGAATCTGGAAATAAATAATTTATTTTTCTTTACTTAGAGTAATAAACATTAGAGATATAAACATTTTGAAAGCTTTTCTACACGTAAAACCTTTTAATTAATAATAGATTTTTAAAATGTTCCATTATGCTCCGTACAATTAGCCATAAAAGTGGTTAAAACACACTTTTTTTCTAGAAAAAGGCAGCCCTCAGTCTACAATATTTATAAATACTGCTACACCCACCTCTTTTTTGTTTCAAAAATTTGTTATCTCTCTCTCAATTTTAATCTTCATTATTCAAATAATTTTTTTCAATCAAGCAGAGTGAGTGTAGAAGTTTATATGAATGTATGTAGAAGCATATATATACGTGGATATGTATATACATATGTTTAAGTATATATCACGAGCATGAATTATAAATTTTTTCACTCACAAAACATCTTTGTTGCCTAAAATTCCACAAAACATTGCATTTTAATGTAAGACAATCCAACATTCTAAATTATTCCTTTAGAAATAAACCAAATTCCAACTAGCATCTGATATAACAAATACATTTTGGGTACTATCTTTGAATATCCATTTTATTTCAAAGTTCCTCACATTCTTTCATCTTTAACTTTAACTATTAATTACATTTAATTATTCATATATCCGATAACGCATTACGTGACATTAATATTAAAATGTAATTTCCCCACGCCAAATTATTTTTTTTTACACTTTTATAGGTAAAATCCAGTTTCTAATTAAGAACCTTACTCCTTTAATTAAAGCTGTTAGAATGCTCAGGCGCCTAATTTACACGCAAGTTTTACGCATCTTATCCAAAATTAAATGGATTAATTATACGACACACATATTTCAATGAAACTCTTCCCATCTGAGGAATAATGAATTCTGTTCATATAATAACTTTTGAATGATCATTTATGTTTCTAAATCAAATTAACACAAACTGCACGGATTCCATCAATAATGGAATATTATTGATATGGCAAAATGCATTTAATACGAGAAGTTCCAAGCCGAGAAAATTGGTTCTATGAACAATCTTAGATTCTCAGAAATTTCTCGATAAGTGTGAGGCGAAAGATGCTTTTACACTAAGTTAAATTAATAAGTGAGATTCGTTATCGGAGTAGCATAATTGAAAAGAGAATTTTCTAGTGATTGTTTACTAACGTGAAACTAATTTGGCCGTATATTATTCGCGTTAGGGTAAAATGTCTGAGAGTCAGTTCTATAGAACAAAATGCATTAACTCCTAAATTCAAGGAAATGGTTTTGAGATTAAAGATTGAATTGATTGTCAAAAAGTTGGCTTTTTAAGCAAAGTGGGCCGCAGTTAATTTATGGAATAAAAAAGGAAATATAATTATCTCATGTGGGATATCTTAAAAGGAATTGAAGAGAATATACTATTAAAAATTAAAGTCAACTCCTACTTAGGTCCGGCAAAGAACACTTTCATTTTAGTTTTTCAATTAAATTTAATTCATGAATTATATTTGGAAAAAAACTTTATTAACATCAAGTGACATGTCATCCACTAAAAGTTTTAAGA
>BMAU01014723.1:0-45000 GCA_019973935.1 Trichonephila clavipes
AAAATCTACTACAAATGTTCTTTCCGTTGTTTAAGTATACATACTAAATGTAGAAACTTTTATATTTCGGGCAGAGACTTATTTTATTCAACTGTAAGCTGAAATTTTTTTATTTTATTCATCTACGTTTCACCATTTTCGTTTTATACGCATCATTTCCAACTTATGTAACATGATTTATGACCTTCAATTTAGTCTTGAACCAGACTGTTTTCATCCAATACTCTCACAAATATAGTAGAGTCGAGTTTTAGAAGTAATTTTGTTTTTTCTATATTTACTTCGGGGTTTACACATTATCTCGTGTTTACCAATAAATGGTTTGAAAGTTTGATCCATTTGAAGTTGGAAGCATTTTTGTAAAACGCTACATTTATTGTAACATGAAGGTATTTATTTGCCTACGTTTCTGAATCAATGTCCAATGTTTGTGTCTGAGTGTGACTGAAATTCAATTTTTTTTTTATCTTTTCAATTTGGGTACGAAAAAAATAGAACATCCAGAAAGGAAAAAATTTAATAAGATAGAGAGAACGAAGAAGATATACGGGCTATAAAAGTGGTGAATTTTAAACATCTTATTTATTAAAGCATTATTTTAGTAAAATAAGAACCAGAACTTTATCTACCGACGGTACTTATAAGTACCACTTACTTTAAAAGTACATAAAATAACCATTTTTACGAATACACTGACAATACTGTAACAGGGACTATTCTTTTAAATCAACTCTTCAAGGGATATATTTTCGGCACGGGTTCTGACAGTATTTTAGCGGAGAAAGCGGGAGAACAATTTTAGAAGCAGACATTGCATTTTTCAGCTGATGGCATTTTCAGCGGATTGAGAAGATTGTCATTTTTGTTCCGGAAAAGTAAGTTAATGTCAAAAGCTAGTGTCTTACTTTCAATTTTCTACACATTAGCTCACTCTCTATATATTTATTTATTTATTTATCTTGGGGGGAATTTTCATCGTAAAATAAAATACATTTTAAGCACCCAATTGAGCTGAAATTTTATATACATGATTATTTTTGGATGACAATACAGTAATTTAATTATAATTAATAATTATTAATTGATTAAAACTAATTATTTAAAGAATTACAAATACAGCCACGTTGGCATCATTTTTTGGCGACTTGTGTCAAAACTTGAAAAAGATTTATTTTCTCACGTTTTAAAACACTCATTTGAGCTGAAATTTTCTATGCACTATTGTTTTGGGTAAAAATATGATAATTTAATTATGATTAATTAAAATTAATGTAGGAATTGACTTAAAATTTTCTTTTATATTACTTCTTTTGTATGTTAATGAAGACCTTAGAAAACGATTTGACTATTTATTTTTAGTAAAAGTGTATATAATTAATTTTTACAGTTGAATATCTTTAATCAATTAATTAGCTCTAATGGATTAAATTTCCCAAACTTGAGTATTTTTTTTTTATGTACATCTTTTAATTTTCATTGTAGTGATTTAAAAAAAATATTGCATGTGAAAAACTGCAGTAAGTCATAATGCGGTAGATAAAGGGTTAAATGCCTTTTACGAAGATTGCATCTCTTTTGTCAAAAGTTCTGTGATTTAAAATCTGATATCTCAAACATTTATGGATGTTCTTCCATATTTTTTATTCATGTTATTTAAAAAAAAGTATGATAAAAGGCAACGAACTAAGGATTTAACTCTAACACGAATAGTTTTTATTTTTTAATAGTTTATAGTTACGAACATCGTGCATTTTATAAAAATTTTCTATAAGAAAATATACTATGAGCCATAATTTTCTTGTAATTGTAAATATATTTTGAAACCCAGTGGCTGAGTGGTTTTGTGCATCACGCTTCCTCAGCATAGACTCGAGGATCAAACCCTGAACTGGGCAAGGTCGACTCAGCCTTTCATTTCTTAAGTGGGTCGATAAATGAGTACCAAGCTTGCTTGGGAACTTAACACTGGGGTTTCGCATCAGACTGACCACTTGACCGGTACATATGCTCATGCACCTCAGGGCCCAAAGTCGCGTATACCGAGATAGGCGCAGTAGTCCTTGGCCCTTATGAGCTGTCGCGACACTGAGAGTTAAGTTAAAAATATTTTTAGATTTTTGATCATTGTCTTTATAAGTGTGTTAAACATTTTTGTGTAAAAAATAATTTAAAAATATGGTTTTGAATTCTATGAAGAGTGTTTTGAATTTTGATAAAATTTTCGTCAAATTTAACCAAAAGTATATCATTTCAATAAATTTTAATTGCTATATAGTTTCCAGATTGGTGTTTTTTATTAACTTAAAACACCAACAAAATAACAAAATTACTAATCACATGACATGTTAGAAAACTTGTCTCCGAAAGTAGGCAGATACGGGGAAAGTCCTTTCAGGTTTTTATCTTTTATTTCAGTCTTAACTTCTAATATTTATTTTAATGAGGAGATTTTTTTTTTAAAAAAATGATATTATCTACATTTTTTTCAATTTTAAATTTTTTTTAAACTACATCTTTTGTAGAGGGTAAATTGGAAGCTTCTTTAAAATGTCTTTTTTACAAGACAGGGATTTTATTTTTTTCAAGCCTGGTGTTTTTAGAAATTTTAATCATTCAATTCCCCCTATATATAAAGCTTCGAATCGATTTTGGAAGAAAGTAGAAAAAGGTCTTTGTGAATTTTTGAGATTTAAATTTCAATAAACGAAATCCTCTTGAGAATTTTCCTTTAGGTAAGCACCATACTTATGGAGTGCAAAACATGGATTTTCTTTTCTCCGGTGAATTTTACTCTCTTTGACAAATACGAGTGGCGGATTCTCGTGATTTTCTATCGATTCTTTTCTATTTTTAACCATTCTCTTTGTGTGTAATTCTATTCATTTTTTTCTTTATCATTCATTTTCTTCAAAAAATATAATTCTTAGTAAGGCCGCCTGTAAATTTTCAGTGTATTCACATGTTTACATTTTAAAAAAAATTTAAGCTTGCTGGAAATTTAGTTATATTGTAATGGATCTATTCGCGAACTTCCTACTAATCCTCATAACGGAAAATTACTTCTTTTAAATATTGTTCCATTGAAAACTTTCTCCCGAAGAAAAAGATGTGGTTTATGTAAATCAAGGCTTATATTTGGGAGAAACTAACACCTCTCTCTTAGGCACCTAGATATGTGAGAGGCAGAGAAGAAACACTCGCCATAATCCAATCAATCAATTTATTTATCACACAATAAAACGACACAAATTCAATTAATAATAGTAAGTGAATCTATCGGTACCAAACGTGAAAGTGGAAAACTGACGATAATACACGAAATATTAGGAGACTATAAATCTCGATTCTTACTTTATAAATGATCTAATCTATCATCCGATTTAATCTAATATCAATTTAACTTCAGTGAGCAATCGTCACTTTAAATCTTCTTCTTAATAAGTCTTTAATCACATTAATTCAAATATGATACCTTCAGTAATAATCTCATCTGAATTAGGTTTATCTCCTCTCCTACTCTCTATTCCAGCTAGAAAATTTCGATAATATATAGTAAGTTAATTTGAAAATCACAATTTTCTTCTTCCAAAGGTTTGGTTGGGAAAAACGCAAATTGATATCCCAAAGATTTCCCAAGAGGATTAGTCGAAAAATCGCGGAGATATCTGTCACATAGTTAAGCATCAACTTTTAGGTTCGATAAAGGAGAGAGATGTTAGGAGCAAGATGATAGAAGTTAGTGATTAACGTAAAGTAGAAGAAAGCTAGTCGAGAGTGACTCGTTGATTAATTGCTTAATATTAAAAATTGACTATGGAGTGAATTAGACATTTGAATTGGAATGGTATAGACTAGAGGTCGAATAGCTTAGCAAGGAATTTCGGTTATTTGGAACGTGTATTGTAAAGACGTTCCAAGTGTAAGTGATTCAATTCATAATTAAATATTAATTATCTCATCTACCTCACGTTCGTTTCGATACTTAATAATAGGTGCATTTCTTAGCCTGGGTTGTTGAGACTTGCTAGGTTGTTAAGGATTGTTAAAAGATTAATAAATTTTATTTGTTTTCAGTATGACTGAACTTTATTCTAACTCTCGAACACTGATGGATTTGAGAGGACATCCATCACAATATTAGTGTGCAACATTTTGACGTACTTAAAAAAATCATCAGACTTGTGCTTTTTATAATTATCATTAATACCTAACAAGGATAATAGTTTTTTATAATTAAAGAAAGAATATTTCAAAATTTTCACTTATGATAAGCAAAGCATGTACATTTTACACTATAATTGTGACGGGCTCATCGCGTTTTCTACTGAAAACTCCTCTTGGGTTCTTTGAGGGCCGAAAAAGGCAAATTCTTTCCAACCAAAACCAGATGCGAAACGTGAATATGCAGATTAGAAACCTTTTAAATAGCAGAAGTTAAATGTAAGCGTATGACCTATTGGGAAGTGATTATGCTAGTCTGGTTTAAGCGCGTGAACTGAAGGAAGAGAAGAAAGCCGTCATTTAGTGTGTGAAGCTATCCATGACAGAACGATCAAGTCAAGGTGAATACAATTCCACGCGAGATAAACAAAATATATATAGGATCCGAGAGGATTGCGGTTAAACAAGAGATTAAGGTAGGATAACTCTAGTATCTATTAGCAACTGTGATATAAACAGAGATTAGGAATAGACGGGGAAGTTAAATATAGTGGTTAAATCACGCTTATTTGGTAATACGTATTGTGTGTTTTCTCACCTCAGATCCTCTAAGTTATAATATAAATATTATTATTGTTAGTGTTTAATTTAAGATCTTAAAAAAGACATTTTAAGATTATGGTTAAGGCCTGGTACTTAATTCACTCCCACACCTCTAGGTCACGAAGATAACATAGGGGAGTAAGGTATCATCCCTGGGAGAATACCTCACATAATATAGTCATAAACTTTAAAGAGAATATATACAACTTTATCCCATACATAAATAGCTTTTAAATGAGTATATTTAGGAAAAAAAAACATTACATAGAATAAGTATGTGGAAAAAATGCATTTTATTTTAAATTTTGCATGCTAAAAATATAATTGTTAGTTTTTGTAATTGAACAGACAATTGTAGTAAGCAATGCAAGTGTTATTATTTTACACAACAACAGTAAAAAAAAATCTCAAATTTGATTACCAGCAGATTGCTTTACTATATCTGCGTATGACATCAAAAGACATGGAAGAAGCTAAATTATTCAATGCATGCATGAAGAATTTTCCCACTCCTACACGGTAATTAATTTTACAATTGGGATGACTCTGAGCCCTCTTTTTTTCCTCCAAAATCTATAAAAAAATCTAAAGTGTGTTCACAAAAGAAGATATATGATCAATCAGGATTGAAAAAGAGCAATCTTTTCCTTGTAATCTTAAGTTTAAATTATCTAAATGTCTTATAGAATATGTAAAAAAGTTAAATCTCAAAGCCTATCTTCATTCTTGAGAAGCAAGAACACACTGCGCAATTCATTGTTTTCTTCCAAATAATCTAACGCGCTCCCTCAAGTGCCACAATCCCATAAATGCACTTCCTTTGGTAAACCAACGCACACAACAATGAAGAAGTGTTACCTACATTATAAGTTTCTATTGTAATTTAATTAATTGCATTTAAAATAAATTTTAATGTTTTGTTTTGTGTGAGACAATCACTTTTCAATAAAACACATAAAAATTAATTATTATTATCTTTTCAAATTTTTTAATTTTTCAATAAGTTTTCGTGTGCCGCTATTACAACTCAGCCGTGCCACTCCGTGGCACGCGTGTCGCAATTTGGCTACCCCGCTTGAAACGCATTGCATTACCAAATTTTAAGTCTCCTATTAAAACGTACTGATTTTTAAGATTGGGTCGATGAACTTGAAGTGCAACTTCCGCTCAATCAAAGTTTGCTTGCGACAAAGTTTAACTACGGTGAATATTCTCTATTGCGTGCAGTAAAACGTCTCATAACGCCAAGAATATATCTTACAATTCCGGACACCAGATAGTTTTAAGCCTAAGATTTAACCCATTTGCCATTGAGAAATACAGTTTTGGTGCTGATATATGTTATACCATTCCATACTACAATATTAGTAAATTGTCACGAGCCATGCTTTCACTTAGCTTTGATAACGATTGCGAATCGTTTAGTTTTAAATGTAGTCGATGACGTCGCTGCATCATAACTGTGAGCAAAATGTTTCGAATATTCGTGTTTTACTGATCTAATTTCATTTTGTATGAAGGATATAAATACGTAATTTTTCTTGTTTTTAGTTATCATTTTAGTCCATGGTATATATCTACAAATGAATATAGATTCTACTTAGTACCTTTATATATTATTTAATAAAAAAATATTTTGACACATTGGAATTACATGATATATGACCCTTAAATACTTATATAAAGAAGCAAATTACGATATACTTTCAAGTATATATATATATATATATATATATATATATATAACAAGTAATTAAAAAAATTAAAGTCAATTCCTACTTAGATCAACAAAGAAAAAATTATTTTAGTTACTTTTTATTAAATAATTGCAATTAATATAAGTATGTATATACATATGACAGAATCACAATATTCAATAACAAAATAAAAAGCAATTTTCCTTACAATTTCCCATTTTCCTTTCTATTTAGGGCGAGGGACTATTATTTTTGTTTGTTACTATTTATTCATTAACTATATTTAATTATTCCAATAAAATATCATAGTAAAAAGAAACCACATCCTCAAAAATTAGGGCATACTAGGAGAAATTCGAAACCCTGACCTTTCGATTAAAAGCCCAACGCGCTATCCATTGCTCTACAAGGACACAACGAGCGATTTTCCTTTTTATAAAGGGTGTTGGACTATTATTTTTATTACTATTTATTAATTAATCAATGAATTAACATTTGAAAAAACTGTATTAACATCAAGTGTCATCTTACTGTAAGTTTTAAAAAATGTATTTGAACTTGAAGGGATGAATAGAAAGTATTTTATCAACGATTGAAAATTCGAACAAGATATATATATATATATATATATATATATATATATATATATATATATATATATATATATATATATATGTAAATAAATATACATAGGCAGAGTGTGAAATAATAGGAATTGAATAAATAGTAATGCATTAAATAATTCGATTTTAGTGTTAAACCTTTTCATTGATACAAACCTCTTTTTCTTAATTTTGTTTTGATAAAGATTGATAGTTATTAAACTCATAAAACCAGTGTTTGAACATTATCAATCAGAAGTCAAAATATTTAGAAAACAGTCACGCGCAAAATTTGATTCGTTCGTGCAGCATGTACGCTAACGTATAAATGTCGTAACAAGCTGAATTTGCGGATATAAAATTCTTCCGAAGTACCCGGGAAAAGCAAGAGATCCGTCTGACTTCAAGCACAGTGTGATTGGGAAAGGCAGATGGGGTGGTACAGTATCACGAAAGCTCCTTATCTTTTTCTTTTTTCGTGAAACAATACCCTGAGTCATTAAAGAATAATGGTGAAGGCAAAAATCTTCTGATAAAGAGTGGAAATCACCAGTGAAAGAAAAAGGAGCAAACGACTGACGTACCAGCAATAGAATGCAGCAACAGAAACTTCAAATACTGAAAGAGAGACCCTGAGTTTTATTTTGCTGCTACAAATTGTAGGTGTCGTATTCGTTATTTGATCCTGGTTGAAAATTACGAAATCCGTCACCAATTATTACATTAGCCCTCGTGTTGCTTTAAAAACACACACACGCAAGGTTAATACACACTCACTCACAATACAAACTAATAACAAATCAGGATCATCACACAGCATATTCGTACGTCTACGAAGAGGATCTTATATTAGTCTTAACAGCCTACGGCCACAACAAAACGGAAGGAAACGCATGTTATGAATTGTAGAGCATGGAAATCTGACTTTTTATGAATGAAAAAAGGTAGTATTGTCTAAAGAGTCAATATTTCTTCTGTGATGTTGATATCTTCTCCAGGATATCGAGTGATATTTCTTTTTATCTACTTGCTAAACGGGGAATAAAAATTTTAACTACAAACTTGGTTCTTAAAAAATTGGTACGTTGTCAGATTTTCTGGCGACTTGGCGTAATATGGCATCAGCCACCGGTTGCCAAACAATTATCACACTAAGATTAAAAAAAATCATGTGGTTTGAAAACATTCTTGAAATTTTGATCAAAATATTCCCTCTGTCATAAGCTTCCTTCACGCGTTTTTGTGTACTCGCCACTTATCTACTAAAGGAAACTTCCTTAAAAGTTATAACTTTGAATTTCACTTCACTTAGTCTATTAAATTTTCACTTAATAGACAATTTACTGACAGGAAATTGGCATAATTATTATTTCGCAAGCAAATTGTTCCTATTGTTAAAAAGTGTATTATAAGAGTAACTATGCATTACAGTGAAAAACAAAGAATTTTTACTAGCAGGTGCATGAACTTTGAAAAAAATTTCGTTAATAATAAAGAAATCACCTAAAAGATTTCGAAAGATGCTTAAACTTTGCTATAAAACAAAAGTAAAAAAAAATAAATTAAAAATTAAACATTTTTCTTAGCTGGAGAATTTCGAAAGATTGTTTTTTCAAGAAATACTCTTAGATTTTAATGATTAAAAATAAAATGTCACGATGTATAATTAAAATAAGGATATATGATAAATGTTTGATATTCTATTATTTTTGTCTTCAAATCTCGACGAGATATTTTTTGTGTTCTTTGTAAAAATGTCATCAACAATATTGCTACGCAGAACGGGGTTCGTGGATTTTATGCAAAGAAGTCGCAAAGAACAAGACAGTTTTTCTGGAGTGCGATGGAAATTTATTATCTGAAAACAATCCTTGAAATACAGGATAAAATACTCAAATTCGCTTAAAAAATCTCAGGCTTTCATATCTTCTACGGCGCTCATACACAACTATCAGTGCCTAAAATAAAAGTATGTAAAACATTATTCACAAGCACTCACTCGTTCTAGACAACAACCACTTGTCGGTTCTTCATGGTCAAATTAGTATTACTCCTCAGCAGTCAAAACAAGACTAACTCAGATTCGGTGAGCTACTTCCTATTAATAGACCTCACGGATCTATCGAGAAAAACCCGCTTGCGTCATGATCGTGATATTAATATATCTCTCTAAAAATTTCCAGAAAAATCCATGGGGTCACGAACTCACTAAAAATGATCCCCAGCATGGTCGCCAAACATTATCCCAACTTGTCTCTATAGCCATGATTTTGCCAAGTTTCCACTGAATCGCCATTATAATGTAAAGAACGGTGTTGCTTGTGAATATTATAATTTTAACATAAAATAAATACACTATAGAGTAATATAAACCTATTACACATCCCTATATAAATTATAAGTATTTAAGTATTCTTTACACACAATTCGTAATGATATGATTGACGGCGTTGTTATTTTATGCAGTATTTTATACCATCGAGAAGTTTAAGAAATTATTCCTTATTTGAGGATACGTTTATCAGATGTAATTATATAAATATTTTCTTACTATTTTTTTATAAAATTTTTAACAGGGTTTTTGAAGATCTTGGTATTTTTAATGTCTTTTTTTTGAAAAAAAAACGTAATGCTTTACGGATTTTGAACTTTTATGTACATTAGTTTTCATTCTCAATGTTTTTTAGTGTTTTTTTTAAAGTTTTCTTACTTAATATGTGTTATTTTAACTTTTTGTTTCTCTAAAATAAAAAAGCCTTGCCTTTAAATAAATAAAGGCGTATTTTTCATTATTACAGCAAATGCAGAATCAAATGAAAAATTATGAATTCTTTAAATTTCATAACACTCTCCACCTCACGCCTATCTAATTCCATATAAAGTTGTAATAGAATTCTATGACTCTGTCGCTCACCTTTATGCTTTGAATACCTGGAGACGTTAAAAGCGGAATCAGGCATGCATAAAATATTGCTTTGCATATGAATCAACAGCTGCTTCCAGTGTTTGCCGCTTTGAACTATGTCAAATCCTTCCTTCGTTAAATAAACAATGGACTCGGTTTTAAGTCCCAAATAACTACAGTCACAGACTCGTGAACTGCCTTCAAACATTCCAATTCTAGAGCACTGAGCCTTATCTAAAGGGAAACTTTAAATGAAGCCGAAATACCTAAATAGCAATGGAATGTTTTAAGGATTTTTATTTAAATTTACATTTGTGTTTGAAATATTATATATTATTGATATTCAAAGTCTTTATTTCATATATTTATTTTTTTATAATTTTTAAATAATTTATGATAATTTAACAATTTTTTTACGAAAAAAAAGAAAAACCAGGCAAAGTATTTATATATGTTTTGATGAAATGTATTCAATAGAATTTGCCCATTTTATTACTAAGACACTTTATTAGAGTTAGATAGGTTCTGTAGTAAAATGAGGGCATTAATTTCGAAATATAATTGCTTACACATTTAAAAAAGTCGAAGTAATGTAATTAGAGCTTTAATGAATAATAATTTTTACTTAGAGTTTTGTGTGATGAAGACCGGAATCAAATTTAAAATTGATTTTTAATAATTTTCTTGTAAATTCTGATTAAATATTTTTAAAACTATTTTTGAAAAATGTGCATGAACTCATTTTGTACCCCCGACGGGCAAGAAATTCGTATTGTTTTCTAACAAAAAATTGCAATGTCATGAAAAAAAATCCATACATTGTTCTTAAAATTCTTTTAGAATTTAAATCTTTAATTTTTTACCTTTTTATTTCAGTAGTAATTGCTGACTCCAATAAAAACAAAACTTACATTTTCTCCACTTTGAAATGCATTTTAAAATGAGCCAAATTCATGACGATCACACGTGACAAGTGCAATAACAAGTTCCGCATTGAATTCAAAACCGATGTCAGATTTATGTACCTGTAGCTCTACTTCTAAAATTTAGGTAACATTTTAAATTTGATAATTGGTTAAGGATGTTCAAATATTAAGTTCTTCAACAAATTTTTCAAAATAAGAAAAATATATATCATGCATGTATTTTGAAGTCATGCTCATTTTGTCTACCTAGGGGCGCTAGTATTGTTTTTAAAAGTAAGTTTTCTCGAAAACGAAAGTTGGCAACAGCTAAATGCATGAACGGATTGGCTGGAAACGAGATTGCGTTTATCATGTGACTATGACGTCACATGAATTTCGCCCGTTGGGAATGAGGCTGTTGTATTTATGTGAATGAAAATGTAAGATGTGTAGTTTATTTTACGAATTATTTTAATTTCAGGTTGCATTATCATACAACGAATTCCATTAAAAAGAATCAAGTAATTTTAAAATAAATATTTTTGGTTCAGTGCCCTCCACAAAATTTCTATATTACTTGTATGTCTTAAGTCTATGATAATAAAATTATATACGAGGTGTGACACACACGAAAAAAAAACGAGACTGGTGCAATAAATCATTGTACGTACAGAATCAGTTCTTCGTGGCATTATTACCTTCAAAGTAGTTCCCTTCAGCATTCACGCACTTCTGCATTCGGTGCTGCCATTGCTGGTAACAGGCCCTTCAGTAGATTCTCCGTTTTTGCCTGAACCTCTTTAATTGAGGTAAAATGGGTTCCCTTTAAGCCAGATTTCACTGTAAGAAATTAAAAGCGTCGCATGGAGCCAAATCAGGCGAATAAGAATGATGTCCCATCGAAGTTATATTTTTACTGGTCGGAAACTGTTTAACAGATAGGGCTTTGTGAGAGGGTGCATTGTCTTAGTGCAGTGGTTGGCAAAATTATTAGCCAAAGAGCCAAATATGAACATTACAACAATTTTTAAAAAAATTGGGAGCCAAATCTGCTTGTTTAATAAACTTTTATTACACTAAATAAATAGTACACTAAATGAAACTAAATTTCATACTTAATAAATATTTATTAATGCGAACAATGTGCTTGCATCTCCTTGGAAAGTTTGCGTAAGTCAGGTTTGTATGTTGTTGTTTTTAATTTTAGGCATGATTCCAAGTTCTCATCAATAAGACCACTTCTCAGTTTACTCTTGATAATGTTCATGCTTGAAAAAGATTGTTCTCATATATATGTAGAACCGAAAAGAGAAAGAAAAGCAAACGCGAACTTTTTCAGCTGATCGTCAGAGTCAGGAATACTATTCCAAGCGTTGAAAATGATCATGTCTTCCTTCTCTAGGTTATTCAAAGCAGACCACTCGTGTTGTGAACTAAGATCACATTTTTCTTCTCCAATACTTCCAGTTCAACACAAAGACGTTCGAATTTAGAGCGCCATATTTCCTTGTTTTTTAAATCCAGCAATTGTATTTCAAAGCTACCAATGTCAATTTCAAAAGGAGAAAATTTCAACTCTGTTATCGTCGCATTAAGAGGATTTTTAGCAAATAATAAAGTTGCTCTTCTGTTTTTAAATTAATGAAACCTGCTGAGAAATGCTGCCCTCATATTTAAAATTATTGTTTTAAAAGGGTGTTTATTAATAGAGGAATTATTTTCTTGGCGATTATTCAGAAAGCTTGGAAAATGAAACAATGTTTCCCTTTCAAAACCCTAAGCAAAAATGGATAATTTGTTTTCGAATGTTATTACTTCTAACATCGAAAAAATTAAATTTCCGTTCCCTTGTAGTTTACGATTAAGCTGATTTAGATGAGACGTAACGTTTACCATGAAATAAAAGTTTTGGATCCACTGATCGTCTGTTAGCTCTGGATAGTGAACACCCTTCTCAAGAAGAAATGCTTTAATTTCTGGAAAAAAGGACGCGAAGCGTTTTAAAACGTTCCCTTTTGATAACCAACGTACCTTGTTATGAAGCAGAAGATCAGCATACTCACTCTCCATTTCAAATAAAAATTCTTTGAATTGGTGATGATTAAGAGCTTTACCTAAAATGGAGTTGATAATAGTAATCACTAATTTCATAACTTTACAAATTTCATCCGGAAATGTTTGCGCACAAAGTGCTTCTTGGTGAATGATACACTGGTAAACAAGTATCTCGTGATTTATTTTTTCTTTCAAAATAGCAACAATCCCTTTTCTTACTCCGGTCATACTTTTGGCCCCATCTGTTGAAATCGACACAATTTTATCGAGGGGAATATGATGTTTATCCATACACTCAATTATAGCATTTGCGATACCTTCTCCACGCGTCTGACTTCTTTAGGGCCTGAATGAGACATAAATCTTACAAAATTGAAACTTGCGCTGTATCATTTATGTCACAAGACTCGTCAACTTCTATTGAAAAAGCGGAAACCAATAAATCTTCGATATGCTGGGTGGTTATATTCGAACACATTTTAATTGTTCTATCTTTAATGGTTTGGGCAGACAATGGTAACTCTTTAATTCTTTTTAGAATACCTGATTGGTTCTTAAAATCCTGAAATAGCTTTTCAGATGCACTTATAAAACATTTTTTTATGTATTCGCCGTCTGTGTACGGTTTCCCTCTCTTAGCAATCTCTTGGCTAAAAACAAAACTTGCCATATTAATATTGCTGGAAGATTGCATCCAGTTATTAAACACAGAAGTTGACAACTCTTGACTCTTCTGAAGTTCCTCAACTGCTTTCTTCCTTGCATCACCGGTTGGATATTTAATGCTAAATGACGTGTGCTTTCTTGTAAAGTTTCTCTCTAAATTTGACTTCTTGTTATGCCTTACAAATAAGACAAATAAGACATGTCGGAAGTCCATTCAAGTTTTGAATAAACGTAAAATTCTGGGCCCACTCAATTTTAAATTCGCGGTTTTAATCTACCGTTTTTTTTGGTAGCCATGTTAATTGGCGTGCCTATAAAAATACTCCAAATATATTTTTTTCTAAAGCCACAAGTACAAAATTATTATCATTATTAAACTGATTAAAACAAAATTAAAAAAATCTTTTTAAGAAGACACTTTTGTTAATATATGTAACTGCACTATATATATATATATATATATATATATATAAAGAAAAAAATAATTTTTCCATCATCAGAATAACAAAACTTTTAATATGACCAAAAATGGGAGAAAACTTCCAGGTGGCAAGTGGCATGTAATTTAGAATCAATCAATTTTTTATTAGAATCAATAAAAAATAAGCTTAAAGATAGGGTGACATAAAATTAATGAGAGAGAAAATAATAAAAGGGAATAAATATAACTGAGGAAAAATATGCCTTGCTTACTGCTTTTCGGTTGGACAAACTAGCCTACGCAGTGATTAAGCGTGGAAAACAAATGGGACGCTCTGAATAGTTTCTTCCGCAAAATGAAGTCGAGAGGTCACCCTCCCGATTTCCGATAGCGGAGAAATCGCTTCAGAAAAGAACTGTAATCCGCGACTCTCGGCGCGGGGCTAACAAGTTACTTGATAAATTGGGAGAGTTAAGCCTTTTAAAAGGAAGTTTAAGTAAGAAACCATTTTAAACTGAAGTAAAAATAAATTCCCAGGGGACGGGTTGCCCAAAAATGGTGACAGGGGTTAACCGACGGGGAGTTGGGGTCTTCTCGTGAACATTAGGCAGTCACTTTTTTGTAGCATTAACTTTAATTTTCAAGAGAACTTCCAACATTTGGACAAATAGAAGTTATCGAAAAATCGATTACAAATTTTGTACCGGAACCACAAACATATATAGCATGTGCAATAAAATCGTACAAAAGTACCTGTAAGATGTGCAGCTAGATTTAAAAATACTACAACTTTTTAATAAGACAGGGCAACGGCAGACACGGTAGATTAGACAAAACTGTTCACACTACAACTGCTGGTCTGTGATGCCAATTTGTACCCCCACTTCTTTAGAAAAAGTATGCGCGCGCATGCTTGTGGTACCTTTGTATCACACCGGAGTACACCGAAAACATACAAATAATTTCACCGGTAGCTTGTACATGGTTTGTGTTTACGTTTACGAAAACCATTACAATTAGAATCAATGTTCGTGACGTATTTTTACAATAATATAAAATTTTAATAACCTATCTATCTTTTAACTTAAACAAAAAATTATACATGTTCTCGATTTATAAAAGAATTTTAATTTATCAAAATAAGATGTAATTTTTTTCTTACCAAGTTTCTTTAAGATGAAAATATTATTGCGCCTTTCGTGGATATTTGTGCCAGAGCCGCACTTAAGGAGCCAAAGAGCCCCATGCGGCTCCGGAGCCTCACTTTGCCAACCACTGTCTTAGTGCAACATCAATCCCCACCACTCCCCATATCTGGCCTTTTTTTCCTAATTTTTTCATGAAGACTTTTTCGTACTTCAATGCAGTAGTGTTGATTAACAGTCAGACAACTGATGTGAGTGGGGTTCCCCCCATATCACGAATTTGGGCAATGTTTTGGGCTGTAATCGCTTACCTTGAGCGCCCAGTACGTCCATGGTCCTTACCCCTGAAAACCACCTTTGCCATTCAAACTCATGTGCTCGAGACAAAGTTTTATACACACAAGCCTTTTGTAGCATTTAAAACAGTGGTTCTCAAACTTTAACTGCTGGCGACCCAATTTTCAATGATAATTTTTATCGTGCCCCCCCAAATAATAATGTATTGAATGCAATAATAATGCACTTTGGGGGGGGGGTGCTAAAGCTACAATACGATCATAATTATAAACCGTATAAATTAACAAGATAAGTATTAAATTTTGTATATGTTACTTTTAAGTAATATATATTTTTATTTTTTTACTTTTTAGTTCGATTCACTATAAAAGCGAGTTTTTTTAGTTTGTTTTTAAACTATAATTTATTTTATAATTATTTTTACTGTACACGATAAAAATCACAATTCCAGTGAATAATTTAATTAAGAGAAAATATACTTACCTACTTTCAAGGACTTTACAATTTTTCTTTGATTTTTTGAGAAAAAAATCAAATAAAACTAATGAAAATGTTCCTAATCTGCGTGTCCTTAATAAAGGACATAAAGCATGTTCATAGAAAATATTTTTGAACAAAAGTGGTCGCGCAGGGCACTCGATCAAAACTAGTAACTTGATTGTAAGAAAAAACCGTTTGCAACTCCCAAAAAAAAAAGAGAGCGAAATGGGATAAATTCATTTTAGTTCCCATTAAGACTGTCATATTGGAGGTACTCTGTCAAAGCCATTGGTAACAAATAAGCAGTTTTCCCAGAATTAACGATTTCGTGAACATTTAGATGACTTCGCGCATCGCGCGACCGATCCCGTGTTAAAAGTGTATTCCATAAATTATATGGATATTAGTTCTAAAAAAGAATTGCGTAAAAAGTTTTTCGTTATGCATTATATGTTTCAGAATACTCATCTTGGCCAAATAATCCTTCAAATTACTCAATATGCTTATCTATATATCATATAACTCATTCACATGGAAAAAAAGCAACAGAAAAATTTTATTTACAACTTTCCTAAAAGAAAAACAGATGGAGTGAAACATACCAGTAAGTTTGAGGGTCAAATATATGATAGTCAAAAGTAATATTTTAGGGGTTAAAAGAAACGTAATTAAAAAAAATCTCTCATCGTGTGATTACAGTAAAGCAAACAAAATGTCTTTTTTTATTTGGTTATAGGATCAAAGATAGCTAATGAACGTTGAAAGTAGATCACCAGATGATATATATAAATAATATCAGTGTAAATATGCATTTTTTATTATGTCAAAAAGCATTTTGATTTTCTTCATTCCAAAAAATTATTTTTTTTAAACCTTTTATTTTCCATATGCTCGCGCCCCCTCGCAGGGATACCGCGCCCCCAGGGGGCGCGCCCCACAGTTTAAGAAACAATGATTTAAAATGTTTTCGAGGCTGATTTCTTAAGTTTCACAAGAAACGACCTCATGTGCATGAGACAAAATTTCATATTCATAAGCCTCGGTTAATGTTTTAAATTTTTTCGTGGTTGGCGTCGTAAATTTCACAAGAAACTTGATGTTGGATCGACATTTTTCTGACAGAATGGAGTTGCACCCGTTCACTAAATGATGCAGTACTCCCAGCTGGCGCGATCAATTAAGGTGAAACTGGCCACATAGATAAAGGAAGGATGTGAGATGGCGTAATCATAACAGATATTGTCAACTCTACTGTTTTTTCAAGTTGCACACTTAGTCTCATTTTTTTTGAGTCACACCTTCTATGTTCATATTTTCTTATTTGCTCATCTTATTTTTTGTGTTTTACAAATAACATGTACTATAGTTAATTGAAATAAATTATTCCTTAACATATATGCACCTGTACACATAACAAAAAACAAATATTTATTCTTTTACGAGCGTATTTTTATTATAAACATATATTTACGAAATCTATGGGCATATCACAACGAAAAAAATATAACTATTTTTTCTATTGGCTGCTTAACAATACCTGCATCTCTATAATTTTAAGGATTTTTATAGAGTATTTTAATAAAAAAATTCCATAAAGTTAAATTACTGAAAAGTTATCTACAAGCAATTTTCGAAATTGCTAAAAAATAAATTCGAACACTTAAGCAAGGGAGAAAACCTTTGTTTGAAACCATTTAAATTAGTAAAAGATGTAATACATCAGGTTTTTGTAAATTGCTTCGTAAAATTCTTTCTCGCGTTCGAGACTTTTAAAATATTTCATTTTTAGTGAATGTTCCCCATAATTAGTAAATTTTCATTTTCAATAAATTTCCTGTATCTTGCAAGTAAAAACAAAAAGTATAATGCACTGCTGTTTTATAAATATTAAATCGGCTATTGTATAAATATTACCATAAAATTATGGAAAAGATTAAAAAAATAATCGATGCATTTATTATTTTTAAAATCAAATCCGAAGTTTACCTTAAAATTCCGAAAGTATTACCAATTTTATTAACATATTTTTTATTGTATTATTATGAGGCCCATACCCCTTAAAGTCATGTTTTTAAACACACGCACATAATGTACTAAAAACTTCTCTAAAAGAATTCAGTTTTTCAAAATTAGCGTTTTTATTACTAATGTAAATCCAATGAAAACGGCGTGTCATCACAGAACGTGAAATCGATCATTGCAGTTGTGTTCTGTTTTGTCTAAAAATTGAGAGGCTGCAAACAGATTAATGTTGTATATTTTTGTTCAGTCATCCTTTATTGTTTTGGGTTTAGATTGATTTCATATATAAATAAGCTTTTTTTTTAAAAAAAAGATTTTTTAAAATAATATGTATGTTTCACAGAAAACAAACTTGCTCTTGAAACCTCAATATGTTTCTAACAAAGAGAGTATGCTTTTATTTATGTACCTATACCTTGAAAAAAGCTTTATTTGAAACTTATTTCAGTGTTCCTTAAACCAGGGAGTGGTCGCGCGGGACACAAAGTCCTCCCAGGCTCACGAAATCATTAATTTTGGGGAAAATGTTTACTTGTTATTAATAACCTTGTGAGTATCCTCCTATATGACAATCTACTTGGGAACTAAAATGGGAACCTATCTCCCTCCTTTTTTCGCAGAGAATCTTTTTTGGGAGTTCCCCGTGTGACCACTATTGTTCAAAATATTTTCTATGAAAAAGCTATATTTTCCCCCTGTGAACAGCTTAGTGGTTTTGATTGCTGTGTTGTACAATGCATTATGATTAATAAATGTCAATGAATAGAATATAAAGAATGAAATGAGCCATCTGGGCGATATCTATTGGATGTAGTTGAAACTGATCAAGCAAGGAAGAACCTTAAGTAATAATGCATATTAATTGCTTGGGGTGCATGATAGCCAAAGTAAATTTTAGAAAAGTGATGAACATGTAAAGTTTTAGTTGAAAAGCAAAATTTTCGAATGCTACCCAAAGAAATACACAAGAAAAATATGAAGCCCTACGTGTACCCGAAGACATTGTGCTCTGTCAAAAATACACAAGCAAGACCAAATTCAACATGCTATTTGTCAGACATCAAAGGAAAATAAAACTACAATTACTTAAAATATGAGAGTTTTGCCTGCAAATATCATCCCTCTATAATGTTAGTGAAAAGTGTTAGTGATTTGTGTCCTTTATTAAAGTCAAGCACATTTGAAACATTTTAGTTCAGTTTGATTGGATTTTTTTCTCAAATTATCAAAAAAAAAAAAGTAAAATTCTTTAAAAGTCGGTAAGTATACTTTCACCTGATTAAATTATTCACTGGAATTACGATTTATATCGTGTACAATAAAAATAATCAAAAGAAAGGATTGGGGGTGACTCCATTCCCCCACGTGACCACTAACGTTGTTATCGAGTGCACGCCTTCTCTCGGGTCAAAAGAGAAAGCATTTGAAAAAAATATGTATACTTCATTGAAAACAAACTTGCCCTTGGGACCTCAGTATATTTCTAACAAAGAGTATACTTTTATTTCTGTACCTCATTTATACTTTTATTTCTGTACCTAAAATATTTTTCAGTGTTCCTTTATAATTACACTAAGATCCTTACTCAAAGGGATTGAGATCAATATAATTGTCCTAAAAGACCTATTTCTTCAAAAAAGAAGATGCTGCACTACAATTCTGTTGAGGCACAAAGTCCTTATAATGACGTGGTGTGGAATGCCAGTTCAGGAGAATTTGACTGGAAGTTTGATGAGAAAGAGAACGAACATAAGTAAATGAAGAGGAAAGCGTCATGTTTTTTAAAAAATAAATTTAGCACGTATTCATAATGAGAATTTGAAAAAAAGGGACGGTAAAAAGAGAATCAGCTCGATCTGGATCAATTATTACCAATAACAATTACTTAAATCAGATTTTTGAAACACTTGCGTAGACAACGAAAAAAAAATTAGAATTCAGTTCAATATAGCGAATAAAAAATAATCATTTATACATTTATGAAGTAAAATTCAACATTTGAAATAAACTTAAATTTGGTATTGGTTTTGGTATATCGTGTGATAGCATTGAACTCATAGACGTAGTCTTATCTGAAATAATCTAGCTAAAAATTATTCCGATTTAAAGCCAGTAAAAAAACTCATAGAAGTTTAAACTTCATTCATATTTTTATAACAACTTTATTCTTGCATGTTATGAAAAATCAGAATATTCTATTCATATTTTCTTATACTTTTTAAAACTAAATGAGGTAACTAAAAATGCACCAAGATTATTGAGTAATTAAATTTTATTTTTAGTGTAAAGAATGAAAGTTTTGCATATTTATCAGTCTATTTAAAATGAACTTGATAGAATCCAAACACAATTCTTGTAATTGCCAGAGATACTAATTTTAAAATTAAAAAGTTACTTAACGATAGAGAAAACCTTTTTTTAATGTGTTTAAAACTATGTTAAAAAGTTAAATAAGATGAATGTACATGCTTTTTTTTTCCAAAAAAAGTAAACCTATAGATTTATAATTATCCTTTTGCTTACATTTAATTAATATTAATTAAATTCTCTTGCCTGTTCCCAATAATTTAGGGTAAAGAGGGAAAATTTTTGCAGTCTTTAGGCTAGGAATTAAAAACAAACCGAATATAAATATCTTTTTACCAATTATGAGAACTTTTCTGCAAAATAAACTAGAATTATTAATTAGTAAAGAAAGAATATTTAAAATAAACATTTACTTTAATTAAATTTTTACACGCTGGGGATTAATTGCTCCAATCTTTTAATCTCATTGCAAAACTGCTGCGCGTATAATCTTATAAAGTATCATAGCAAAAATGTCCCATTAAATGAGACAAAAGAAAATGTTACACAAAAATAGAAGCATTGGTTTATTGCAATATTTTTTAAAAATCGGACCTAGGAAGAATTTTTTAAATAAGAAATGGTTTTTATATTATCTTGAGGTGGAGGGGGAGGCTTTTCAAATCTTCTTAAACTCTCTGAGACAGTTAGTTACTCTTCGAAATGTCTTGTTTTAGGAAAATCATCTTACTTTTATATTTACTTGTAAATGCGATTGACTGTTGTGTTAAACGTAGTATGCAATGATTATGTTAAATCGGTTATTCCTGAACTATAAATTCGTTTCAGTGCCTATTTATTCTCGTAAAAATGCATTAACTCTGTACTTTAAAATGTAAATCTCAACTGAACGCAGTTTAAGACTTTCTAATGCATTTTTATTGCTTTTAGATTACTCTTAAGTATGAAATAACACACTACTTGGGGTTTTAAATGTTAAATCACTGAAGTGATTTGCGTTAAGAGTGTATTTATGTGTATTAATTTAAAATTCATATTCACTTAAATCTCTAACTAAACTAGTTAAAAAAACCCCTAAGGCTACGATTTATTTTAGAAACGATGATATTTAGAATTAAATAACAATTAATGTCTTTTGAAATTAATAAGCGATTTGCCATCTTTTAAAAGAATTTTATTTCTCTAAATTTCCGTTCATTAGTTATCATTAGCGTTAATTTTTAAACTGATTAAAAATTTAAAGTAACTGAATACGTGTTCGGAATCATTATTTTGAAAAAGTGTATAACCTAATAATTTTTCATATTTAGTATCAGTTGAATTAGAATATACACGAACAATTATTTCAAAATTATTATTGCAATAAAAGTTTTTAAATAAAGTTTTTGTGGCAAAAAATGAAGAAGACATAACATATATTCAAAACATTCTCCTTTTAAGAAATAAGCTTCAATAATAATATTTCCTATATATAGGTAGGATTTTTATACAGGGCCCGAAGTAGGAGTTTTGAAAAATTTACATCGTTTTCCCAGTTACGATCAATTGAAATAACGGTTGTTTTTCTTAAAATCTCTCTGATATAATAAAATATGAATAAATCCACTTCGAAACTATATATTTCAAAAATTTTAGTTCAACCCTGTATAGTTCTTAGCTATATATAGAAATTTTTTTAAAAAAGTAGCATTTTTCTTAAGAAAGTAAGTTTTCTGTTAGTCATGAAGTTGGTAGACTAACTTCATTTATCTACACTATTAAAATTCGTAGGTAAACAAACGTATGTACGTCTATCTTCTCACGAACCGCAAGCCCCAGAAACTCGGGAAAGTCCCCAAAAGTTCGGGAATAATCCAAGGAATCTGTTTTTACCATTTATATTCCAATATTCTAATTAGTTAAAAAGATATTAATTCAAAACCCTAAAACGTATGATTAGTGCCATTTTTTCCCGCAAGGAGGTGAAGTTCCAAATCTTGTACCTGTTTTTTTTCAGACGGTGAACCAAAATTGATACGATTTTATGGGTATGATATCTAAATCATTCCAGTTGCATTTTCTTTCGAGCTAACAAAAAAATATTTTACACTGAAAAAATTCAGGCTTTTCTCTTTTAGAATCCGTCATTTAAAAAATTACATTTCAAAAACTGTTTTATTTACGATTTTTCAAAAAATACTCAAAGTTTTATTTAAATACTTAATAACTTTTTTATTTATAAAAATAATCTCACGAAACTTTTTTTCCGTGTGTAGAACAATATTATACGTAATCTGCACAAAGATTGGTAAAATATCTTAAAAATTACGGGTTTTTAAAAAAGAATTGTGTTTTCTTTTTTTCACCCATTTTGTGAGAAATATGTAAGCATTATTTTTTAAAAAGTTTTTTGTTTAAAAATTACTGTTGTTTGCAATTGATACATGAAGTTTGAAGGCATTAACTTAAAAATGAAGCCGGAAATTTTTTTTTATTTTTAACAAATAACGCAATGCAAAATTGAAAATCGCTTCCTTTTATTTTAAAGGTCTTTTCATTGCTTTTCCCCGAAAGACTAGTTGCGGGAACATTTTTTTGAAATAATGCTGAAAATTCATTTTTAAACTCATTTTTTGTTTGAATATAACTGAAAACTTATAAAAATAACAAAGAAAAAAAAATTTAAAACATATTTTTGTAAGAAAATGGGCAATTTTAAGTTAAAATTATGCATTTTTTGCACATCTCGGCAAACACTTCACAAAAAATTCTAATGCATAAGATAAAAAAAAGCTCTTTGAATTTTATTCAGAAAGCGTTTACCTATGCTTTGCTCTATCATCTTTGAATAATTTCAATTAATCACAAAATTAGGGGTCAAAAAGTGCACAAAAAGAAAATTTTTCAAAAATTTTGCATTTATCACAATGAAAAACCAATCATAAAAAAGGTAAATATATTGTTTTTTCTTATTCTCTAGTGCACAACATGCAAACTATAATAGTGAACACTGATGCTAAATTCCATGCAATTATCTCAAGGACTTTTTGAGATATCATGTTTGCCATGCGATAAAATATGGAAAAATCAGTTTCGGAGAAAAACACATTTAAAGATTTAAAATCTAAATCTTAAAAAATTATACTGCTAAAACAACCTAAAACCTCTTTATATCAAAAGAATAAATCTTTTATAAGCCCATACCAGTATTATATATTTGTTTCAGGTTCTTTTTTTAAAATTTTGTTACCAATTTTATAGAGTCAAGAAACTTTTCTTGACGTCTAAATGCATAGAGTTTTTTCTATAATACAAATTAGAGATATCAAAAGCACACTAGAAAAACTTTATTACGTTAAAAAACAATATTTTTTTATGGAAAAGTAGGTATATATTTCCATTAAGTATCTTATAGCTTAAGAAATATGTAATATAAAATATAATAATGTGTGTTATTTTGTCAGTAAATATTCCCGAAAATTTCTTTTAAAAATTATTGCTTATCCGTAAGGTTATGAGAAATTACAACGAAAAGCATATAAAGAACAGTTTTTAAACCCTCCATAAGAATTCACTTTGGCTTTTTTTCAGCTTTAGTAATTTTGTTTTCTATGCAGCTTATTTTTATTCCGAGAAAATTTTCTACATTCTAAGTGTGTCCCACAGAAGTTAAAATGCGTTCCAGATCAAATTTTACAAATCCATGTAGAAGATCTTAGGAAGGGAAGTATTTGCATTTCTAATTATACAAATATATAATAATAAACCTGTATATCACAGATTAGAAGGAATTAACGTTAATAATGCACTTAAGCGAAATGTTTCGTTTATATAATAATTGTATCTTTAAGTAAAATACTCCATAAAATGTTACTGAAAAAGGCTTTCTGAGTAAATTTTGAAACATTTATGAATAGGTTTCAACTTTTGGTCACCAGCTGACTAAGTATTATTGGGATTAGCTCTGTGTCAATATTCTCATTACTGCTAGCACCAATGATGAAGCAAATTCCTTAGACTTCCCAGACCTTGCTTGAAGCATAATTAATTAATATTCTGTCTTTTTAAGAACAAAGTTTTCTATCAAATATATATAAAAAAAAAGTTAAATATGAAACAAAATATCAAGAAGCAAGGACATAAGAAAATCGAAAAATGACAAACATTTTACGGATTTATTTGCCAAATTTCACTTAAAACTAATAAATTATTTTGTAAAAAATATCATCATGTCCCGTCATTACCTTACTTAAGTAATATTTTTTTAAATAAATTCGATAAACACCAAAGAGGTTTGAAAAAAGTGTTAAAATGCAAACACTTCCGGTTCGTTTTTGCTGTACAAACAAAAGTAAGGTATTTTTAGAAAGCAGAAAATTCAACTATATAAAATTTAAAGTAAAAAAATTCGTCATTTTCATCAAAATTGACGTTTTTGCACTAGTCAGGCACCTTAACGCGCTACATTCTAAACGGTAGTTTCCAGATTCGAAGCTGTATCTTTTTGCGAGAAATATTTTATCATTATTTTTGTTTCATTCTTTGTTTAAAAATTATCGTTGTTCGCAATCGATGTGTTAAAAATTTGAAGGCATTAACTTTCAGCCCGTTACGTTTGATGAAAGGTTACACTAGAAAAGAAGCCTTTAAATATATTGAATTGAATAACAAAAAATCTTTCTTTTTACGATTTTTTAAAAAATACTCAAAATTTAAATACTTAATATCATCTTTATTTATTAAAATAATTTCACGAAACTTTTTTTCCGTAAGTAGAACGATATTATCCGTAATCTGTACAAAGATTGTAAAAATCACGGTTTAAAAAAATTGTGTTTTTCGTTTTTTTCCCTTTTTGCTAGAAATATTTGAAAATTATTTCTGTTACATTTTTTGTTTAAAAATTACCGTTGTTTGCAATCGATATATGAAGTTTGAAGGCATTAACTTTAAAGTGAAGCCCGAAAAAAACAACTTTTTTTAGTGTGTAGAACGATATTATCCGTAATCTGTACAAGGATTGATAAAATATCTTAAAGATTAAGCTTTTTTTAAAAAAAATTGTGCTTTCTTTTTTTTTCCTTTTTGCGAGAAATATTTAAGGATTATTTTTTTAAAGTTTTTGTTTCCCGAGCAACGCCGGGCTAAGCGGAAGGGCTGGGGGGGGGGAGTCATTTTGAAAAAGAGTTTTAGAAGTGCTGATTTTGTGAAGGAAAGGGAAAATTTATAAATGTGGAGAAAGCCGGGCCATGCAGCTAGTTATTATAGCAAATGTAATATTTTTTCATCCACAAACAATTTTTTCGGCCACAATACTGTTTCGGCAGAAAAGCAAACAGTTCAAAATTTCCATAACAATATTTAATATTTTGGTACTTATGCATTATCGTAACCTATTGACGACATAAAATAAAACGAAGTTCCTGATTGCCAATTCAGTGAATACGACATATAGGAAATCAGGGTTGCTAACTTGGCGAGTTATTAATAGAGTTGGCGATTGTTGCGATAGTACGTAAGTTCCACCATTTCGTTCACACAAGTCTTAAACAATATAACCACAACAGGAATCGCTGAAATATAATTAATGAAAAACTAATTACTTTATTCGATCTGAAAATTTTTAATTTATTTCTTTTCAAACCACTATAGGCGATTTTTAAGCGGATATTTAGTGGAGTAGTTAATTTACTAAACAACATCTTTATAACGGAAACCATCTTTACTCGTTGGTGTGTATTGTCTTTTAAATTAATTTATGTCCAATAAATTCCGTGAAATTATCTTATTACCAATGGACTTTGTGACGGACTCACACGTCTTTTCTTTAACATGTCCTTTGGGTTCTTTGGGCCAGAATTAATGACAACTCTTTTCCAACCAAATCCAAGAAGTAAAGTGTGAATGAAAGATGCAAATTAACAGGCTTTTAAATATCGGAACTCAGAGTAAGCGAGATGGCAATTTGTGGCAGTTGATGGCAAGTAGAGGAATGTTAATATAGTTCGTGGTTCAAGTTTGGATAAAGTTACGTGGCGGTGATTAGAAGTTATAATTGATAAAGATATAGAGAACCAAGGTGCATACCAGTGCACACAAGTAAATACAAGATTGCCTTAATGATATTAGTGATTGATTCTTCAGACTGCAACAAGGTAGGATTGACTATTTAATATTAGAATCAGTGATTGTATTAGAATTGAGTTTGGGCGATTCAGTTATTAATAGTGGTCCGAGATAGGTTAAGTCGTTATTATCTGTATATATTGTGTGTTGCGTATTTTGCCATCGTAGATTCTCTCACATTAATTATTATAATTTAATTTGTTAGAAGTTTAAGTTGAAAATCTTAATAAAGATATATTAAGAATATGTATGCCTCCAGTTCTTCCGTTAATCCTACACCTCTAGCTCACGCTGATACTCCGAGAGATATTCTCTCAAGAGGTGGGAATATCACAACTTTAATATTTTTATTATAGTTCCTAACAATTTATTTAAGCAAGATATTTAAGACAATAACAATTTATCAATACGCTGTAGATTGTTTTGCTGATTTTGCAATTAATCCGATTTGTTAGTAGAGAATGTGAGTCAGTTTAAGGAATTAATGGTAAATATATGAGACAAATATTTCTTCAGGATATTTTCCAAACCAACATTATATTTACGGCACATTAACTAACTGAAATTCTATTCTAATTTCAGAAAACATTTGACATTTTAGCCAGGAAATAAACTACAAAATAATTCGTCTGCTAAAAATATTTGATAAATAAGAATTTTATTATTATTGAACTATTAATATACATACACAAAATAATTACAAATGATTAATAGCTAATAATTATGTTCTTTTTAGTTATATTTTTAAAAATATGCAGAAAATGTTTTCCATTTTTAATTAAATCAGTTGCCAAGAAAAAAGGTAAGGATTACATTTCCTTCTACAATATGCTAAATATTGCTGTTATTAATGCCCCCTGATCGGCAAAGACTAGATCAATGCCCACGAAATTCATCATGGCAAAGGGATAAGTGACGCCTGTCGTTAGTCGTAGCTTTAAGCGCCATAAAGGTGACAGAACAATTTATATATATATATATCTCAGTTTCACTCCAATTTTGAAATAGAACTCTGGCGTGAGTCAGGGGCCTCCCACCTTATACCAACCTCACGAGAGGACATGCGGCTCGACGGCTATTTAAAGAACCCCCCTGCCACTCGAAGGCACTATACATTAACTAACATCCATGTTTTCTCCGGGATTCGAACACAGGCTAAACGGCACATCAGTCAGCGTCGCTAACCACTATACGGGATGGGCGACTTGCTAAATATTTAAACACGGAGAATTATATTCTTCAAGTCGCCATTCATAATTACATCGAAAATAGCAAAACGTTTTTCGATTATTTGAAAGTATTTTATAGATATAAATGCTAGCCCCAAATTGTTTTTTATAAATGGACAATATCATGGACATAATCCTAATTTGATTGATATATTTTGAATTATTTTTAGTGTGACGGATTAGGTGTTAACGAGATAAACCAATTTGCTTTACAATGGGCTACATTCATGTAACGCGATTGCCACAAGATAAATGCAATTGCGTGTTTATAGACATTTAATTCATGTGCTTTGCTGTTTCCAACTTTTGTTTTTTACAGAAACTTTCTTTTAAAAGGTACACATTTTTTTAGCAATTTTAGCTCACAGGTAAACAAAATGCACTTGCTTTAAAAGTACATGCATAAGATTTTTTTTAAACTTTAAAATTTTAAAGAAATACTAATACACTTGGATATCTTCGACACAATTATAAAACTTTAAATTGTATCTAAATTTTACAAGTAGAACAAGTACAAGCCTAATATAAGTTTTGAATTTAATGAAGAACATGTGATTGTGAATTATTCATGTGATCGCCATGAATTGAGCCTTTTAAGTAGAAATGGTTTTTTAAATGAGCTTAGTTCACATGAGACGGCAACATGATAAAGATATGCACGAGTGTGCTCCACTGAATTTAAAACACATATTAAAACTAATTTTACTTGATGTTTAATTTGTCGAATTTGGATGAAAGTTAAAATTTAATAATTGGGTAAAGATGGTCAAATGTATATAGAAAAAATTTCTTCAAAAAGATTTTATTTTATGCATGCATTTTTAAATAAAATGCGTTTTGTATACCAGTGTGCGTTATTTTTGTTGGCAAATATGTACTTCCTAAAAGAAAATTTCTGTAAACAGAGAGAGAAAATGTTGGCAACAACGGAGTGCATGAACTGATTAGATGGAAACAAATAATTGATTTTATTGTGCGACTATGACGTCACATGAGTTTTTGAATTGATCGGCTAGAAACACGTGATTGTCATTATCATGTGACTATGACGTCACATGAATTTAGCGCATTGGAAAATATATGAATTTTCGAAAAGTTTTCGAAACATAAAAAGTGGACTAAAATATTTAAAAACGCACTTGTGTCACGATATCTTACTTGGTGCAAGAGCACTCCAAGAAGTATTAAGATATAAACTCATTCTTACTGAACTTGTGAAATATACATGTGTTTGGGCGAGATTAAAGTTTCTCGTTAAAAGTTTAAAATACTCACAAACAAGTATTTGCCCGTATACAAATGAGAAAAACGAGAGCACCGATGCAATCATCTCGTATGAAAAATTAAAGAAATTTGAGTTCAAGAACAAGGAGAGAAAAACAAAATCAAGGAGAAATTAAAAGATGATCGTAAGAGGGAGATTTAAGAAAGTATTGTAGTGCATATAACTCTCTCTCGAAATTCTCCTTACAAGTTTGATTGCAGACACGTGCGTGCTTAACTGGAAACGTGTTCCAATCGAAACTCATTACATCGTCAATTGAGCAGAGTAATTCGTTATGGTTACTCTCAATCGCTTTTTTTATGAGTCTTTATTAACGTGTTATCGTTATCCGTTAGTAAGTGTGATGCCATTTATTTGTACGTGTTATATGATTATGTAGAGCTACTGTTTCGATAAAATTGCTCGAAAAGTGAAATGAAGTGGAAACATTTTATTGATATTATTGAACTTTTATTTTTTTAAAGACCAAACGAATCTAAAGAGTAATTTATGAAGAAGATTGGATAAAATGAGAGAAAAGATGTCTAGATTGAAATTCTTTCATTAACTTTACGCCGATAATACTGCTACTCTATTTTTTTAAAACAAATTTGAATGATTACAAAATATGGTTTTTGCCATTATAATGTGCAGGCGTGTATTTCTAAGAATTTTTATTCATTAAATATTCCAGTTAAATTTGCTCAAAACACATTAATTTTTACAATTAGAAAATTAACTGAGATACACAAGAATTTAGGGTACTTACGTATTATAGCAACAATCGCCAACTCTATTAAAGACTCGTCAAGTTGGCAACCCCGATTTTCTATGTGTTGTACGCACTGAATTGGCAGCAAGGTGCTTCATTTCATATGTCACCAAGAGGTTACGATAATCCGGAAGTACCAAATTTAGTTAAAAATAAATTATTGTTATAGAAATTGTAAAAATACTTATATTCGTCCTTTGCTTAACTAATTCAAACACTTAACTTTAGTTTTACTATATGTCCGCTAGCATAATAAGCCTTTTTTCTAACACGCTTTTATAAGTTTCACTTGAATGTAACAAAATCTTTGAACTCGATTTTTACCCACTTTAAAAGTTCAGATTAATTCGAAATTTTGCGCACTTGTCAAGGACTGATGGCAATACAATAATTTCATAATTTGGTTCCCTTGTCTTAAACAGGATAAACAGGAATGACAATTTCCAGATTTGGCTACTAAAATGATATACCATTGCCAGATTTGGCGACTATTTCCAGATCCCTTTTAGTCACCCAGATTTGGTGACTAAAAGATTAAGAGTAACCATATGTTTTTTTTTGCGTCAACAATTTCTTATCATAATATAAACAATTGTCCAGTCTTTCTGAAAACGAAAATAAAAAAAAAGGACTCGTGCATGTGAAAAAAAGATTTTGTTCTAACTCAAGGATGGGCAAACTTTTCAGTCGCGGGTCAAAAATTAAAAAAGAAAGTGTATGAATAAATGATAGTTTAAAAAACTAAAAATACATGCTTTTACTGTAGATCGAACTAAAAAATGAAAAATAAATTATAGCTTAAAAAAACTAAAGAAACACGCTTTTATTGAACTAAAAAGCAAATAAATAATTCTTAACATAAGAATAAAATGATTAACGAGAAAATCAATGTCATTGTGGTAAAAGAGTGCGGTGTGTGCTTTGTACTACATTTTTACACTAACTCAGAATTTCGGAATAGAACTGGGCCGCGGTAGCCGAGTGGTATAGGTATCGGACCGTGGCTTGCCTTGTCACGAGTTCGAGCCCAGTACCACTAAAGACCCGCCGTGTAGGGCAGCGATGCACGTTAAATCTGACAAGAGCTGAAACTTCCTCCCGTTGGTGTGGTGTGGTAGTTAGGAGAGGGGGTGCCAGGTCAGGTGTCGTCCACGTCCCTTGACCATGGTTCAAAATTACGAGGTCCGTCGCCAAAAGCCCTCGTGTAGCTGAACAGTGCGACGTTAATATTCAATCAATCAATCAATCGGAATAGAACTAGTAAGAAATTATAATAATTGATCTAGAGAACCCCACGCTTTTACCCCAATGACTTTAATTTTCTCGTAAATCATTTTCTTTTTGTACTAAGAATTAATTTTTTACTTTTTAGTTCGATCAAACATAAAAGCGTGTTTATTTAGTTTTTTGATTATAATTTATTTGTTTACATTTCTATGATTCATAAATTATTTAAAAATCTTTGCACTTGTGGCGAACGACACCGCCTCACTTACCAATTACGCACACCAATCTGACGTCAGACGCGAGTGTTCTGGCACTCTTCACCTTTTCTTTGCAGAACTAAAACTCCTGTCTTTGTAGAACGTTTTGTTTTGTGTGCGTCGATAAATGTTCATTGTGTGTCACAAGGCTTTGGAACACAATAAAAGAACCTTGACAGCGTTTGCGAAGGATTTACTTATTTCAGGGGAATTGCTCATTTATTCCTTTTCTTCCCCTGCCCCCAATACATCACATTCGCGCTGATACGTTGAAAACGGCGTCATTAGGGAGCAAATCGGCAGTTAAGGGGTTAATTATAAACCGTACAAATTAAAAAATAGGTTTAATTTTTGCATATAATTTTATATATAATCAAACCCGTGGGGTTACTAGTAATTACTAAATTTGTTCTTAATTTAGTATCGTTAAATTAATTATAAAATACATTTATAAGCGTATTATATCTATGTAAATGCGTATTTTATTATTTTTTAATTTGTGAGAATGTATTCTGCTCTTGTTTACTTTCAGTAAATTAATTTTTTTTTAAAAAGTAATCTTTTGTTTTCGAGTGTTCAATATGCTCGCGCCCCTCCCCTGGGGTGTCACGCCCCGCAGTTTCAGAAAGGCTGCTTTAAAAGCTACTTTCACAAATTTAATTTATTTCCGTCATCTTCCTGTGATTGTAGTATTGGTGGCGAGTAAAATGTAGAACACACACAAACACACATACATGTGTGCTCCTTCTGAGTTCCAATTTTGTCAGATAAAGAAAAATCCTTAGACCGGCTCTCAGGGCATCAACATGAAATGACCTCCAAATTTTCATCAACCTCTTTCCACCAAAATGACTTTATTATTATTATTAATAATAATAAAGTCTTTTAATAATAAATAATAATAATAAATAATAATAATAATGATAATGAACATTATCATCATCATCCAGTTTGGTGGTGCACTATTTACGCTGTACATGTTCTGTAGGTTTAAGTTCGATATTCCATGCTAATCTTGCGCTTGCTCTTGCGGTGAAGCTATTTTGAAATGAGAATGATGAAAAATGGGGATGTTGCACCATCTATACAGTTTGCATTTCATTAACCAGAAACTTAATTTTTTCTTCTGGAACGTAAGAAATCGTAAGTGTAAATCTTATTTTGTTTATTTTTAATTAATTTTTGAAAGTGTGGTCATATTTTTCAGACACCCTATATTTCTGCACATGCAAATTTAAAATATTGTAGTATTGCCTACTTATTCCTTCTGTTTTGACCAATCTTCGATTCTCGCATTCCGCATGATAACAATTATTGAATTAAAAATGAGAATTAAAAGGAATTATGGAGAACACCTGAATAATTAAATTTTTTTCGTCATCTTTATTCAAAATAAATTCAATGAATTCTCCGACTCTGTTCCAAAACAAATGCTGTTATAAAAATACTTTTTAAATTTTGCCAGATTCTTACTAAAGCTGTCTTCGCTGCATATAAAGGGTGTTTTTTTGAGAGGTATAGAACTTTAAATTGCAATAAAACAACGATGTATTATTCGATTGACATGAATTTTTTTTATTCGAAAGATATCTTGTGGCATTACATTTTAAATATGATTTATGGCATAGGACTGCCACGGCTGGCTCGGATGTAGTCCAATCTGGACATCCAATTTTCGATGACTTTTTCCAACATTTGTGGCCGTCTATCGGCAATAACACGGCGAATGTTGTCTTCCAAATGGTCAAGCGTTTGTGGCTTATCCGCATAGACCAATGACTTTACATAGCCCGACAGAAAATAGTCTAGTGGTGTTAAATCACAAGATCTTGGAGGCCAATTCACAGGTCCAAAATGTGAAATTAGGCGGTCACCAAACGTGTCTTTCAATAAATCGATTGTGGCACGAGCTGTGTGACATGTTGCGCCGTCTTGTTGGAACCACAGCTCCTGGACATCATGATTGTTCAATTCAGGAATGAAAAAGTTAGTAATCATGGCTCTATACCGATCACCATTGACTGTAACGTTGTGGCCTTCATCGTTTTTGAAGAAGGATTCCACCAGCCCATAAAGCGCACCATAAACAGTCAGTTTTTCTGGATGTAACGGTGTTTCGACATACACTTGTGGATTAGCTTCACTCCAAATGCGGCAGTTTTGTTTGTTGACGTAGCCATTCAACCAGAAGTGCGCTTCATCGCTAAACAAAATTCGCTTATGAAGATCGGGAACAACGGCCATCTCGTTTTGGGCCCATTCGACGAATCTACGCCTTGCTTGATGATCGTTTTGATGAATTGCCAAACCAAACTGAGAATAAATTATTTGACAGCTGTTAAATCGGTCGCCATCTTGGAAAGTAATGCCAACTTAAACTTCTATACCTGGAAAAAAAACTCTTTACAAAAGCCCCAACTAAACGTGGAACACATTTTCAAACAAAATGTCTCCATTTGCGTGTCCCTTTTCAACATTGTAATTCATGCATCACACAATACTGCATTTTTCCAATTTAAAACTATTCACAAAACAAGTACCACTTTATTTTAATATATCTCTTCCAGAATTGGGTAAAAAAAAGTCGATGCACACACATTTTATACCAGAAAGAAAAGGTCCAATCCAGTTTATTAACAACCAACATTATGAAAATTTTTAAATACGTTAAAGGAGCAATGGGTTACGCCTTTCTCACTAATGTGGAGAAAAAGTCAAAGTTATGGTCTGTTTTTTTTTTTGAAAAATGAGTTACTCCGAAAATTTTACAACAAACACAATGTAGAAATTTGGTCATCACCCTTGCCTTTCAAAATCATTATTCAAACGCAGAACTTAACTCATTTTCGAAAGAATTAGAAAATGAAATGAAATTTCTACATCAGGGATGGCGAGCCATTGGCACTCGTGCCAATGTTGGCACACAGCACGTTACTTTGGGCACGCCACCGATCAAAACGATCAGTCGCGATCGATTCATCAATCAAGGAATTTTCAATGAGATTTTCTCAGTTCAAAGAATTATCAGAAACGCTCAAATTTATTATGTTCTATGAGATGTGACATCATTTGATAAACTGAACTTGCACCAATTCGTTATGTTGGGAATTAAAGAATTTTTGAAATGCTACCTATTTATATCTAGTCTAGTTCAATATGGATTCAAAAATTTATTGAAACAAGAAAAAAGTTAGAATTGATTGAAACAGGAAGATTACCAAGCAATATATGTAAAAATGCCAGTAACGAAATTTTGAAAACATTAAAGTCGATTCCAGATACATTTAACTGTTTGAAGAAGCAGGCTCATGATATTTTAGCCATATTTTCATCGACCTATGCCTACTAGTCATTATTTTCAGAGATGAATAACATTGGATGATTGATTGTTGATTTTTTTTTGGCGCAAAAGCCAAGATTGGCTATACTGCGTGAATAACATTGGAGAGTCGCTTGGTGAGTGAGTGGATATTAACGTCGTACTGTTCAGCTACACGAGGGTTTTTGGTGTGTGTGACGAACTAGAAACTCGCTTAGAAACAAATTGGTAGATGACTCTAATTTAGTATGAATTCTGCTGAAAGTAACATCTTACATAATCCTAAAATAATTTATTTGTGATCTAAGCTGCAACAGCAGAAATACCACTAATGTTACTTTATTTAATTTGAATTTCACGTTTAACTAAAATATTTACTACTGTAAAATAAAAAAATGTATTTTTCAGTAGTTAATAAAGAGTTTTGTTTTGTCAGCACATTTAGTTTTATTACTTTCCCACTAATCACAAGTCAAAATTATATGACGGCACGTCTATACCTCACAAAGCCTTTTTTAGAAAAAAATGGTATGTTGATTCATAAAGGTTCGCCAACCCTGTTCTATATTCATGTACGTAACAAATCTGTTCAAATAGATATTTAGTCGAGGGTTCATTACCTTCTTCTTGGCGTGTCGCTGCAAGTTGATGTTGGCGATATTGGCTTCCCCCGGCGCTTGAGATCGCCAGAGTCGGCAGATGATGAGCAAGTAGGTAACGATCATGATGCCCACGGGGACGAAGAACAATGTCACGGTCACAAAGGTGTAATAGAGCTGTTTAAGGGGGTACGTCCGAAAGCATACCCTGGATTCTAAGTCCCATCTCTCTTCTCGAGGCCAATCGTCCTCACAAGAAGCTTCCAGCAGGTTTTTCCACTGCAAAGCACAACCCATTATAAGGGAAGATTTAACTACGATCTCAAAGAGAAAAGAATTACACATTAAAAACATTCAAAAATTGAAAGTTAACACAATTAAGAAAACATTAATAAAGAAAATAATAAAGACCTTATTCAATGAGGGAAACTAAGTTCAGCGAAAATCGTTTAACACGAAACTGAAATATTTTTTCTTGTTAAAGGAGATTGCAAAAGAAACATATATTCAACAAAATAAGGTTTATTAGAGTAAATTTTATTCACATAGAACCGTATATAAGCACGTATTTAATATAAAATTTTACATTTTTTTTTAAAAATGAAGCATTTATTGAGTTTTTGGAAAATGATCTGGTATTTTTATTTACCTTGTCTTTTTAGCATCATAAATGTCAACAAATTGTACCATGTCATCCACTTTGTTATTCATTTTACCATTGGAATGTTCTTCTAAATAATGCCACATAATATTCATGATGTTCTTCATTTCGGATGACGTGGAAACAGAAACTACATGATTTATTTCGTTTTCGTCGGCGGAATCTGCATCAACGATATTTTTTTAGCTTTGAACAAACTCCAGAGTGTCTATGTCTGCCATAATAAGGGCTGTACACACATTATCATCATCTACAACAACGAATTCTTCCGATGATACAGTTGGACAGTCCAACAAAACAGACACTTTTCTTAAACACTTAATTTGTGTCGGCTCAGCTTCAATATCCTCCTTCTCCAAAAGATAAATATCTTCGTATCAAGCGATTTTCGTTTCGTGTCAAGAGGAAAAAAATGAATGAAAATATATAGTAGTGTATCGGAACCGTTGTATTGTTTCGTACTAACCGATATTTCAACTTAAACGTTTTTTCTTATTAAACCTATTTAACAAAACAACAAAAATTTCAGCTTCATTGCTAAATTTCAAATAATGTAAACAAATATGTATAGTTCCATCTGCTTAATTTTTTTAAAAAAAACCCCATTTTTAAAAAAACATTTTTAGTAAAAACACTTGAGTTATAGCAAATATTTGATTACTAATCTTAACAATTTTCTAATAGGATTATTTATTAAATTTTAATTATTATGAATTATTGTCCTCCTGAACTGATCAATTCCATATTCGCGTGGCAATCGTTGGGTTCCGATTGATCCTACTAGCAATATCGGGGAACGATGAACCACCCTCTTAATACACGACAAACTTACAGCTTGTTGTAACTCTAGTTCAGTGGCGCTGCAGTCGCTTGTTTTCAAGTGTAGTATTCTTGTTTGTCTTGTTTGTCTTGTTTGTGTTGTAAATAAACGTTTGTCCTTCCATCCGAATGGTCGAATGTTTTTAGTCGCCTCTACTTCTGACACAGGTAAGAGTTACTCTATTCCATTTTTTATGTACGAAATCGAAATGATTTTTTGAAATACGACAACGAATGAATTACGAATTTGAACATTATTTGATACTGAACTTGAATTTGAACACAGCTATTGAATTACGATACGTGCTGGTAGCCAATTCTCCGTCTTATAGGTAGCATAACACGATCCTCTAACAACCCCAACCAGAATTCAAATACGAATCTTCAGTACGAATCGCTGCATAGCTTTCCTTTTATACAGAGTTTGAAAAACCATTTCTCCACCGTGCTCCACTCGATTGCGTTTAAATGTTAATCATTTGCATATTCTAGCATTTTCTTTGTTTCATGAAAAGGGCGGGAATAGCAGAGTGGTCACGGTAACGAGTTCGAGGCCGGCGTGAACGAGTCATAAATTCAAAACCTAGTGCATTTAAGACCCGCCGTGTAAAGTTGATGTACGTTAAATCTGTCGAGGATCAAAGTCCTTTCGTTGGCATGGTATGGAAGTTGGGAAAGGAGAGCTACAAGCTCAGGTGTCATCCTCGTCGCTTGACCATGATTCGAAGTAGCGAAGTCCATCGCCAACAACCCTTGTATTGCTTCGCATTGTGACGTGAATCAAATAAAATAGAAATTGTTTCATGAAAATTTGCATTTGTATCATCCCTCCTTCTTCTGATTGCTGATTGACTGATTGAGTATTAACTTCGCACTGTTCTTCTGATTGCAATTCTTTGTATATAATGATGTTGTTGATTACAAAATTTATGTGAACTTATTTAGAGTATAGAAAACTTGCGTATTAAATAAGACTTAAATACACAATTCGTTTTAAATGTTAAAGTGTATGTGTGATTCTAAAATATGTAGATTGACAAAACTACTATATTTTCCCCCTACACTTGATTTAATGGTTTTAACATAATAATTCTTTTAAAAGTTTGCTTAATAGACTACTGCTGAAAATAAATCAGACTGTACAAACCTCCAAACTGTGTGCTGCTCTTTCTTGTTTGATATAGAAATTTTCAATGCATTGGATATTCCTATGCCTAAAAGGATTCTAATTTTCAGCAATAACCGAACATGCGCGATAGATCGGACTGAATGACAAGCGCGCTTACCAATGTTATCAGCTAGAACACCTTGAAGGAGTTTACAATTGTTGTATACCAATAAAAGCATTTTTTTCATAATCATTTTTTATTTATTTAAAGGATGGGCATTTTTAAACATACCTTATACGATCATGTCTTTTTATTTATTCTTAAAACTTTTCAACGTTGGCCTTTGCAGCAGATTGAAGAACATGTGTGACTACACTATAAGGTATTTGCGAGTTTTTGTCTGTAAGTACTATATCTTTTTTGAGTCTGTTTTGTATTATTAAAATGTACGAGGTAACGGAATATTTCTTTATTTTGTGTATTACAAATGTATTTTAGAGGAATATTCAAGAATTCCTCTAAAGTTTTTCTAAAAGGAATGCTTAATATTGAAACAGCTGAGGATCATTTCATCATCTAACCAAAATATGAGGAAAAAGAGACTGTCATCACCTGGTAGGTCCTGTACTTCCTGATGAGGAGAAAGGGTATGGAAACAAGGCCAGACACCGTCCAAATAGTACTGATGACCACACTGGTCCTCTGCTTGGTGATTCGGGCGTGCAGTGGGAACATGATGGCGATGAAGCGGTCACATGCGATTGCTGACAGCGTCAGCACGCTGGCCGTCAGACATGTCACTGCAAAGAGAAATAGAAACGTGCTCTTCAGTATAAGAACTCAGTATGTGTTTTATTTTAAAAATTTCTTATAAAATGTATTAGAACTATTCATCCTATTTAATTTGAAGCGTGTTTGCGTGATATTGATTAATTTAAATGTTTAGTTTATTTACGTCATAGCTGTTATTTACATAATAATGTATTAAAAATTAAAAGATTATTAGAGTTCAGAACAGTGGCTTGGGGGAAGAGGGAACGGTGAACGCTCGCTTAAAGTTTCAAAGCATCTCTCCCTGGTTCTCCGTCCCTCTGTTCAGGGATCAGGGGGCCGGCACCTCTCTTTAGCATCTCATTACGTTCTGCTAGAAGCGGGAAAAGGGTCCATCGTGATGTCAAAGGTCGACGGGCTATCCAAGATGACACTACACAATAATTCAAAGTTTCACAGGTGTTTTACATGTGTGGTGATTATTTCCACGAAGACACCGATCACAGCTGCGAGACGAAAACGTTAAAAGAGCTTCAAAACCGATTATTTGTGCAAAAATTTAGTATTTATCAATAGATAAAAACATAATTCGATCACTGTATAGAATTTTTTTTGATTACATATGCGAATACAATTTTTGAGGCTGTTTTTGCTTTTTAAGTTAAAAAAGAGGACTCTGCATTGGGCGCATAAAATTGACAGCAACGTATCATAACCAAAACTTTCCTAATATGACTGAAGTACTGTTTTTCAGAATATGTACTCAAATCATCTGCTTTCAATAATTTTGAGGTATTCGTTTATATTACCAAACAAGTTCGGCACGAACTTTCCGGTCAACTCTATATTTTAATTGAAACGTATGTATCTTTTCTTCAAATAATATGCATTCGTTTCTAATTTTATTTTAATTACAAACTAAAACACGAATGATTTTTTTTAAAATTCGGGGTTAGATGTATAGTTGTGTTGTAATTTTTTCTTATCCCCCATTATCGACAGAAACATCTAGATCAAGTGCCTGAACCAGTGCGTTTTTAAACAATGAAGAACTGTAGCAGGACTTGAAAGCAGCAGGCTATTATGGCAACCAATACAAGCCAAGATGTGGACAGGAGCTGACTGGGTCACATTGTAATCCGGACAAGGAGGGTAAGCTTTAAAACCCGTCATATGCCGTTGAGCTCGAATATGTTCACTGCGAAGCCTAGCAAGAGTAGTTTCATCTCGCCTATTGCTTGTCCTGAGAAAAGTAGCACCAGGACGGTTTCATCCATACCACTCATGCACATGGGCCTGCCTCCAAGAGGAACTGATATCTTGTTTGACTCGGGTAGCAATTTCTGATAAAGTAAGGCATCCACCACGTGTAGAATCTTTATGGTAGCAATCACGCGCCAAAACATCTGCAATCTCATTTCCGCAGACATTCACGTGTGACGGTACCCACAGAAAAAAGATTTTAACAATGGCACTCAAGCTATTTAATCCCTGGACAATACTCGTTGTCATTCTGTCACCATGTCTCTACCATTCAAAAAGATGCCGAATAGAGCATCGGCTATCACTCAATATCTAAATATCTGTATTGACACACTCTCTCTCAGTAAAGCAAAATTTCAAATTCTCCTCAATTGCTAAGAGTTTTTCCCGAAAAACTGAGCAGTGTAGTCAGGATTTCTCTTACAGATCCTAATATCATTCCCCTTTTTGATGAAAATTCCACTACCTGAGACAGCACCTGCACCCATGCGGCCATCAGTATAGATCTGTAACACGTCGCAGGGGAATTTATAAACAGTCTCCATAGCAAGCTGCCGAAGATAAACTATATGTTAAGTGCTGTTGTCAGTATATGAGGATAATTCGATCTTAAAAAAGACCCGTACACAGAACAACGTAGTAACATCCGTACAGTGGGCCAGACAGACATATTCTACTTCATTATTTGAGTATAATTGTTAAACATATAAATATAAATGCACATCTAAAACATATAAAGTCAATTTTTTATTCACGTCTAAAAAGAAAAAAAAGAAGCTGTTACGTATATAAATGAGCTTTAAAGCATTATTAAGCAATTAAAAAAATTCTTATTCCTCCTTTAAAAAACAGGTATATTAGGAGGAATTTTCCCTCAAAAATTTTTCAGTAGCATTTAGAACACAAATTCTGCCTATGAAATATAATCAAGTTCATTCTCTGGAATAAAAGCTTTTATCAAAGAAAAATGTTCTGACCATAACTCAGATTGACGCATCTATTCAGACGCAAATTCGAATAGAAATCAGTCGAAGACATCAAAGTTTCTCTGGAATTGAAGAACAACAAACAAAAGAAAAATGTTGATTCGTCTTTTAAAAATTCCCGATCATAAAAAGTACTTCTTTAAAAATATACAACTTATTCAAAAACCTTTTGATCTTAACGAATATATAATCTAACTTCAAATTCTTCAAAAATAATCTTTCAAAAAGAGGAAAAAACCGAAAGTTGAAAGCAGTAAGAATGTATCTTAATGAATTTTTTATCAGATTGTATGTTTGAAGCGGTAAATATAAGTTCCTGTCATTTAATTAAAGAATATTATATTTCGAACTAGTTTTTCATTGCATGCATAACTCTTAAAACAATTCCTAAGTTTTAAAGGAAATAAAATGAATAAATTCACAGAAACTTCTTTAAGAATAAGAATCTATTCGAAGAGTTGAAGTGAGAATTTATTTTCAGGAATCTATTCTAAATAAAATTCATTTATGAGCTACGTGAATTTCTGTAAAATATTTAGATTGCCTTAAAACTGGTAAGGGAGAGAAAAGTTCAGACTTACAAAACAATATTTAAGTATCTTTTTAATGAGTTTAAAAAATATTTTTTTTACTGTTCAAACTATTAATACTTTGTTCAAATAATCTGTTAGGAATTCTTCCCTCCGTATGTTACGTTTTTTTATTTGCTTACAGTTTATTTGTTTGAGAGGGGAGTTGAAATGGATAATTTATTAAAACATAAATCTCCATACACACAGCCATATTAGCATTAACTTATAAATTTAAAAATGTTTTTGTCCTAAAATATTATAAAGTACACTATTTTTTCTATTAATTATTCTTTATTCGAAAGGTACTTTCAAAGAAGAAATTACAAATTTTACGATAATATCTTAGATAGATTTTCAAACGATTTATTCTTGAATCTATCTAAACGATAAGATTGAATTTTTGTGGATTTATACATTGTTTATATATATATAGTATGAACTCTTTATGCTATTCGAATTCAAAAGCTGGTCATCAACGTACAAAAAATTGAAAAATATACTTTAAAAGTAATGGAATATTAAACAAATTTAGAAGTTATATAGGTGGAATAAACCTAGAAAATATATATTTTAATGAATTAAATTTATTTTTCCAATATTTTCTATATAAATATGACTGATAAGCTAGAATTGATTCTAAGACTTAATCCTTAAATTTGAAATTGGACAAAAGTGCATCTATGATAAAATATTATGTTTTTATTTACTATATATCAAAGAGTTATAAATAGTAGTTAACACAGTACTTCTCAAACTTTAAATTTTTGCGACCCAATTTTCAATCATTATTTTCATCATGCCCCCTCCATACAATAACAATGTATTGAATACAATAATAAGGTACTTTAACATAAAGTTTCTCAGTACAGCTTTAATTATAAATCATACAAATTATCAAGATATATATTAACCCTTTATTTACCGACGTTACTTATAAGTACCACTCACTTTAAAATTATATAGAATAACCATTTTTTCGAATAATCTGACGGTACTTAGCAAAAATATTCTTTTATATCCACTCTTCCAAGATATATGGCTGCACCGGATCTATGATGAGTATTTTTTAGCGGAGAAGGCGAATAATTTTATAACAGATATTGCATTATCAGCTAATGGCGTTTTCAGCGGAGTCCAAAGATTCTCATTTTTGTAAAAAAATTGTTAATGTCAAAAGATAAGTGTCTTATTTTTTGTATGTTAATGAAGACCTTAGAAAATAATTTGACTATTTATTTTACGTGAACAGTATACATAATTAATTTTACTGTGGAATATCTTTAATTAATTAATTAGCTCTAGCGGATTAAACTGTCCAAAGTTGAATATTTTTTTATGTATATCCCTTAAAATTTTCAATGTAGTGATGCAAAAAATATTGCATGAAAGAAACTGCAATAAATCATAATGTGATAGATAAAGGGTTAAATTTTGTATATTACAAGCCCATGAGTCACTAGTAATTATTCAACCTGCTCTTAGCTAAGTATTGAAGAATAATTAATCCCATATATTGTGCAGTACTGATACATTGATAAGTATATCATATAATTGAGAATGTATATTTTTTGCTATCTCAGAATGTATTTTGTTTTGATACCCATCAGTAAATTAATAATCTTTTTGAACAATCTTTTTTTTCGACTTTTCGATATGATTGAGCTCCCTGATAGGTTTACTTCCCTCCTGGGGGAGTGGGGGAATGCGCCCCACAGTTTGAGAAAGGCTGAGTTCACAAGTTTTTAAAATATCATTTTTATCATTATTATTCAAATACATCTAATGTTTCTAAATGCGTACATCAATAATATCATCAGTAACCTTAAAAATATTGTTAATTTTTTATTAAAACTTTCACAACTAAATTTAGGCAGAACGTAAAATATATTTTAAAAATGTAAAATATATTTTTAAAAAATGTTAAATATATTTTTAAAAAAAATTACAAAATATATTTTTAATTTACAAAATATATTTTTAAATTACAAAATACATTTTTAAATTACACAAAATACTTTTTTAAGGTATAAAAAAATATTACTAAAATATATGAATATTGCAACATTATTTTTTAGATTTATTACGTAATATCTATTTATGTATATCTTTGTCGTAAAAATTAAAAATATCAAATTTATACGAGATTAATTGATGCTCTGCTATACGTTGTAAGAATAATTTAAAGCAAACACTACAAAGTTTTACTTATGAGATTAAGAAGAGCAATAAAAAAATAGATGTTATCTACTGATTCAGTGATTTTCACGGTCACTTTTTTTTGAATGTCTGAAGAATTTCTTTCCCCTGAAGTAAATACGATAAAAATACATAAATAAAATTATAATGATACATAATAGATCAATCAGTCACACACATAGAAAACAACAACAACTATATAAATTAAACACAGTATTGTGCAACATTGCTTTTGCTTCTTACTGGCGAGTCATGAGCTCGATCCTCGTGCCGTTGAAGACTCACCGTATAAAGGGGGTCGTTGCACGATAAACCTGTCGAGGCTGAAATGCCCTCCCGTTGGTGTGTGGTGTGAGTGTTAAGATAGGAGGGATGCCAGCTCAGGTGTCATCCTCGTCACTTGAGCGTGGTTCAAAAAGACGAGGTCCGTCACCAATAGCCTGATGTAGCTATATAGTGTGAAGTTAATATAACTCGCACTCATTTGAAACAATATACATTAATTAGTATAAGAAAAGTAAATATTTTAAATAACCATGTGACGTATTCTATCCACGGAACTTTATATAATCCTTGTGGGGAAACTGTTCTTTAGCTGTGATCTTAGTTTGAAAACTTTTTACGTAGAGATGACCTGATTTTATGCTAATGTAAATGCTACTTAAACGCCGGCATTTGGGTGTATGAGGTTAATCGTTAAATCTTGGCATCCCAGACAGGGATTTGTGACTAGGAAGTCGTGTGGGCTGAAGTTAATGTTCATCTTAGCATCCCCCCCTCCCCCAGTAGTTGAGGGAAATAGCTGTCGTTGTTCGAGAAGGAGTTGTCTAAGGAGCTATGAGCAAAGACAGGTCTTTTTGAATAATTTCATAAGTTAGATCAGCCATACTCAACCTGCGGCCCACCAAACCTTTTTAAGTGGACCGGTCAGTGTTCATTGCTCTGAAAAATTCACTTATTTAAGAACAATATATTAAAAATTTGGTGTCAAGAAATCAAATATACGAATTTTGCGTTTCTGCCGTCGATGTCGTACGAGTGCGAATTAATATTATTTTTTTATTTGTACCAGTTACGGTTAGTGACAACAGACGACAATGGAGTAGTGGCAGTTTTATGGGTGGAACTAATTTTTAACTATCTTTTATATCTTGCAAGCGAAAATATTCGAAGAAAATATATCGTTTCAAGACGATTAGGAGGTTGGCTATTTTGTGGTGAAAAACACACATGGATCAGTAATTGCTTGATTTGTCACGAAAGTGCTGTACTTAAAAAATACCAATAAACAGGAACCATTCAATGACACTTTTTCTAGAAGATCATTTTCAAGAGGTAATAAATAGGCTTTCTTGAACAATCTTTGCAACAGTAACAAAGTGTTTTGTCAGTGGTAATTTCACAGCGATAACAAAGACATCTTCTGAAGTTTGTTACATTATTGGTAATCATATAAAATCGTTTACTGATGCAGAAATTGTGAAGAAGTGTTTCTCAAATACTTCTAATTCAGTGTTAGTGATAAAATAAAAAATATATATAAAATAGTAATTAAAAAAATCAAAACAGGAATTTAAATATTTTG
>BMAU01014723.1:52500-72498 GCA_019973935.1 Trichonephila clavipes
GGCTTCATATGTATTGAAAAAATTTTCCATATAACCTTCTACTCATTATTTTGAAAGTGCTTGAATTTCTAAAACTGAAGTCCACTTATATTTTAAACCCCTTCCCCCCCGTAACCATTCTTGGAAATCGATTTACGTAAAATCATTTCTTAGCAAATCTCTACGCAACGAAAGAAACATGTTTACCAAATTCAAAACCTGTAGGTCTAATACCTCAAAAACGGGTAGTTTTTTTATTTGTGTATCTCATGTAACCACCGCAACACCTCTCAGGAATCGATCTCCATGAAAAATGACAGTGAATCTCATTTAAACAAAATAAACAAGCCTTTCAAATTTCAAGTGTGAACGTCTAATGGTTCAAAAACGGGAGCCTATTATCCATACTCCGTCGTGTCTCCCTTATGGGGAGACCCTTTATGATTCCCCTATAATTATATGTCTGCATCATCGAAAATCAACATGATTTTCAAGAACAGGTGATTGTCTTATCTAAAAGAAAAAAAACAAGATATAATATCTAGGATAGTGGCATCTGATCTCCCTGACTAACTCGGAATCAACGCCATAACTGCATTTCGTCTAACCACAATTGAGGACTGTCTATATGAATACCTTCATAAACAATATAGTCAATAGTCCTCCCTACCCCTATGTTGCAATGGTGTGGTGATGAATACTGAGCATCTCTTTGTTTGCTCAGCGTTTTCAGAAGAATGTTTTCTGGAAATACTGGGAGGTTAGAGACCTTCTAAATAGTTTGCAGACATGATCTGCGTGTGCGTGCGTGTATGTAAGTATACATGTATGTATTTCACTTTATATATGTGGGAAGTGTTTTTAAGTTGTAATGGTCCGGAAGCCTCCAGGACTTCACGCCAATAATTAATTTTTAGTTACCCACCTAACGGGAACTAATCGTAACTTTTAACACTTAAAAAATATGCAGTCAGCTTTTTCTGATTACTCATTATGTAACCATCTTATACGATATCTGTCCACCAATCGAAGTAGACTTTCCCGAAAATCATGTGGTTTTGGGAACTTTCATTTGGCGTTTTGTATAAAAGGCCGAAAATCAATGGAAAAACTTATCCTAGACCATAAAACCTATAGTTGGGATGCGTTTTACATGGCTTCTTGTCCTCGTAATGTAAAACGCACGTCTGTCGCATTTGTGCTGTGTATTCTATGTTTGTGTGAGTGTTTTGTACATGTAAAACAAAATAAGATGCCAGTGTATTTAGCATCGTCAATGTAGCGCGAAATCGACTACCTCAAAATTATCGTAACTAAAAAATGGGATTCCCCTCGCAATTCATTATATATATATATAGATGTAGGACGTGGTGAGATTGGTGAGGAATTCTTTAATGATGATTATATTTTAGATGATTGATGTAATATGAATGCTAATGACGAGGAAGTCTTTTGTTGATGATTAATTTAATTTGTCGCACATTGAGACAAACACAAACATAAGAATGGACAACACAAAGCACAAATAAGAAACACGCACGTACTACATTGGTAGGGACCAAGAAAAAGACGAATTTTCCAGGATCTCGGTTTTATATGAAGCGGCAAATGGAAGTTCCGAACTCATGACATTCGTGGATGGAGCTTTATTATTGGTGGAAAGATATGGCACGATAGAAAATTACGTAAGCTTCAGAGCTATTAATTTTCAAAAGATACAGTTACGATTATTCCCGTTAGGTGGGTAACTAAAAATTAGTTATTCACGTGAGATCTCTGTAGGATAAGTAAGGAGCACTACAAATTAAAAAGTTGAAAAGATGAAATTAAAGGGAATTATTACATATATATCCTATTTATTTTCTTGTAATTATTTGTACAGACTTTTCAGTGTATATTCTAGTTTTGTGTGTTCTGTATATTGCATTTAAAATTTCTATGACATAAAAATACTTGTCTCTGTATTGCCAGCTGTATTAGAAATAGAAAAAAAAACACGCTTATGAGTTCGTGTTAAATCCACCAGGGGCATTTAAAAGAGGAAAATTATTTGAATTATATCACTTAACTGAAATAAACGAAGCTGTAAAGCTGATGGGTTCCACTTCTCATGCGAAAAGAGCAAAGCATTGTTTCTTAAATCAAATAATATTTAATTCAAAAATGTTTTTAAATTATTTTTTTTTCAACAAAACTAGGCATTCTACGTAATATTATAAAAAAAGGCACAATTTAACTGGTATATTTTACAGTCAATAATTATTTAATATGATATGGTGAAGGGGTAAAAAAAGGTCTTTTTTCTCGAGCGATTACAATAAAAATTAACATACTAAGAATACAAATTAGCGTTTGTTTTTTTCGCAGAAATATATTCAGTGATAATAGTTTTATTTAATGGAATAGATGTAAATCAAGAGTACTCGCACAAAAAAATATGTAATATCTTAAGTACTTTACGGCAAATACTAAACAAAAGTTTTATATTAAATAGCCGTATGTGCGAATAGTTTAATAAAACAATTTTTTTTAAATTCATTCTTTTTTAGTTCGTTCAATGAAGGGACAAAAAAAATGGTTCTTTATTCAATACTACTCAGATTCTACATCTACAGTTTTTTTTATTGACATGCAAATTCTATGGGGACTATTAAATCTTTCCGAGAACAGGATATTGTTCAGAAATATATGGAGAATTCTATTTTTTATTCCTTTACACAACATATTATTATTATAAACCTCTTTTACTTTAAGAAATCATTCTTAATAAGTTACCTTAGATCAGTGCTTCTCAAACTTTCTATATTTTTGCGACCCAATATTTAATCATAATTTTCATCACACCCCCCTTCCGCACAACAACAATGTATTGAATTCAAAATACAATATTTTGACACTAAACCTACAATGCGACTTTAACCTCTTAAGTGCCACCGGCGTATATAAACGTCTCGCTCAGTCAAAGTGTTGACTGCTCAGAACGTATATATACGTCTTTCCGAAGTACGAATTTTTCTGTGCTCTGCCAACCATAATATTATTATGAAGGCTTTAGAATGCAATAAAAGAACCTGAAGGCTTTGGTATGCAATAAAAGAACCTTGACAGTGTTTGCGAAGGATTTACTTATTTCAGAGGATTTGTTTCTTTATTCCTTTTTCTGCCCCCAACACATACACTCACCACGTGTTAAACCGTGGCTTTGGGGAGAGAATCAAGTAATTTTTAATCGACATTTAAGGGATTAATTATAAACCATTCAAATTATCAAGATAAGTGTTACTTTTTGCACATAATTTCATATACAACAAGCCCATAGGGTCACTGATAGTTATTAAACTTATTCTTTACTTATAGCAGTGCTTCTCAAACTTTCAATATTGACACCCCCTTTTTCAATCACAATTTTTATTGCCCCCCTCTTATACACTAATAATGTACTGAATGCAATAATAATGCACTTTCACGCTAAAGCAACAATCTTTATTATAAACCGTACAAATTCATGACATAAGTATTAAATTTTGTATATGTTACTTTTAAGCAAAAAAAAAAAAAAATTAAGCAATAGGATAATTATTATGTTATTTTTCCTTTCTCTCATTTTTAAATTGGAACATAATGCAAAATACGATGGCTGCTTAGAAGACAAAATATAGATATCAGATAAATATAGAAAAATAACTCATAGAGTCAATTTCTAATCATAAGCATTCCTTTGAAAAACTTTGCTCTGTAAGACAAGCCCGTGGAAGTCGCTAATACTTATTAAACTTGTTCTTAATTTAGAATTAATTAATTAGTTATAAAATACTCTGTGCAGAACTAATTAATTAAAAATATACCAGCTGTAGTACCCGCTCTTTGCACGAGTTCATTTATAAGAAAATAAAACATTATTGATATAATCGCTCAATTATAAGGAGAGTAAAGTCAAGTGTACGACAATGTTTACAAAAATGTAAAATGATTTCTATTTAATAATTGCTAAATTTATAATTAGTTTTAAGCGAACTGTAATTTTAAGCCTCACAGAATTAGCATTTAGAATCGATGTTGAATAATGAACAATAATATAAAATTCTGAATAAGAATAATTGTATTATTTTTAATATTTAAAGCGAAAAGACTTCAGCATGTTTTAACCCTGGAGCAGGAGCGCACTTGATACTAATGGTCGAGCGGACTTATTGAGTCACAGCAAACCTTTTTTTATAATTATTTTTATAGTACACAATAAAAATCGTAATTCCAGTGAATAATTTAATTAAGAGAAAATATACTCGCCTACTTTCAAGGACACAGAAAATATTTCGGAAAAAAATTATCACACCGGAAACTTAGTCAAAACAAGTACCTTAAGATTGTAAAAAAACCCCTTTTTAACTCCCAAAAAAAGAGGGCGATATGTGACAAATATATTTTAGTTCACGTTAAGACTGCCAAACAGAAGAATAGTGTCAGGGCCATTGGTAACAATTGAACAGTTTTGCCAGAATTATCGATTTCGTGCACTCTGTGCTCGGCGTGACCGCTCCCGGATTAAAATTGTATTTATTACAATATGGATGTTCTAAAAAATATGTAAAACGTTTTTCATTAAGCTTTATAAGTTTGGGATTACTCATAAGAATAAATCTTGGCCTAGTAATCCTTTAAAGTGCTCTCTGTGCTTTTCCTAAAATCATTAAAATAATTTTACAAAGAAAAAGGCGCAGCAGAAATAGTTTATTTACAACTTCCCTAAATGAAAAAAACAAATACATAAGAGCAGGGACGTAACTAACCGTACAAGTAAGTTCGAAGGTCAAACCGCAGCATATACATTCTGCTGCCAACAGCTGATGGCAATAATATAACTGAGATAAATTTTTTATCTTCCTGAAATTTTTTTTGATTATGGATCTGGGTTTTGTTTTTCCTCTGAAAAAGTAGCATTTTAGATGGAAAAGAAGACGTAATAAAAAATCTCTCACCATGGGATTACAGTAAATCTAATAAAATGTTTTTTTTTTTGGTTATAGTACCAAAAAAAGATAGCTAATAACGTTATGAAGTAGAAGCTTTTATTTTTTAAGTCGTAATATGGCAGATGATATATATAAATTACTAGCCGTTACCCACCCGCTTCACTGGGGTATTTCACGATGTTGTATGTATGTATACTGTATACATATATATTAATTATTGATATCTAGCATTAAGAATTCGATTGTATTGAAAAATATATTTATAGCTGTTACACTCTCGCCCCTTGATATAAAAAGAACATAAATTATAATATCTAATTTCTATTTATATCTAAAATAGAAGTAGAAAGATTTTTTTCGCTCAGTTAACCTAATAATCAAGTGGATTTCCACCAAAGCAACTTTCAGTGGATCTCTACTCCATAAAATAAGCATGCGTGCTAAATTTCTAGTCTAAATCTAACAGAGCAAAAACGGAATTTTTATCATCAATACCTCGTTGACAGTATTCTTAGCGGATTCCAATTCAACAAAAGAAGCATGCAAACGAAATTTTGTTATTATAGTCTTAGCAGTTCAAAAACGGGAATTTTGTCTATCAATACGCCCCAATAACTCTCCCCGCTTCCCCCTGGAGTTGATTTCTGTAAAATCCATTCTTAGTGGAACTCTATTCAACTAAAGAAAAATGCTCAACAAATTTCAAGTAAATGAGTTAAATTCAAAAACAAGAATTTTTCTAAAACACGCCTTAATCCTTCACAACCCCACTCCTTTGGGGGTCCGTTTTCGCAAAAATCTTTGTATAAAGGAACTTTATTCCATGAACGGAACATACCTTCTAATTCTCAAGCAAGTGGTTCTATTAGTTGAAAAGCGGAAATATTTATCTATTACGCCCCTTAATCCCCCTCAGTGACCCTTGGGGATCAATTTCCCCCAAAACTATTTTGTAGCGGATCTCTACATCATGAAAGGAATTCGCTTACCAAAGTTCAAGACTGTACGTCGAATAGTTTAAAAATAGAAATAATTATCTATAACGCCCCTTAAGCCCCCGCAACGCCACTTAGGAAACGATTATCATAAAACCCATCTTATAGCGGATCTCTACTTAATGAATGGAATCAGCTTACTCAATTTCAAGATTTTGCGTCTAATAGTTTAAAAAAGGAGTTAATTGCCTATAACGCCCCTTAATTCTCCACAACGCCACTTGGGGTCGATTTTAACAAAACACATTTTGCAGCGGATCTGTACTCTATGAAAGGAATCCGCTTACCAAATTTCAAGACTATACGTCTAAATGGAAATAATTATGTATAACGCCCCTTAAGCCTCCGTAACGCCCCTTGGGGTTCGAACTTTGCAAAATCCGTTCTTAGCTGACGTTTACTCCATGAAGGGAACCTACCTACCAAATTTCAAGTCCGTAGGTTTAATAGTTCCGGAGATATCGTGATTAGTCAGTGAGTGAGTGAGTGAGTGAGTCGCCTTTCTCCTTTATATATATAGATATCAGTGTAAATGTGTATTTTTTTATTGTGTCAGAAAGTATTTTGTTTTACTTCATTCCAGTAAATAAATTTTTTTAAGCATTTATTTTTGATATGCTCGCGCCCCCCCCCCAGGGGGGCGCGCCCCACAGTTTGAGAAACACTGACTTAGATTGAACAAATGCGATAGACATTTTCCAACAATACTCAATAAATAATTTGTACATTTTTCAAGTAAGAAAGTGATTTAAATTTTGTATTTGTAAAATATATTTTTCGTGAATCAAACAATCGAATTTATTTTTTATCCTTCTAATTATGATGAAACCATTACTATTATGTTTCCATTATTACATTGCTATACTAAGGACCTCAGCAAATAATTTTCGCCATTTGACTATCTTATACCTAAGTTAAGTGAAAAAATGGCTTTTGACACAAACATATCAAAGCAGCCAAATTACCAAGAAACAGTTTTCGAGATGAATATACTGTACTCATAAATGTATAATTGATTTTTAATAATCGATTATTCTGAAACAAGAAACGTTAGTGATCCCGGCAGTGATATATTACTTGCGGTAAATTGAATTTTACAGGAAAAGTGAGCTTTTTTTCCCAACTTGAATTTTTTTCTTCCAATTCCTACTACTAGGTCACACTCTCTCTATTTTTTTTTTATTTGTTTGTTTATTTATTTATCTTGGTGGGATTTTCAATCGTTAATAAAATACATTTTAAAGTGCTAAATTGAGTGCTTTTAGTGTAATTAATGTTACACTTTATTAATTAATTTAGTGTAATTAATTTTACACTTAATCCGTTAAGTGTAAAATTCAGTTATTTCAGTTTACTAGGTATTTCATGAAAAACTAGACAAGTCAGTTAAAGTATATATTTGATGCAAAATTTCATACTTTACCCAGTTATTTTTTGATATAACACTTTATGAAATTACTAGGTATTCTGTGAAAATTCTAGTTATATATTCTACGAAATAACTAATGATAGACCATTTAAAGGTAAAAAATAAACAATTTCAGTGTTATTTAATAAATTAATTGATCATTAATAGTTAAAACATCTCGGAAAAATACATTTTATTCGTATTGCGATTGATTAATTGATAAATAATAAGGAAAAGCTGATGATGCAATTTATTATTGTGCATATTTTTTACATTAGTTAATCAGAAAGAAAAAAATATGTTTTTCATCTGTTACTGACGCAATTAACATTTCCACTCCTTGAACTTTAAAGGCTCATTCACACCAAGGCGTACAAACGTCGAGTGTCTAGCCAATCAAAGACATCATTTCGCCCGAGATGAAGTCTCTGATTGTCTCGACGCTTAACGCTCGACGCTGACAGCCTTGGTCTGAATTCAGCTTTAGGATATCATAATGCTGGAGTAACCAATAGTCATGCGCGTGGCACTTTATACTTCTGCTATCAAAGTTAATAATTTTTAGGAGTAAGTGTGCAGCACATTTTTCCTTTGCCCCACGCTTATTTTATAAAGATTCAAATCTTTCTTACAATAAATCTTTTTTTATTTTCATTTTAATTTTCCATTCCTGAAGAAGTTATTGCTTAAAAGGTTACAGAAATATTTGTTACGTATCCAAAATATAAAACTCCAGCAGAAATACACCGCCAAAATTCTACGTATAAAAGCAACGAAGCGAAGCGTACACACACACACACACGTGATTGCAAAGCAGCTATAAAGAAAAAGGTTCACAAAACCGACTGAAAGCATCTAGAATCAATTTAAAGAGCTTTCTTCTGCTGTATTTCATACCTGAACCATCAAGTAATCGTTATTATGTAGAATATCTAATTAAAACGTAGAATTCAATAGAGTTTATATACTTTAACTGACTTGTATAGTTATTTCATGAAATAATGGATTTCGCAGAGTCACCCAACCGGTATAGTGGTTAGCGACGCTGACTGTGGTGCCGTAGGGAATAGGTTCGAATCCCGGAGAAGAAGTTGAAAATTTATGTATTTCAAAAAGAGTACTTCGAAGGGGTAGTCACTTACCTTAATGTATTCTTGTAATATGTACCTCTCCTATAAAAAGATAACCAAAATTTTGATCAGACAGAATGATTGATCAAAAACTGAAGTGTTATTAAGCCCACACTTGCGCATATACTCTTTGCAATAGTAATTATTTTATTTTAATTGTGTTGATTTTATTGGTTATCTTTTAAGTTTTAGATTTTATTAGTTTTCACTCCAATTTCAAGATATCATTTCTACGAAACGAGAAGTGATTCAATATCTTATTTCTTGGTAAAGATTTTGGGAAACGTTCTCGAAGTTAATAATCTACAGAATTGCTAGGATGTATTTATACACGAATAACTTAAATAATACCGTTCTTTGTCGCCCATCCGCTATAGTGGTTAGCGATGCTGACTGCTGTGCCGTAGGGACTGGGTTCGAATCCCGGAGAAGACATGGATATTTGTAAATGTATAGTGCCTTTGCGGCATGGGGGTACTTTAAATAGCCGTCGAACCGCAAGTCTTCTCGTGAGGTTAAAGGATGGGGTAGAGAGACGGGAAGCCTCTGACCACCGCCAGGTGTTCTCTCTCAAAATTGGGGTGAAATATAGCTAAATTGTTCTGTCACCTGTATGGTGCTCAAAGCTACGGCTAACGGCACGCGTCACTTAACCCTTTGCCTTGATGAATTCCGTGGGCCTTGATCTGGCCTTTGCCGATCAGGTGGCATTGGTAACAACAACAGCGGTAACATATATGCGTCGATTTATCTTCGAGTAGTCATCTCTTCATTCTTATCAATTAATAAAGCTGGTATTATTCAAATAAAGGGAATCGTCGGCTGCTTTGCTCAATTTCACTTAAATTTGCCACTCAAATTTGGTGAAAACAGGAATTTGAAAATTGATCAGGTTTAATCCTTTATTACTTTTAACAATATACTACTCTTACCGCTCATCCTGTATAGAGTGGTTATAGTGACGCTGACTTCGGTGACGTAGGGCTGGGGTTCGAATCTCGGAAGAGGCATGGATGCTTATAAATGTATAGTGCCTTTGCGGCATGAGAGCACTCTAAATCGCCGTCAAGTCGCAAATCCTCTCGTGATGTTGTGAAAGGGGAAGAGAGGTGGAAGGCTTCTGACCATTCCCAAGGTGTTCTCCCTCAAAAATGGGGTGAAACCGAGCAAAATCGTACCGTCACCTGCAGGGTGCTCAAAGCTAATGTAACGACAGGCGTAAAATTCTAGCCCTTCGCCGCGTTGAATTTCATCGACCTTCATCTGATGTTACTTTCGATCAGGTGGCATAAGTAACAACATAATACTCCTGATAGGTAATTATTGTGGCACCTTATTGAAAAACTATTCCATAATGATTTCTTTTATCTTCTTTTCTATCAAATTCAGATACAGAGAGAGAGACCTAACATTAAAATTTTTTTTTATGTATCTTGTTTTCATAATTAACAAGAAAAATATCCCACAAAAAAGAAAATTAATGAATGATTTTTGTTTTCAGAACGTAAGTTATCGAAGATTTCTTTCATGATAACGAATTCGAAATATTTGCCAAAAAAGAGCTTTTAAGATCAAATTAATTTCCTTTCTGAAAAAGTATTTTGGATGATTTTTTCCGTGAAAAAGAGGCACAGTAAAATTTTTCTTCCCAGTATATTTACTTTAATTAAATTTTCTATTCATGTAACACTTCCCACTGTTTACTTAATTAGAAATATGGGAAAACAATGTTTGTAATGAGAATAAAAAAATGCGTGCACATAATGTATTGCATATTTCAAAACTTTTCAGGCAGTATTTTTTGCCTTGTTAGAATGCATATTTTCGTCTTCTAAATTTGTTGTTTTATTAATTATAATTTCAATTTGTTATCAAAACTAACCTCTACAGAAAAATCTGCATTTACCACTTATTTTCTTGGTTTTTAGCAAAAAAAATGTGATTTTTGCGAAGAGTTCGAAAAACCTTGTTTTTGTGCTAATTAATCAAGCCATTTGTTTATCTGACAGATATTTAAGTTTAACATAGCGTATATAGTTCTTTTCAAAACTGTGAAAGGCTAAGAAAATTCTTGTAATTAAAAACTATGCAACTGCAGTTTCATTAAAAGTCTTATCTGTGAGAATTCTCATTCAGATGTTATTAACTTCAGATTTTTTTTAATGATTAAAAGAACGGGAAAATCACACTTTTTTGTTTGATTTCTATAATTACTAGGGGGGTGTTATTCCCTGCCCTCCTGATGGCAGATCAATCCCCATTATACAAATTATACAACTGCTCATACCAGTAGCGCACACAGAAATTTTTCATGGGGGAGATCCAGGATCTCTCTCGAAAGTCCATCATTCTTGTATCATGCGCCTTTTGATTTTGTCGATTTTGGGGAACAAGAAACAGTAAAAAACTAATTATTGAATAAATAATTAACATTAATTAATAAAATTAATTATTAATAACAAATACTTCATTAAATTTTACGTACTATATACTTAGAATTATAATCAATCGCAAAAAAATCAAGGGATTTGAAGGGGGGGGGTTCGGACCCCTAGGACCCCCTCCCCTTTGTATGCGCCACTGGTTCATACTCATTGCTAAAGTTACAAAACTGTAATTTACATGTATTACGTACTTCTATTTTTTTTAATGTATTGTAAGCAGGAACAAAAAAAAAAAATTTCTTCTCATTTCAATTTGCATTTCAGTTTGTCCAAACTGTGGTTTTGCTGGATTCTAGATTCTAAAGAAGTAGATTCACTTGTATTAACAATTTGCAGTGTCTTTGGCGTCGAGGAGGTTAAAAACGGCCCTGTCGAATGACGAAAACGACTTCTGAGCTGGCACCCATATAGGAAGCATAACAGGAATTTATATTAAGACAATTATCACACAAGATTTATATCTTAAACAAATTTAAGTATAGAGCCACATTTCTCAAACTGTGGGGCGCGTCCCCTAGGGGGACATGATAACTCTACAAGGGGGGCGTGAGCATATTGAAAAGTAAAAAACAAAATATAATTAAAAAAAAATTACTAATTTACTGAAAGTAAACATACTTAATTCATTCTGACATAATAAAAAATAAAATTAGCAATTACACTGATATAATACACTTATAAATGCACTATATCAGTGCATACTGCATAATGTATTTTATAATTAATTTAGCAATACTAAGTTAGGAACAAGTTTAATATTTATCACTGCCCTATGGGGGCTTGTCATATACAAAATAATATGCAATAATTAACACTTATCTTGTTAATTTCAACGTTTTAATAATCTTTTAACTGCCGATCGAAAGATAGTGATTCTCTCCCCAATGCCTCCGTTTTCCAAGTAGGCGATCTTATGTGATATATTGGGGGTGGGGGGGGAATTAAGAAATAAGAAATCCTCCGATACAAGAATAAGTCTTCGCAAACACTGACAGGGTCCTTTTATTTCATCCCAAAGCCTTCGGAATAGTTTTATGTAATATATCTGCACAGAAAAGGACATATTTCGGAAAGACGTATATATACTTTCCGGGTATTTAACACACCAGTTGGGAGATATGTATATATACGTCGGTGGCACTTAAGAGGTTAAAGTGGTGTAGCTTTAGTGTCAAAGTATAGTATTATTGAATTTCTGCATTGTTATTTGCATGGAAGGGGGGGGGGCGATGAAATTTATGATTGAATATTGGATCAAAATATTTGAAAGTTTGAGAAGCACTGGTATAGAGGGATTAGAGAACACATAGAGTATCAGATCAAAGTATGGATCATTTATAAAAGTTTTAAAAGAGCACGGCCACACCGGACTGCTGATACTCAGAAGCTACTGAAAAGTAAACATATTACTCGAATGGATTCGCCAGCGCTCTCCCTTGATTTAAATTCTATAGAACATGTGTGGGATACTTTAGAGAGACGCTTTGCAGCCTGATTAAATTTTCCGCGGAACACTCAACAAATGTAACAGATGCTAATTGAGGAATGGGCACTCAAGAACTGTTGGACAATCTGGTGCTGAGTATGGAGAGACATTGAAAAGCAACCATTGCAGAAAGAGGAGAGACTCTCCCATACTAAGGAACATCTGTTTGTTGTTCTTCCTATTGGATAGACAATTATTTGTAACCATACTATGAGTTCAATAAAGCTTTTTTTTGTTTGATTTTATACTATATGCCCATTGTATTCATTTTTGCGCAAATATGCTTTCGTCATCGACAAAATGCTGTCTCTTATTTCCGAATTTCAGGTATTTGTGCTGATTTCTAGTGGAGTTATGGTGAAAAAAAACTGTTGCTTAAGCTTGGCACACCAGTGTAATTGCATTGCTGGGCTATATGCTTCACCTTGCTTCCAAATACCATATATATCACACAAAAGAAAATTTTGAATAATTTGTTTAAAAATAAATACTAATAATATTATTTCTTGTATTAAAAAAGTATAAATAAATATTTTTACTGAAAAAATATGTTTTTCAATTTCTATTATTAGCTCACAATCTCAATACATTTATTTGCTTGTTTGTTTATTTATTTATTTATCCTGGTGGACTTTTCAATCGTTAATAAAAAAACATCTTAAAGCGCTCGATCGAGCTGAAATTCTATATACTTGATTATTTGGATGACAATACAGTAATTTAATTATAATTAATAAAAATTAATTGATTAAAACTAAATATTCAAATAATTACAAATACAGCCACATTGGCATCATTTCTGGCGACTTAGTGATCATTTTGGCGATTTTTGCCAAAACTTAAAAAGGTTTTTTTTCTCACGTTTTAAAGCGCTCATTTGAGCTGAAATTTTCTATACACTATTGTTTTGGGTAAAAATACGATAAAACCCATCTTATAGCAGATCTCTACTTAATGAATGGAATCTGCTTACACAATTTGAAGATTTTACGTCTAATAGTTTAAAAAAGGAGTTAATGGCCTATAACGCCCCTTAATTCTCCACAACGCCACTTGGGAGTCGATTTTGACAAAATCCATTTTGTAGCGAATCTCTACTCTATGAAATGAATCCGCTTACCAAATTTCAAGACTATACGTCTAATAGTTTAAAAATGGAAATAATTATGCATAACGCCCCTTAAGTGCTCTCAACGTCCCTTGGAGGTCGATTTTTGTAAAACTCTTTATGTAGGGAATCTCCACTTTATGAAAGAAATCTGTGTACCAAGTTTCAAGACTGTACATCTAATAGTTTAATAATGAAAATAATGATATACAACGCCCCTTAAACCCCCGTAATGCCCCTTGGGGTTCGATTTTTGCAAAATCCGTTCTTAGCTGATGTCTACTCCACGAAGGGAACCTACCTACTAATTTTCAAATCTGTAGGTTTAATAGTTCCGGAGATATCGTGATTAGTCAGTCAGTGAGTGAGTCGCTTTTCTCTTTTATATATATAGATAACTATTTAATAAAATGTAGCTAAAATAAAAAACTTTTCTTTGCTGATCTAAGTAGGAATTGACTTTATTTTTTTTGTATATTGCTTGTGTGTGTTTTTTTTCAAAACAGTAATTCGAAAAGAAAGATAATGAATGTCGATGCACGTGTATGATTGTAATATTCAGATCTAATTTGCAATCGGGATCAAAATCGAAAAATAAAATAAATTTTTCTATTAACTTCGTATTTTTTAAATTTTTTTTTGTTGCCAAAATAAGGTTTCAAAATGTGTTTCCTAAAATGAATATTTTTTTGCCACTTTCTTTTTTAAAAAGTGTGCATTAAGGGGTAAATTCCAATTTTTATCTTTATCAAACTAATAAATAAAACTCATATAATAATCTTAGAAAAACCCCAAACAATTACTTTGGCTCCTAAGATACGTGGGATGACTCATGATTTAAATTGTTCTCAATAGTTTAATATTCAATATACATGATCGGAGGAAGGAAATTACTTTTTCGCGTAAGTATGCAGTGGCATGGTTTATTCACATGTATTTCGGTTCCTCGAATTTCAATCGGTATTAGAGCTGCATCACCTCATCTGAAGTAAATGCATTCAGTTTTAACTATACTTGTTTTAAAGATGTCAAAAAATTACATCTCAAGCGAACTATGTAAATATACAGTAAAAGCTATTTTTGTGCTGTAGATAAGGGTCACATGAAAAGAAACCTCAGAGAAAATAATTTGAAGATTTCACAAATTCTCTTACATATAGCAAACAACTTTGTCGACATACTACAGAAATTTTTTTTTATGCTGCGGAGAGGAACCGCATAAAGCCACACTTAGGAAATACGTCAATTATTTAAGAAATTTATGAGAAAGTGCTTCCATACAAATAATAATTAAACCACACATGTTGTTGTTGTGTTGTTTCTAATGCCACCTGTCTGACACAGTCAGATCGAGGGCCACGAAAATCATCGTGGCAAGTGGCTAGAAGTACGCCTGTCGTTGGCCTTGGCCACCATACAGGTGACTGTACGATTTAGCTCGGAGAAATCCCCGAAGGGACGAAAGATGGCGACACCACCTATATCCACCTCCACAATTTTGGCATGGAACTGAAGGGGAAGAAAACATTATCCAGTCTCCTGCATTCGTGATTCAGCCCACTAGACTTTCGGATCCACTGATTTAACGAGCATGACCTCATGTGTACTCCGAGGGTGTTTAGTGGCATCGGGAACCGAACCCAGGCCTTCCAGTCTGGAGTCCGATGCTCTAACCACCACACATGAAAACATTTGGAAACATTTTTTTAATTTTTCATTGTATACATGGAGAAGTTTTCAAAGTGCACATACATTATTCGCTGTTGCTCTTCAAAAGCCCAGTGGCTGAGTGGTAGTGTATCACTCTTCCACGCCACAGGTTCGGGATTCAAATCTTGGGCTGGGCAAGTTCGACCCAGCCTTTCATCCCTACAGTGCGTCGATAAATGAGTACCAAGCTTGCTTGGGAACTGAACACTGGGGGTTTCACGTCAAGCTGACCACTTGACTGAAACATCTGCACATGCACCCTAGAGCCTAAGTTCACGTAAACTAAGCTAGGCACAGTAGGCCTTGGCCCTGATGGGCTGCTGCGCCACTGAGTTCAGACAGTACTCTTCGTAACCCAGTGAGCTCATCCTCCTGTGATGAATTAGTTCAAAATCTCTTTCATCACTTGAAGATACAATTTCAGTTGATTTATTTTTTGGCACCATAAAGTAAGCGATAAGTTTTTGCGACGAAGGTCGGTTGATCAGTTGATTGTAAACGTCACGATAACCAGATTTACATGATTGAAACTCTTTTTTGGAATTTCAAATTCCTTTCGAAATTGGTATCTATTTTAAGAAAATGCTTTTCCAATTTGTTGGAAAGTTGGATGCCCGCATATATTTTATCTGCTCTCAAAAGATCCGGTTCTGCCTGTCCGGCTTCATAATCTATCAAATTATTGATAATGCCACAGTCATTGATAGTTTCTTCTTTAATCAAGTGCGGGCTGTTAGTGCATTGAGATAAAGTTATTGAACGTGCATTGTCAGGAAACTGTTTATTACAAATGAACAGATAGTCTTGAAGTGTACATATGAACATTGATAAAACTCATTACAGTGGCGCAAAGCCGTTGAAATTCATACACCATATATATATATAAAACCTGCCTCCCCTCCAAAAAAGTATCTAAGACTAAAAAAAAAAACCGCAACAAAACAAAATCGTATAAAAAAAAGATTCCACAAAAAAACAGGTTTTACTGTTCTGATAGAGGAAGGTTTAATATCAAATGTTTGGTATTTCATTTTAAAAATGATCAATGGAAAAAGGTCAAAAGAAAGAAAAGTCATAAACATGAAATTTTTTCGAACCATAAGTGGTGTGGGACATTTGAACTTCTTCTTAAAAATGTTAATTGTATATTTTTTGTTTTGTAATTGATGTAGAAAATAAATATGCGTGCGTAGAAGGCTTTGCTCTCCTAAAAACCTATACAAAAGGAAATTTTGTTTTCTAAATTCTGAAATAAATTGCTACGTTATAGCTCTCTATATAAAGAAGTGTTTCGTGATGCTGTAATGAATTTATTGCGTACTGTCGTAACAATGACAACGCTCAAAATAACTCTCCAAGTTGGCACCCCCGATTTCACATGTATCGTAAACCTGAATCGGCAACCATGTTCTTCTCTCATGCAACGTTTTGGTGAAAAATATTGCAACTATTACCTTAACTCAGTGCTTCTCAATCTTTCAATACTTGCGACCCGATTTTCAATCATAATTTTCATCGCGCCCCCCCTCTATACAATAACAATGTATTGATTTCAAAATTAACGTACTAAAAGCTACAATTTGACTTTAATTATAAACCGTACAAATTATCAAGATAAGCATTAAATTTTGTGTATATGCCCATGAGAGTCACTAGTAATTATTAATCTTGTTCTTAACTTAGTATTGATAAATTAATTATTAAATACATTATGCAGTACAGATGCATTTATAAGTATAGCCATATCAATGTAAAAGTGTATTTTACTTTTTAATTATGTCAGAGTGTGATTTGTTTTGCTTCCTTCAGCACGGTAAATTTTTAAATCTTTATTTTTGACTTTAATATGCTCGCGCCCCCTTGTAGAATTAATAATGCCCCCCCAAGGGGCGCCCCACAGTTTGAGAAACGATGCCTTAACTGGAATCGTTGCATGAGAAGAAAGACATTGTCTCATGCGAAAACTTATTAACAACCAACGGACTCTCAAAATACTCTGCATTCCAGGGAACTGTAAGAGCTGCAGGTTTATCAAAATCTGAGGACTTTATCAATGAAATGTGGGATGAATGCAATTTCATTAATAAATTTAACTGAAGAGGAGTGCCAAAAACGAATTTTACGAAAAAGACTAAATAGATTAGAACCACATCATTCATTCAGTTACGGTTTTACATTTTGAACTTGCATAATTTGTTCAAAGGGATTGGTCCACCATTAGTGGCACAGGGACCCCTCCCTCATTTCTATTAAAAATATGTATTGTAGTCGAAATCTATCAAGTTAGTGGACATATAATATAGCGAAAAAAATATGGAAAAAGTAAAAAACTTGAGTTCGGAAAAATTACATTCTTTTAATTTTGAAATCAACTAACTTTTTTCATGAGAATTTAAGATGCATTTTTAGATGTGACATCACTGATTGAGATTTAACTTGCCCTGGTTCTAATACATCTAATGCAAATAACATAAATCTTCTTTTTTAAAAATTTTATTAAAAAAACCCACCACGAAATTATTTGATTCTTTTCTGAGAAGTAGCCCTAATTGAAGCAGTTTTTTCCTCATCCTTGTTCAAATTTCCAAATTTCTGTTTGCTTAAAATGTCAAGTATGAACCAAACAAGTAGAAATTTCTCCTAAACGAGCTCTTGCATCACATTTTGCATTTTTAAGACAAACAAATGTATGGGGTATTATGTTACCCAAACTGTCAAAACTTATAAATCAATTAAATATAAAAATGTACATAAAGTTACAGAAGATATCAGATCTTGTAATTAATTATTTAGAATTCTAAACTTCTCATTTAACTTGGTTTCTTGGCACGAAATATTGAACAAATTAGTAAGCATTAACATTCTTTTTTATTTTCTTATTTTCAATAGGGCTTCTGATTGGTATTTTTACCATTGCAGACCTACTACATTCCCCGGGAGGTAGTATATCTTTTTTGTGTGGCACCATATAGGTATATACCAATTGCCACAATGTAATTTTGAAGCCAGTTTCCTCTCCAGAGGAAGGCACTTGAGATCTAACGATGCAAAATTGTTCTTGGAATTACATACATAATACATTAAACTAAAATCAGCAACTGTTTTGAGAAAATATTGCAGATAAAATATAGCCTTTTTGTTAAAATTCCCCTTCAAAGCAGATTAAAATTTTTTTTAAAATTTTGCTTCAAGTTTTTATTTTTTATTTTCTGGAATGGAAAATCATAAATAAGTTTCTTTGCAAATTTTGAAATTAAAAATCTTTCACAAAATCAATTAAGTCAAGATGTTCTAAACTTTCAAAAAATCGATTTTCAATTTTTATCTTAAAAAAGTAGATTTAATGCTGATTCCAAAAATGTGTAACTTGTATAGGTTTAAAGCTTAATACCCAAGTAATTGCAGCTTTAAAACGTAAACAACAGCTCCCGCGCCCAGCTGCACAGTTGAAAGGTACACCCACAAACATTCCCTCCTAGAACCAGCTCCTTTTAAGATTTCTAACATATTTAGAGACATAACTGCAAAATAATTTTTATTAAAATGTTTGTATGAACGTACTCAGAACTTAAAGGAGAGCTTCAACAACTGTGTGGAATACAGTTCCTAAAAACATATTCGTGAGCAAAAAACTTTGCAGATAGGTATAATGTATGCAATGATATGTTTTAAAGAAAATGAAGATGCAAAAACACAGATGCATTTAAAGAACTAAAATAAATCTAGGAACCAACACTTATGAAGGTCTTCGAAAAATTGACAAGGTTAGAGTTTTTGAAGCCAAGATGACAGTACAAAAAGCCAGGAAAAGAGGCCAAGATTATTGCAAGACAAAATAAAGGAAAGCAGTATGCTTTAGAAGAGTCCATGCAAGTTGAATACAATGCTGGAATGCTTTAAATATCAAATTTTATGCAGTTGTACCATTTTTTTTTAGTTTTTTTTCATATTGCTCAAAATATGTTTTTCCAGTTTTAAGGTTAACATGTAGAAAAATCTGTTATAATAAAACTTTGTATGAGCTTTCATATAATTATGACGAATTTGATGGTACTAATTTAATTTATATATATACATATACATATAAGAAAAGTGCATTTAAATGAAGGTACAATTTTATAACTAAAACAGCATGTTTTGTGGTGTTATATGTCATAAAAGAAAAATACAGGTACTCTAGTCAGCACCATGCAATGATGCACAAGCACCATTTAGCATGTACTTTTCGAATCCTAAGAATATTGTATATATTTAATATTTCTATGTTGTAGCGGAAATATACAAGAAAAGTATAGAAGTACTGCGACATAAGTTTTTTTTTATTTATGATGCCCTTTTGTTTTTGAAAATAATGTTCTTCGAAACACTAAAATTTGCCTGTTTCCTGCGTATCGAGAACGTCCGGCCCCCTTAAATGATTATTCAGTTATTTCAAAAAACTGAAGATAGTATAAATGACAAAAATATAAAATTTTGAAAATTTTCCACCTTTCCCCAAAACCTTTTTTTCTTTATTTTAAAGAAATCTTCCTTCACTGCAATGCCTGCCCTGAGGGTGAAAGCGAAAGAACAAATATTTTTAAAGGGAAACAATTACAGCAGCTGGAAATTTAAAATAAATATTCTAGATGGTTCAAACCTTCAATATATTCAAGCGGGCTAGAATCCTAATTGTACAGCAATTTATTTCTTATATATTCTAAACTCTTTCTGCACAGTGGTTCCGAAGTTTATCAACAAATTCATAGGTTTTTTACATACAAAAAGA
>BMAU01014726.1:0-69423 GCA_019973935.1 Trichonephila clavipes
GAGTTTGTTACTGTGTCAAATTTGAGAATGAAACAACAAAATGAGTATGTAATGCACTCATTTTTGAGTTTGTTACTGTGTTAAATTTGAGTAAGTATAGCATTCATTTTCAATACTGTTGTATCAAATATAAATTTTAAACAGAAAAATAACTATCAATTTTAATTTATCTAAATGTGTTACCCAAGTCTCAAAAGTTTGATTTTTTTGCCTTACATATTTAATTTACATTTTAAGAATTTTTTTTTACCACTTAACTTTGAAAATCAAAATTCTTGCATTTTCTGTGTAAAAAAGATATTACTTTTAGAAAAAAAGTTCAACTGTTACGTAATCATAAATTGTATTTTTGAACCTTTCACTCAAATTTAAATCTTTGAAAATATTTGATGCAATAACATTTTGGTTCATCAAAAGTTATATATATGCTTCTAAAATCTATCTATATAGTTTTGTTAAAATCCTATACAAGCTAAAAGTTGACTTTTATTTAAATTCAGCCTTTCAATAAGTTATTGCAGATATATTGGCAATATTATGATAAATAACATCAGATTTTTCATAGTAAAAATTTCAATGTTTTTACATATTATCAACCATCTGAAGGAAAAACTAAAATAACTCATTAGGTTTGTAAGCATTTTTTAATATAAATTGATACTTCGCGGTTGATGCCTCCCTTTTTACCCATCCAAATTAAAGAGTTTAATTTGTAATGTGCATTACTCACTTTTTGTCCATACTAACTGATTTTACACTCTTCTATCACCAAAGAAAACTAATATTATAGCTTTTTTAATGCTCTTTTTTAAAATCAAAACAGATTTTTACATCTACAAAACATTTAAAATGTTAAGTCTTTAATCATAAAGTATAGTTAAACTGGAGAGTTCTTTCAAGAAGTTTTCAGCACCTACTTACAAGAAAAAGTAACATCCTAAGCATATATTTCATTGAATTCGTAAAACAAAATTATCACCTATATATAATTAATGATTCACTGTAAAAAAATAAAACCAAATCATGTTTTAAAAGAATTTATTCTGAAAATTTGGACATACATATCAGACATAAAAAAATTCTTACAGATGAAGGCATGTTTTTAAAATCACACTTATAAATATGAAAATATATAAAAGGAAATTGAGTCAACTATAGATAATTTATTAAAAAGATTACAAGTTTAAAAAAATTCTACTTTTTAACTCTCTCACACATGAAGGCATGTCTTGCTGTAAATCGCATTTATAGAAGCTGTTATTTAAAAAATGCCACACATTCGAACAATATGGAGAAAACTCCAAGTTTAATATAAATGTTAACTTAAAACACAAGTCAACTGCTTTAAGTATTGTATTTACTTCAATACAATTCTCTTCAAAAATTAAAAATAGTTGTTGGGGTCTACACTTCTCCCCAATAGCAAGAATAAAGGGTTGTCTTCTTTCTCCTCCAAGCAATCTATCATCTTTCATGAACTTATCAATTCCTTCACCAACCTGAAATTAAATAAGTCATTAGAGAATGGTTTATACTAAACACCTTATTTTTCTGCTTATGTTATTAAATGGGGGACTTGATATTAAAAGGAAAGAAGCGTATTAATATATGAAAATATAGTATATCAATAACTGTCTAATTTCACATTTCCCCCATTGAATTATTACATTACCAGTAGAAAACTAAGACGAGGGTAGTAATCACTCTTAATTGGATTGAATAAATACGGAGGGTTTAATATGCTGAGTTTTGTTTGTTGAAAATATTTACATCACATTTAGCAAGACATTCAAGTAAAAGAATGCTACCTACTGGGATAAACTGAATGAAATGATCCAACGTTTGAGAACTTGTGGGGCGAATTTTTAGTTTCTTGGGCCCGTTTCTCCTGAAGACTCTTTGTGGAAGCAACAGTGGTAACAGTGTAAGAGCACAGCATATTTCTGAGAATAAAAATATCTTCAAATTAAATATTTCATAATGGCATAAAATATTACCAAAAAACACTTAAGACTATTTTTGCACATGAAACATTTTTAATCCTTGAAAGTTAAAGGTGTCATTAATGTCACCAAATATGAGTGCATAGGACACATCAAAATAAAACTGAAATTAAAATTGTCAGAATATTAGGGTTTTTTAGAAAACTAAAAAAAAGGTATCCCACTGCACTTGGATACCTTATTGAAACTTATACAATTTTAGAAGGAATAAAATTTTGCAATCTTACAAATCAGATTCATTCTTTTTTTTTAAAAAAAAACCCTTTATAAATAAAATATTTTTACTTTCAGATGATGGTTCAGTTGAATTCAGGTCAAAATTTAAGCTATTGGCAAATTCTTCTGCACACTTCCTCCCACAATGTTTCGCTTGGTGAATTATCAAATTTGCTGTCATTCCGAATCCTAGACATAAACTGTCACTTTTTTTGTTCACCATACAGCATATTAAATTCTGCTTCTATCTGTAAGAAAGCAAAGAAACCAGTTACATTTTATGGCTTTAGATAAGGTTTTAAACAAGCTTTTAAAAATAATTTACTCAAGAAAATTAAGTTACCAACATTTTTCAAAACTTGCTCTACACTACACTTTTGTGAAAAATAGTTATTTTATACGTTATTTCTTCTTATTCATACCTTTTTAATGTTTAAAAATGTCTTAACTACATAATAATGCGAGTACAAAAATATATTAGAAGACACAATGTGAAACAAATATTGTATTTACTTATTACATGTGGGTCCAGAATTCTAGGCCAATTGGATAAAAAATAGTGGCATTTCTTGAGATTTCAAATCTCCTTCCTTCAAAGGTTTCCTGCATTAGTAGAAGTACCTTATCCGGAGGAGATGTATTTTCCTTCAACCACTGTTGCTTCTGTAAAAATTCTACAGAAGAATCTTCAGTGCCCTGATACTTTATAATATTTTCTTTAATATTTTTCTTGATTTGTCCAATGCCTAATTCTTCCTTTTCCACAACAGAGAGGTTTCTTGCCCTGAAGTTTTTAAACCTATCAGCAATAAAACCAGTCGCTGGTGCACCTCTTACACCAGGACTAAACCATTGTTCCTAAAAAAAATGCTTGAATAGTCATTCACAGACAGATATAAATGAATTTCCTAGCTGGGAGCAGTTAAAGTACCTTCCAATTTTCACCTCCAAAGTATGAAAAAACTTTAGAAAAGGAAGTATAACAATAAAAAAATTACTTACATAACCTTCCCCATCTGATCCTTTTAAAACTGGAAATGTACTGACAATATCTTTGGCCAGGTCCAGTTTATCTTTGGTAGAAGGCTTACAGTCATAGTTTCCAATGTAGGTCTGAACTAACAACCGATTTATTCTATATTTATGTAAAATATTAATCCTGGATGGATCCCCCTTTTTTAATTTTGAAAAAAATATCAGGGAGCTTTAATTTAATTATCTCCCTAATATTAATTTTTTTTAGTAGATGTTGATATAGGAGTAGAAGAACAAGGCGACTCAGAATAATTCATGGAAATATCATGACCAATGTTATTTTGGTTATTCGTGTTACTTTTTTTTTTACATTCGATGCATCCAAGTCAGAAATGTCACAAATAGGATGTGGAAAAATAGTAAGGGAATCATTAATACAAGAATAAGTGATATTGGTATTATAAGGAGGAACAGTGGAATCAGAAGTAGGTACAGAAGAAAAATTAGAAGCTTCAATAAAAGAATTTATATTTTTTAAAATTTTAAACGAGGGCCAGCTTTAGGAATAAGTAATTTCATCGTCTCATCATCTAACAAGAAGAAACTTTCTTCATCAATGCCTTCATCTGTTTTAAAAAAAATATATATGCACATCTTAGTAAATATATTTTTCTACCTAATACAGTTGTAATAACAGCAAATATATGTATGTCTCATTCGTTTTCATCAAAGACAAAATATCCATTATGCATTAGTTTTTAAGAACATATTTTCATATATAATGTCTACTTGTAGAAAGGGTAAAAACATTCTTGACATAGATTGCTTAACTTTACTAATTAATACTTCTTATTTTGAAATTTTTGTCCAGTTAATTCAAAACTATAAATAAGTTCATTAGGGGCAAAAATATATTTTATGGAGAAATAAATTAATTTGTATGGCTTTTGGAATGATAGTCAAATTTAAGTAAATCCTGAATCTGTTTGATATTGATTTGGATACAATGGGTTATCTAAGATCATTACATTGGCCATTAATCATACATTGAGTGCAATTAATTTTACTAACATATTAAACTTATGTAATATTAGAAACAAAGCACTTACTTTCAAAGTTTGACAAATATTCTTCCAGTTTCCACTCTTTGAGCTTTTTTTCAACCAAATCCATTGAGATGATCACTTGGTAAAATCTACACGAGAACACAGAATTAAGATATATATGCATATACAAAGTTATGAATCGTACTTAGTTAAACATGTCTTTATCTGTTAGTTATTTTTTATTTTTTTAGTAACACTATCTATAATCAATATTATAGTCCAAACCCCTCCTTATTTGTACAACATAAATTATGTTTTAATGTGACATACATTGAATTATCATTTAAATTATAGAAAGTTCTAATGTGTAAAGGTACATAATTAAACAGATTTTTTACTTTTATCAAATTAACAACATCTCTTGAGATTAATGCATATGAGTGGAAATGCTCTTCAAAAAGTGTTGTTTCAAATAAATTACATGCTAAATATGCATCATATTATCATGTAGAAACAATTCTTTAATTTTTCCAAAGAGAGGCAAGTCATCTACACAACCAATTAATACAGCCATATTTTTAGAATATACAGTACCATTATAACATAAACTATTACATGTAATAACTTCCATTTGGTCAGTTAAACCATCTATTGTACAAAGTAGTTCTTTCTGCTTTGAATTACAAACTTGGACATACTTAGATCCCAAAATATTTGTTATACAAGGCATTTTAAAGTTCTTTTTATTAAATATATGTGCCATTTTTAATTGGTGACGAACAGCTACAGTTTTAGCAACATTTAAAAAATTCCCACTTGATGATGTACATGTTTTGGAGGGGTAGTGTTTGCTTTCGTATCTCATACTCCAATACCTAACTGGAGGCCAAAGTTGCCGAATAATCCTGGGATAGTGTAGTGCAAAATGCATCTTTGGAGTGAGATGCCTGTTGGGGAAAAAAATAAGAAAGAGTTTATGATGGTCAGCAATGTTTTCTGCTAATGCATAAGTTTCTGGCAAAGAAATGACTGGAGCCATCAGAGTATCAATGATCGTTAACATTAAAAGATACAAGTTCCAAAAATCATTGTTGTATGGTACTTTATCTCCTATTAAAAGTGGAAAGATCCTCATTAATACCCACATTTGAGATGCACTTTGGCCATTAGAACCATCAAGATTTGAAAGTTTCTCTCGTTTTATCGGAACAGGTTTGCAACGGGAATTACATTTACCATAGTTAAAATTTGATATCCGATCATTTAAAACAGACAATGTTAAAAACTTATCTTTAAAAATATATTGATGCAAGATTAAATAAGTTTCAGTAGCACTCCAACCTTCCAACAAATCATGCATAACATCAACAACTAAATTATTAGTTACATGCCAATAGCCCAATTCATTAAAAGGGCAGTCGCTTTTAACACCACACATTGCAGTTGTTATATTTTCATTTATGACATCCCTAACATGTGCATCATGTCCAACTTTATGGCACAATAAACTATTATCCTCCTTGAACATTTTCTGCATTTCATTTTTATGAACAAGGCAGAACCTACAACAAAAATTGGCAGAAAAACATTCTACAAATCCAAACAACTTGTTCAACCCTAAATTATCACCTAATATTTGCCAAAGTGCAATTTTATATGTATTTCCCCGAAATTCAATACCGTGGTCTAAAAGTTGTTTCAAATCTTGAATAAGTGGTTCAAAAATTGCCTTATATCCATATTTTTCAACATCTAGGGAATAATGAACATTTGTTAAGAAAATAGAACCTAAAGATGATTGCAGGGACACAGGTAGATCTTTTATTGTGAAATATATATAGACAAATCCTAATTTATGTATACCAGTGTGTGACCCCAGTGGATTCACTAACTCAACATCATCTATATATAACTCAATGGTTATTGTATCTATAGCTGTAAAAGTTGGATTTGAGTAGTAATAAAATCCATCTTGGATACAACACAAAGCAAAGTCTCTAGTGCTTTTATCAAGTTTATACGCCTGAAATAAATTAATCAAACCATCAAAAGAAATTATATGCCGCATCGTCTCTGCAATACTGATGTATTGGCAAGTGTCTTTCCTAGGAATCTGTTGAGGAATACCATCTTTACTTAATTTTTGCTCATACCGAGAGCCAAGAAACACTTCTACAGGAGCAATATATCTATGATTTGCTTTGAAAGACTTTAAAATTTTGTATTTTGAATTAAAGTTTTGCATTGAATTAGAGCAAAACTCAAACTTTTCAATGAGACTCTTTGTTTGCTCTTCATTTTTCTCTCCTAAATTTTGTAAAACTTTTATTGTTTCTGTTTTTAAATAATTAATGGTACCTGACATTAAATAATTTGATGTACTATTCATAGTTGATATAATATTATTAAAAGGAACGCTACTTTTACTACAAACTTCACTGCAATATTGCAGAATATCAGTTTGAATTTGTATTCTTGCATTCATTTCTGTATCTTGAAATTTAGGTAAAGAAGACCTTATGCTTGACATACATGGGTTATCTAAATTAATTACTGAAGAATTTGTAAATATCTGGTTCTGAGAGATATTTAAAGTTTCCTCATTATAGTGAAATCTCTGCAAGTGTCGTTCATAATTAAATAGTTTTTTAAATGACTGTCTACAAAATTTAGCATAGCACATGTAGTGTTCTACAACAGTGTGACTATTTCGAATATGACGACAAAGACTACGATGTGAATCGAACTGTCTTTGGCAGAAAGTGAAAAACATTGTATGAACTCTGTTAATTGAATCTATGAAATATAAAAAGAGAAAGATTCAGAACTATGTGCAAAACTTAAATTATGAATGGAAATATTAAAAATGATTTCATTTAGAAGCAGAAATGAAATCAATTCAAATTAAAAATAAAGCATTCACATAACTTCATGCAGCATTGGATGCATAAAAAATTGCAAAGACAAAAGCACTTGTTATCTAGAGAGATTGTGTGATAAAAATCTTCACTGTCCCTTTACTTAAATTAATACATGGACAGAATCAAATATTTTTAAATTACAGCTAAAATTCACATTTAACATAAAGCAGTATGCACATGTGAAGAGATTAAAGATTTATATATTCACAGATTATAAATTTAAACAGCATAAATAAATTATTTTTATATTATAAACTACAGCCAAAGTAAAAAATATGCAAATTCAACACAAATATAACTATATAAAAATATACAACCTAACACATCAGTAACAGTAATAGGCTATGTCATAGATAAGAATATATGCTATACAAAAAAAAAAAATTTCAATATATATTATAACATTCAAATCAATTTAACTCTTAAGTATGAATAATAACAAATTATTGGGAAATATATAAAATTTAAATGTATGAATTAATTAATAATGGTAGAATTAATAACTAACTCAATACCAATTAAAATATCGATAATTAAAACTAATATTATAGTACGTATTAAAAGACTAATAATTAAATACTAATTATATAACAATTTACACGAAAGAAAAAAACAAGGAATTCTGGATTCTTGTCCTGAAATAAAACTCTGGAGAGATTCCTGAAAACGTCTGAACAGTTGAAAATCTTAAGGAAAAAGACTAATTGATCTAGAAATGAATCAGCGCCTTAGTTGAAACGAGAACTCTTATTGGAAAATGAGCCATAAAATCGAAAAGCCCGCGCAATCCGACCGGAAATATGGGGAATCACAGTAGTCAAGATCTAGCGCGAAATCGCCCAAAAAAGTTTCTAAAACGTACACTAGCAGAAAAGGAATATCTAAAAACACATGTTAAATTGACTACACATGATGATTCAGGAAAAAGATTTGCGATTCCGAAAAAATAATAATAATTTGAAACAAACAAAACAAATGAGCCACAATTTTTTTTAATGCTGGAATCAGTAATGAAGATTGAGTAATGTCTCACACCATATCGCATTTTGATGATTTTATCAATTTCAGTGTGTGTTTTTTTAGTATCAGCACATGTTGCTTAAAGTTAAGTTTATTTTTGAACTGAATGAATCAAACAATTTGACTTATAAACACTACATTATTAACATTAAATTTATAACATTACCTTTTCAATTAACGCGCCAAAATAAAGTAAACATTTATCACATTCACCATTCACCATGCCGCTCAATTTGGCGTCATTCATAAATAATGTAAGTAATATTTTGCCAACAAATTCAATCTATATAATATTAAAAATAAAGCACTTACTTTCAGAGTTTTTCCAAATATTCATCTCAAAAAGAACACAAAAATATACGTAACTTAAAACATTGAATCGTAGTCCACAAATTTTAATGCTCATGTATTCTTCCGCGTATAGCGCGGTATATACGAAATATAGTTCGAAACATTTTAAAAGACTAAGTTTGTTGTTGAATTTAAATTTTTTCAATACTTAGCTAGTATATAAAGAGAGAAATATAATAATACTATTACTTACATTAATTTGCTATAGAGTGTTAAATAACCATTTTTTCGGGTTTTGAGTACATGTAAGGTTTCGTATTCGATTAAGACAGGCAATCAAACCTGATTCAAACGAACTCGTTTCAAAATGAGAACGTCTTTGTGTTCATTTTTGAGTATGCAAAAGAATTCAGTAGGACAAAAGAATTCGTGTGTGCACACACGAATTCTTTTGTCAGGTCAATACAGTAGAAAACGAAATAATCATCAATAGCGCTATATCCTTTCCCTATTTGTAAAAACATCGTCATGTCCCCCAAAATTCCGTTGTCCAAGCTAACTCTGATACTACTGAGACGAGTGACTTTGGATACCGCTAGGGTGGACTTTGGACCTTGCAGTGATGTCCCCGAAAATTCATATTCAGCATTCCCCTCAGAAATGCTATTGTACATCTCCAATGTAAATTGATCATGACACAACTTTGAAAATACGTGAAATTTTCAATATTTGTTGTTTTCATGCCGCAAACAGCTTGGATTGATGGAAGATTTTATAAAAAAGAGTAATATGAAATGTTAGTTTTTTGTAGAAAGGAAAATAAAGATTTTTTCGATGTGAAAAGGGTTCAAACGCCATTAAGGTATCCGACTACGTTCGGAACCGAGATTTTACAAAAGTGCATAAATGGATACTTTTCATGATACTTAGTATCACTCAGATTAGAATACGTGCATAAAATTGTTTTAAAGACATTTTGACAAAAAAAATTTTATTTAAATATAATGTTTTGGCAAAAAATTGACTTAGATTAATCTTTTTTCCAAATGTTCTCCTTTCATGAAAAAGGCTTCTATTATAACAATATCTTGCCTGTGTATAGCTCAGACCTTTCTACAGAGGCTCAACTAGAATTTTTGAAATATTCACATTATTTTCAGAGTTACCACCAATTGAAATAATTATTCACGTTTTGTTCTTAAAATTGCTCCGCTCTGTTGTCGTAAAATATGAATAAACCCACTTCTAAGTTATATATTTCAAAAATTCTAGTTGAGCCTCTGAACAGAGGTCTGAGCTATATACAGGCAAAATATTATTTTAATAGAAGCATTTTTCACAAGAGGAGAACATTTGGAAAAAAGATTATTCTAAGTTAATTTTTTGTCAAAATATTGTATTTAAATAAATGTTTTTGCCAAAATGTCCTTAAAACAATTTTATGCATATATTCTAATCTAAGTGACACTAAATATCATGAAAATTATTCATTTATGCGCTTTTGAAAATCATGGTTCGAACGTAGTCGGATATACCTTAATACATTTATACATCATTTTAAAACATAAACTACATTTAATACATTTATACATCATTTAATACATCTATTACATTTAATACATTTATTAATTGCATTTTATCGACTTAAACTTTGGCAAATATATCTAATTTCAGAAGCTAAAAACGAAAAGAGAATTATTTTACTTGTCTGTAATAAATTTTTCTCCTAAAGTAGTGGTCTTCAAACTGTGTTCCATGGAACCCTGTGGTTCCACGAGGCATAGCCAGAGGTTCCATGAGTCACAATAAAAATTCAAAAAGAAAATTATGAATATGTATACAAAATGGATCCATGTTTTCTATGAAGTTTGTATATCCACAAGTATCTAAAACTCATCCCAGTCATTAAAACTAAAAATTTTATTTATACATAATATATCTTTTTTGAAATAATTTTAAACTTTTTTTTTATAATAATAAAAGAATATTAAGACATTTTTTTCTTTATATGCACTACCTATTAGATTGTGATTATTCTATTATTTACAATATGTGGTTCCACGAAATATTTTTATAATCGCTTATTACGAAGAAGAAGAAGGAGAAACTGATTGACATATTAACTTATTCGAAGTTAAAATCTAAATTTCAGAAAAAACAGACCCTACATTTTAAGGCGGACATTCATACAAATTTCTCTCGGTGTATAAACATTTTAATCCCATTTACAGAACACTGTATTTTGTATTTACGGGGAAAATATTTCTCAATACAATTGACTACAAATATATATATATATATATATATATATATATATATATATATATATATATATATATATATATATATATATTGCACACTAAAACAAAAATAAATAAACACAAAATATGAAGTGCGACTACAGATAATTTCAATAGACCTGGATTTTGACAGTTTATGTACAAAAATACAAGCTTACATCCCAGTAACTAACCATAATGTATGTGTGTGTGTGCATGGGTTTGTGGCACTTTTATCATAAATTAACATTATGAATGAGTAATTATATTAAAATTAGATTAAGTTTTTTTTAATGTAAAACCTTTTTTTTAATTACCTTTACATACAGTACCTATAACATGTTGATCTACTTTAAATATGATTTGAAGATATATTCTTCTAAAAGTGTGTGGGGGGCGGCGGTTGATGGGGTTCCACAAAAACACCTTATAGTTCCAAGGGTTCCATGAGTCAAAAAAGTTTGAGTGAGTGAGTGAATATTAACATCACACTGTTCAGCTACACGAGGGCTTTTGACGACGGACCACGACATTTTGAACCATGGTCAAGTGACGTGGATGACACCTGAGTTGACACCTCCTCTCCTAACTACCACACCACACCCTTGGGAGGACGTTTCAGCGCTCGACAGATTTAGCGTGCATCGTTACCCAACACGGCGGGTCTTTAATGGTACTGGGCTCGAACTCGTGACAAAGTCAGCCACGATCCGATACCTATACCACTCGGCTATTACGGCCACCAATAAAGTTCGAAGACCCCTGGCCTAAAGTACATTATTCTAAAAGATGTCTGAAACACATTCTTGTAAGAAATACGATGTGAGTTTGTATATTAAATACACGCGCACACTCTGTCTCTCTTTCGTTTGAGTTACAGTTGAGCGTTTCTTCCTAAATTATTGAGTTTTCACAACTTAATATAGTCATTATGCCAGAGCTACTCAAACTTTCAATATGGGAGACCCAATATTCAATCATAATTTTCATCGCGCCCCCTTCCGTACAATAGCAATGTATTGAATTCAATAATACTATACTTAGATGCTACAACTACAATTCACAATTTAAACCTTTTAAGTGCCACCGACGTATATAAACGGCTCGCTCAACCATAGCGTTATTTCCCCTGGATGTATATATACGTTTTTATGAAATACCATCTTTTCTGTGCACTGCTATCCATTAAATTATCCAGAAGGTTTTGGAATGCTTTAAAAGGCCTTTGTCAGAGTGTTTTCAAAGGATTTACTTATTTATCCCCTCCCCCTCCACCAATGAATCTTAAACGCACGCTTACGTGAGAAACGGTGGCATTGGGGTGTGAATCACGTAACTTTTTATCAGCAGTTTATTAATTATAAACTGTATAAATTATCAAGATAAATGTTAATTTTTACATATAATTTTACATATGACAAGACTGGGGTCACTGGTAATTATTAAACTTGTTCATAACTTTCTATTGTTAAATTAATCAAAAAACACATTGTGCAGTGCTGATACATTTATAAGTGTATTATATCATTGTAAATGTCTATTTCATTTTTTTTATTATGTCAGAATGTAATTTGTTTAATTACTTTCAGTAAATTAGTAACTTTTAAAAATAATCTTTTGTTTTCACCTTTACAATATGCTCGCGCCCTTTTGTAGAGTTATCACGCCCCTCAAGGGGACGCGCCCACAGTTTGAGAAACTCTGCAGTATGCCAATAAAAACAATCATTTAAGGCATTGTTAATTATAGCTGGGGTAGGGTAGTAAGAGGGAAAAGGACAGCTTTTGTATCTAAAGAGAAAGAAACGAAAGAAAAATATTGACAAGTAAAAAATCATGAATTATACTGACTAGGGATTTGATTCACAGACCAGTGTATCTTATGTTGTGCTAGATTCCCATAACGCACACACACATGTAAAGTTTAAAAAAAATCTGTTCATATTACTATGAAGACAAATTTGAAAGTTTTATATGTAAAAGGGGGGAGGAGGATCGATTGATTCAAACAGAAACGTGTTAATATGAGGAAAGAAATCTTTGTAGGCTAGAAAAGTTAAAGTACATTATTAATTCTGAGACATATTTCTACCTTAAAAAAATGCTTTGTTAACTGATTCTACATGTAAAAGGACTTTCACTTAAATTGGGAAACATTTTCCGATAGAAAAATGTCTCAATTTTCATGAAAATTTACAGCATTGTAATTTATGCATCTGTTTATAATACTGCCTTTCTTTTTAATTTGAACAGTTTATTTTTTAAGTGGCATGTCCCTTTGTTTTTTTTAAATTGCAATCTGTAAGGGTTTGCGTATTGAAATATTTAAAAATATTAAGTGACTATAATTAGCAAAACTTCTCTAGAATATAATCCCAATAGTTCTCAACACATTGATTGCAATTTTTTTTAATGAAGAGATACTGTTAAGTTGTAATTAATATTATGATTATATAGATTATTTTTTTTGAAAAAGTCACATGCCACTTTGAAAATAAATGACTTCTTTTGGGCGTGAATGTAGGTTTATTTTCTGCGTGTGATTGTATAGATATTTCTGTGAATGTGTGTGTGTTCTATATTACAAAAGAACACGTGCAGTTTTATTTGAATATAAGTAAAAGCAGGTTTGGGAGTTCACTAAAGTTCTGTGAATATTTCCTATTTTGGTCGTCTGGTTGGATATCTAACATTTCGCATCAAAGTCCTTTAAAAAGAAGAAATTTTAGTTCTCGTTCGATTTTCTGCAACTGACACAAAATGCAGAAAACTATTACATTCGCAGGCCGACTTAATATATTCATAGGGACCGAACAAATTATTCTTTCAATCGTGGTTATTCGTAATATCAGGGTATAAAAAGAAATACAATTTTTTTGCTCTAACCTTTTATGGTGGTGGGACCCCATCTGGTCTAGTGAAAGTAGACCAGATCCATGAGTCCATAAATCTGTACGAAGTCTAAGAACAGCAGGGGGATGCAACAGCCTCCTCACAGGGAAACCCCAGACATTGCAGAATGTGCTGAGAAGAAAAAGGACTGATGTTACATTTGGGGCAAATTGGGAAGCTTCTTTTGCCACCCTCAAAATTCATGCACCTCAGGTGACCAGTCGAAAATCGTGAGAATGCCGTTTGATATGATCTGGAACCCTTGAATGATATGGCGAATCCCGGGTGTCTTTGAAAGTACCATGGGTGTACAAGAAGGACTACCTAGGTTCTACATATTAATTCTATAGCCCTGGAGTAGATCTCAGTCGATGTAAGGACCATGTGATCTTCTGGATCCACAGGATTGCTGGTAGCCGCCATGGCAAGGTCGTCCGGAACTTCTTTCCGAGACAGCCTAAATGAGAAGTGACCCACTGTAGATGAATAGGGTGCCGATCCGAAAGCTGTTGAAAAAGGTGAAGAATACTCCTGCTGGTGCTGTCGCCGATAGATGGCCAATTCAATAAATGTTGGATGAATGATCGGCTGTCTGTCAGTATCCAAATTTCTGAAAAAGCTAGATCTCTTTTGTAAATTATATAAGCAACTACACAAAAATTATCCATATTTAGATATGACACACTTTTTACTCAGCAGCTAAAATAATATTAGCGAATTATTACCTACCAGTTAATTAGAAATTTCAAAATATTGGCTATAAGATATGCTTTTGCCGGCAGAACGTTTCTGCCTCACATCTGGCACCTCTAACATTTAGCTATGAATGTCAGAGGTTTATTTGATAAGTCAGACAAAGCTAAATTTTCCCTGACAATGCTAAAGTTTTCATAGGTCAGTGAGAGACTACCATCTGTAGTTACAAATTGTTACACTGCAGCTCGTGAGGTCCAAACGGAAAACAATACATCGCTTTCCATAACGGGCTGCACGATGTCCTACCCACGGACCTTTCAGAGCTTCGGAACACCTTAACGGATCTTCCCTTAATTTCTCTACAGTGTGGAGAAAATGGATCCGAAATATTTCCGTTAACTTATCCATAATTGCATCTTCAGGGATAAAAAAATACTGTAAACATTTTAAATTCTATCAAAATGCCGAAATCGCAAATGAACTTACATACAGAACTCTGCCAGCAGAATGGATGTTACATATGTAGAGTTCTGATAGATTGAGAAAGATCTGCTAGAGCTTAGAAAATCCAGCCTCTTAATTTGTGTTTGCATACTTTCCGTTTCCAATACTTGTACTATAAGCTACTGAAGGTGCCTGGGTGTTTGTGGGAACATTTTTTGAAGTAGTGCTGAAAATTCATGTTTAAACTCGTTTTTTTTTGTTTAATTATAACTGAAAATTTATAAAAATAACGAAAGAAATTTTTGTTTCAATATATTTTTTTAAGAAAATAGATAATTTTAGGTTAAAATTAGGTTTTTTTGGCACATCGTGGCAAACACTGTAAAATAAATACTTAAGCATGAAATAAAAAAATGCTCTTAGAATTTTATTTAGAAAGCAGTTACCTATTCTTTGATTTATCATCTTTGAATAATTTGAATTTATCACAAAATTAGGGGCAAAAAGTGCACAAAATGAAAATTTTTCAAAAATTTTGCATTTATCACAAAGAAGAACAATCATAAACAACAACAACAAAAAAAAAAACAGTTATATATTTCCGCTAAGTATCTTAGTGCTTAAGAAATATGTAATATAAAATATATTAGTGTGTGTTATTTTATTAGTTATATATATATATATAATATTCACGAAATTTCTTTTAAAAATATTGCTTATCGCGAAGGTTATAACAAATTATAGAAAAAACCATATAAAGAACAGCTTTTAAATCCACCATATGAATACACTTTGCCTTTTTTTCATCGTTTGTAATTTTATTTTCTATGCAGCTTTTCTTTTTTCTCGAGAAAATTTTCTAAATACTTAGGGGAGTCACGCAGAAGTTAAAATGCGTTCTAAATCAAATTTTACAAATCCATGAACAAGATCAGAGGAAGGGAAGTATTTGCATTTTTAATTAATGATAATAAACCAGTATATCGGAAATTAAAAGGAATTAACATTAATAATACACCTAAGCGTAATGTTTCAAGTTTATATATATATATAATAACTGTATCTTTATGTAAAATACTCCATAAAATGTTATTAAAATAGGATTGCTGAGTAAATTTCGAAACCTTTATGAATAGATTTTTACTTTTTGTCACCAGCTGACTAAGTATTATTGGGATTGGCTGTATCAACATTCTCATTACTGCTATCACCAATTATGAAGCAAATTTCATTAAATTGGAGTTTCTTAGTCCTCCCAGATCTTGCTTTACGCATTCTTATTTAATATTTTGTCTTTAAGAACACAATTTTCCATTAAATATATAAAAAAAATTAGTTAAATATGGAACAAAATATCGAGAAGCAAGGACAAAGAAAATTGAAAAATGACAATATGTACGAATTTATTTGCCAAATTTTACTAAAAACTTATAAACTATTTTTTTTTAAATATCACTCCATCTCATACCTTACCTAAATTAATATTTTTAAAAATAAATTCGATATTACACCAGAAAAGTGTAAAAAAACGTTAAAATGCAAACACGGTTTCGATATCTAACATCCGGTTCGTTTTTGCTTCTCTCTGTTGACATAAAAACTGCTATAACTTCGTAAATAATTGAAGTACAAACCAAAGTAAGGAATTTTTAAAAAAGCAGAAAATTCAGTTTTTTAAAATTTGAAGTAAAAAAATCGCCATTTTCTTCATCAATATTGACGTTTTTGCACTAATCAGGCATCTTAATTTGCATGGTCACATCTTCTTCGGGTGGAAGCTTTATAACATAATAATTTTTAAGACCCCAATATCTCCAAAGAGGATTAGTTTTCAAAGGAACGCGGATAGTCCCGTCACAAATTGACACTAAATATCAAAAAATTATTCATTTGTGCGCTTTTTCAAAATCACAGTTTCGAACGTAGTCAGAAGACTTAGTTGATCACATTGCAGTCTTTATATGTTCTTAAGAGTTTTGAGCCATAAAAATAAACGTTTCATCGTAAATGAACCATACTGTACTTCACGCGCGAATAGTACGAGTGGAATATTACATATTCCTTGATTCATTTTACATAAAAGAAAGAACAAGTACACTTGCTTTGATTCACAATTTTATTATAATAGTGTTGTAGATTTTTTTTAAATTTGTTAAATTAGAATCCATTCAAAATAATGAAAACGTATATGGTTTATATGGAAATACTTTTCTCGGTAATGATTGATCCGATTCACAGGAAGGAAAAAATAAAATAAAAACAAGAAGACGAGAAATTAAATGATCTCTAACCACAGTTGCAATTCTCTCCACTAAAATTAAACTTGTTCAAAATTATACTTTAAAATAAACCTAAATTATCGTTTTTTATGTGGAACCAGGGACAGCTTAAGGCATGCGCTAACTGGGCCAGAGCCCAGGCCTCAGAAAGAATGGGGGCATTGCCTCGTTCTTCAGCTTTAATAAGATCATGATTCCAAAGGCAAATGTTATTTCCGGTTGCATTTTCCCAAAAACCAGGAATTTCGAACGATATGTCAACTGGCTACATGTGATGACCGTCGTCCTTGTATAAGCCTAGGCTGACTACCATACACCATCATTACTCATTCAATCAAAAGGCGATTCAATCAAAGGTCTGTCGAGTCGATTTGTGCGATTTGTATATAAGTCAAACACATTTGTTTGTTTCGGGTTTGTACATTTGACAACGCATGCTATGCACTGTCAGCTTTTATGGGTCATAAGTGGGGCTTAGATTTGTACAGATGCCCAGGGTGTACTTTTGCACTGGGGCTCGGGGTCTACATTTGCTTAAGGGCCCAGGGTCTCAAGAAGTCTTAAGACGTCCCTGTTTGACGCCCTTATATGTAATAATAATAATACGAATTGTGTAATAATGGATTGGAATTAAATTTAGCCATAAATTACGCCTCACATCACGTAGAACTATAAAAAAAATTTGACAGATTAAAAAAAAAGAAATAATAAAGTTTTTGAGTAACCGGACAAAGGTATAGTTAATTATGGTGAATTAATATTTTGCGTTATAAAATGATGACAGTGGGTCGATAAATGAGTAACACGCTTGCTTGGGGATTTAAACACTGGGGTCTCGCTTCAAACTGACCACCTGATCGGAACATCTGCTCATGCACCTCAACGTCAATGGTCACTTATACCAGGATCGGCACAGTAGGCTCTGGTCCTCATGGGCTGTGGCACCACTGAGTTTGCGTTTTGAGCACTGGCGTAGCTAGTTCTGAGTGGACCCCGTATCAAAACTCCTTCTGTGTCCTCTTTTAGAAGAGAAAGCCCTGTTAGTGGTACAGCAGTTACATATGTTGGGGCCCCTGTAGCTTGAGGGCCCGGTATCATTGAAACAGCTGATATGGCGGTAGCTACGCCCCTGGTTTTGAGCTATAATGATGAGTGAACAAACGCTACATTTAAAATTTTTAAGAAAAATTTATAAAAAATCGGAGGCATCTTTCCGTGGGTGCCCCTGTTCTCCATTGTCTACATGACCTGTTTCTGTAGGGAATAACGAAGAATCACGCAAATCGTTCATCTTAATATATGTTTACTAAGATCTTCACTTAATCACAATACACCTACAGTAATACTAATCAAAGTAAGTAAATCTGGAATGAGAAGACACGACTCGTATTACCAAACAATCGCGTAATTGACCACTATGTCTAACTTTACAGCTTAATTCTAATCTCACTAATACACGCACTTTCCTTACATTTTAATCAAAGGTGCTTACTACTATATACTAGATCCTAAGTAAACATCTACCTTGTTTGTCCTAACAGACGTGGCTTCAATCTGTCTCTAATCCTTGCGGTCACGGGGGGGGGATCCACCCTTAACTTGATTATACAGTTACCGGTAGGTTAAATCTTGGACTTAGTATTTTCTCTATCTTTTACTCAATCACTTCTAAGCGTAGACATAGACCTCGCATAGCCACATCGCGAACGCTAAACTTCTACTATATATAAGATTCCTAATTTGCCTACACACGTTCTTCTCGAGTTGGTTGGAAATAATTGCCATTTCGGCCCCAAAGAAACTCAAGAGGACTCTTAAAAGAAAAGGCGATGAAAGCCCCGTCACAAATCTATCGTCAATAGATAAAACCTGTACTCAACAAAAATTTGTTCAGTACCTATTTGTTAGATATTTTAAATTTTACTACTTGCACGCTTAATTATTCAAAAAAAAGAAAAGAAATTCTACTCTTTTAATATTGACATCTTGAGGTTGTCAAGAAAAGAAAAGAAGCATTAAAATTCGGTCTTACAGTTGATAAAAAGCAAAATCGATTTCAAAATTTTGCCGCCCAAATCTCGGACCTCCCGGGCCTAAGTCTAAATCCGATACTGTCCAGGAGTAGTTGCAATCGAGGCATTCATGCTACAATTATTATTTTTATACTTTTAAAAATTTTACTCAAAATAATATTTTCCATTCCTTCAAATACTATCTCGAAGATGCTCTTATTTTTGTATCTGAACACAAAAACAACTCCCGTCCAAATATAATACTGGGAAAAGTTATTCAAAAAAGTTTTTTTTAATACTCTCTCGCTTCTCTTTTGTTATCAACTTTTAAGTAAAACAACGTTATAAATTATAGAACACATTTTTTTGTCACTTTTTTTCCAAGTTCAAGTGTATCACTTTTACATTCATAAATGCTATCAAACTCATCTATACAAATGTAGAAGTACTTGTTTAGCACAAAACTGAGGGGAACTGAACTATTTTTTCGTGTTAAAAGAATTTCAAGTAAAAGAATGTTGCAGCCTCTCCCCCCACCCTATATATTCAAGAAAATTAAATCTATTAGAGTACATTTTATTTCAATAGATATGTACATATGCATGTATTTAATAAAAACCAATGAAACAAAAACATTCACAAGAGCTTTATGAAATTCCACACAAATTTTTCAAGTTTTTGGAGGGAAAAAAAAAACAAACCTTATTTGAGTTTTTGAAAAAATAATCTAATATATTTTCCCTTGCATTTTCTTTTTTTGGTATCTAATTGTCAACAAATTGTTCGATGTCGTCCATTTTGATATTCATTTTGCTATTGGAATGTCTGTCTAAATAATAACTGCGCATACTTTTCTTGATGTTCCTCTCATTTCGGATGACGTGGGAACAGGAGCTGCATTATTTACTTCCTTTTTGTTACCAGAATCCAGAACCATTAATAATATTTTGAGTTTTGAAAAAAACTCTAAAATGTGTCTTTCTGTCGTAATTGGGGCTATACACGCATTATCATCATCTATTGTAAGGAAATCTTCCGAAGATACGGTGAGATAGTATACAATAACAGAAACTTTATCAAGCATCTCCTTTCGTGTGCGATGGCTCTATCCGCGACCTTCGCACTAAACAAATCCTCTTGCGAAATCTTTGGTCCTTAAAAACTATTTTATTAAAACGCTTCCTCCAAAGGAGAGAATGTGAACACACACATGTAAATTAATTTAATTCAGCGGCGCAACAGCCCATGAGGGTCAAGGCCTACTGTGCCCAGCTCAGTATACGTGACCTTGGGCCCTGAGATGCATGAGCAGGTATTCCGATTAGGTGGTCAGTCTGACGCGAAATCCCCAGTGTTTGGTTCCCAAGCAAGTTTGGTACTCATTTATCGACCCACTGAAGGGATAAAAGGCCGAGTCAGCCATGCCCAGGCCGGGGTTTGAACCTGGAACCTGTGGTGTGGAAGCGCGATGCACTAACCACTCAGCCATTGGGCTTCGAACATGTAAATTATGACTGCTAAGTAAAATGTAGGCCAGAGGTTCGCAAGCTTTTTTGCCTCATAGACCACTTGACAGGTTTTTCGGTTTGGGTCAGACCCCTACTTCCCTAATATTAAATTTTTGCAAATTCATCAACTTAAATGCGTTTTTGACAGCAGATATAGGGCTACTTACTTTAAAAGATTTAAATTTTTAACTGAAGTGAAGTATAGTGTATAAATCTTAAGAAAGCACATTTTAATTATTTAAATTAAAATTTAATTAACACATAAAATAACTTAACAACAAGCAGATGCTTTTAGTGGAAAAAATTAATCTTTGATGCACTAACACATTTTCATCATTTGACATCAATTTTGTCTGGTTTAACCATAAATATCTTCTCGGTTAATAAAGTCCAGTCTTTTCTTCTTTCTTTTTTGTTTTGGAGATTGGCAAGCACACTCTGTAACTCCTTCTCAATCAGAAAAACAATTAAAAACTCTCACTATTCCATAATATGGAATGAATAACTGGTATATCTTTTTAAAGTCGAAATTATTCACACCGTTTCTGTACTTTACTTTAGGATCTTCGTTAGTGCCTATTCCTAGTGCCTAATTCTTGTAATCTGACATTTTTTTTCAAAGTAACCGTATGAATTCATTACCTACTGTGGTATTCCGATAGTCAAAACATTCTCAAATCTAGTTTCGAAATCTAAAAAAGGGGCTTTTAAATGTTGAATAGAGGTTGAAACGTCTTTTTCCTGAAATACTGTCTATAACAATTGAGAAACTGGGAAAATTTGCGACGTCTAATATTATACTCCTTTAGCTTAATTCTGTCAAGAAAGGCCAAAATGTGGTCCTTATTTTTATAAAATCTATGCTTTCACTTTGTAGCTGCAAATTAATCTTATTCAACTTAGTAAATAAATCTGTTAAATTTGTAAGTCTGGTTTCCACTTGATTAAATTTCCTTTTAAAATTAAAGTCACTATCTGGTGTAGTTAAAGCCACTATCATAGACTCCCATTTACACCTCATGGACCCCCAAATTATTTTTTAGCTTACTTAGTCCCCTTGCATGTCGTCATAGAACCCTGGGGGTCTGTATAGGTCGCTTTGAGAATCACTCGTCTAGGCTTTCGAGTTAGAAAGAGAGAGAGAAAGAGATAGGATAGGCTGGGTTAGCGGTGCAGCGATTAATCAAATTTAAAGTGAAACATAGATATGCAGTTACTGATAAATGTAATAATTAAGGTGGCAATAATTGGGGCCGTGGGTAGCCTAGTGGTTAGAGCATCGGACTCCAGACCGGAAGGCCTGGGTTCGATGCCCGATGCCACCAAACACCCTCCGAGTACACACGGAGTACGTGCTCGTTAAATCAGTGGGTTCGTAGTCTTGTGGGCTTAATCACGAGCGCAGGGACTGGAGAATATTTCCCTCCCCTTCAGTCTAGATGCAGAAATTGTGGAGGTGGAGATAGAGGTCGTGTCGCCATCTATCGTCCCTTCGGGGAACTTCGCCGAGCTAAAATCGTACTGTCACCTGTAAGGTGCTCAAGGCCAACGACAGGCGTACCTCTAGCCCATGCCACGATGAATTTCGTGGGCCTCGATCTGACTGCGTCAGACAGGTGGCATCAGAAAACAACAACAAATAATTAAGGTATCCGACTACGTTCGGAACCGTGTTTTTAAAAAAGCGCATAATTAGTAGTTTTCGTGATATTTAGTGTCACATTAGAATATATGTATAAATCGTTTTAAAGACATTATGACAAAAAAAAATTACTTAAATACAATATTTCAGCAAAAAATTAACTTAGAATAACCTTTTTTCAAAATTTTCTGCTTTCGTGAAAAATGCTTCCATTATAATAATATTTTGCCCGTATATAGCTCAGACTTTCCACAGAGGCTCAACTATGATTTTTGAAAAATTCGCATTATTTTCAAAGTTACAACCAACTGAAAAAATTATCGGCGTTTTTTCCTTAAAATTTCTACCCTCTAATGTCGTGAAACATGTATAAACCTACTTCTAAGTTATATATTTCAAAAATTCTTCTTGAGCCTCTGCACAGAAGTCTGAGCTATATACAGGCAAAATATTATTATAAAAGAAGCATTTTTTCACAAAAGGAGATTATTTTGAAAATGGGTCAATCTAAGTTCATTTTTTTTTTGTCAAAATATTGTACTTAAATAATTTTTTGTTGTAATAATATTCTTAAAACAATTTTATATACATTTTCTAATCTAAGTGACACTAAATATCATAAATATTATCCATTTATACACTTTTGCAAAATCACGGTTCCGAACGTAGTCGGATATCTTAAGGTGACGATTTGTCATTGGACAGTGAATTTAGATTAGATAGCTAGAAAGGCAGTGTACTTGAACCAGAATTAAGTGTTATTGGTAATTGAAATCTTCTCATACTTCGCGTACCTCGTTAATTGCCTGCATATTGCTTTAATTAGGTGGATCTCTTGGTTTTGGTTGATCAAACGTGTGTTGTTGTTTGTGTTGCAAATAAACTAAGTAATTTTTGAACATCGCTCGTCTTTCTTCCCTTTCTCCCACATCTCCAGGCGTGGAAGCGAGATCCTTACAAGTGTCTGGTGTTTTGAGTATACTTTGTTCATTCCCAAAAGGGAAATCTTTTCGTGTTAAGGAAAAAAACAACATTATAATGAAAATACTTAGTAATTTGTCGGGACCATTGAATTATTTCGTGTTGACCGATATTTCGTTTTAAGCGATTTCGTGTTAACGTAAATAGACGTTAATGTAAATAGCTTAGAGGAACGTCCTCCAATTGTAACATTTTTAGCATTAAATTAAACTTTTACTACTTTAAGTTTAATTCACTTATCCTCAATAAATTTTGCTAAATTAAAAACGATTTCATACAGAAGTAACGGTCTCACAAAACCACTGATTACGTTCGGAACTGTGATTTGACCTGATTCGCTTTCCCTCATTGGCTTAAGGAAGGGATACGCCTCTTTTTTTAACAACCTATGGAATTCGAGAATTATATCTGATCACATGAATCTAATCTGAGAGAGAAGGTTAGTTTTATATTTTGCACTTCAAACTATAAATACGAGAATTTTCAGAAACTAAACAAATTTACTTCTTTTTCCAAGCATGTGTGAGGTTCTACGTTTACTTGATTATTATTTTTAAATTTTACAATTGGGCATTTTCTATTGCTAGATTTTTCCGGCACCCTGGCGGACTTAGAACTGAATTTAAAATGTTAGAGATTTTATGGTTACTTTGAGCAATGTATTTTATATAAATAAAATTTAGAATATAATAATTCAATACAATAATTCGATTTGTCGAATCGGGCACTTATCGCGCCAAGTGTTTTCTCGCTAAATCAATAAATGCACCAAATCTGGTAACCCTTCTGAATTCGTTTTCCAGTGGAGAAGTCGGTTTTTGGCGAAATTGAGCGCATGCGCAGTAGATTTCTTTAATTTTAACAGTTTTAACGATATTGCGGCAAGTTAGCGCATTCGTAATTTTTTTTTTATTTTAACAGTTTAATTCTTCAACGGTCTTTCTCGCGCATGAGCAGAAAGCTTTTTTTTCTTTAAAAAATCCGTTGCACAGGAAACTGTTATTTCTTTTGCTCCGGTTGGGTCAGCTGTTCGGCTTCGTTTTGGGAATTACTTTTTGCAGGTAATATTTTTATTTCTTTCTCCACATAAATTTCAAAAGATTGCCATGATGTCCAGCGATGCTGTTAGGATTAATTTGAATGATTGCATGAAAAATTACGATTACTATTGTTAAAGGTTTTTTTGCCATGTTGCCTGTGATTGGAAAGAAAGCTGTTTTAGAATGGTGCATGAAAGAAGGTTTGATTGGAGATCATCGTATGTATCTCCAAAATGTGGAATAAGTATGGAATTGAGAGATAGAACGGGTAAGAAAGTGAATGATGGTTTTTGAATGGTACTGCAAAATTCAGTCCAGTGTGAAAGAGAATACCCATCATGTGTTTAGGAGTGTAAAGAAATGGTTTTGGTTTGAATTGAGTAATATGGATTCGTTTTGTTAGTGATGCAAAAATAAAAATATTTTGGAAGGTGCTCTCAGAAATATGCAGTAGCACACTGGTATAATTTCAGTAAACTCATCGTCATCATAAATGTTGGGAAAAGCAGCATTTTTTAAAGGTAAGTGAAATTATTTTCATTTTTAAATGCCTGATTTTTGCAGCGATTTTCAGTTTCTAAACTTTAAAATGCTATTTTTTAATGATTTCCCTTCCGCCATCTTGAATTTCGCGCTCCGGCGTTGCGTGTTGTGGTAGGGTTGCAACTCCGAAACACAACACGCAAAAACGCTCTAAATTGGCAATTTTTCAAAATTTGGTGGAGAAGTGCCGGATTAGACAATTTCACCGAAAAAGGAACAGGTGTTTTTGCTCACGAGAGTTTATTGTTTTTTTTTTTCATTTTGTAACTAAAATATTACTTTGGTCAAATTTACTTTTACATTATGTATAAATTAAAATCCTTCGTAAATTTTTGGAGTTTGAAATATTTAAAATAGCTTTCAGTTCAAATAGGCTAAAAGGCACACATTTTTTTAAAAAAATTCCAGTACACTTTTAAATTACATTATTCTTGTAAATAACTGCAAAATAACACTGTAATTAATGTTAATATTAAAATTCTTTTTCAGTCCCACTAATAGCTATTCAGACTAGGGGTGGTCAACCCAAATGACCTTGCGAACCACTTCGGGAAAACATCATAATTCCGCGGGCAGCGTATAAAATGTATATCATATTAGATTTGAACCCATTACAAACATTTATTTGAAACAAAATGACGTGCTATTACTGCTTTCATTGTCTTCCATGTATTCAAACGTAGATAATATATAATAATAATAATGCAATGATCAAATAATGTTTAATTTGTTTAATTAACGAGATATTGTTTCCCAACTCTTTCACTTAGTTTTTGCAAGTCGATCTCACTGGGAGAATTTTTGCAACGTAATTGATGTTGAAGCGTGATTTATGTTCAATAATTTTCATTTTCGGAAAAAAAAAAAAATCGCGGTAACAGAAACAACGTGATAAAATAAAAACAGATACGGGATTTATTTGTTAAAAAAAAGCCCCCTAAAAACAAAAATATTGTACAAAATAATAGTATTTTTTTTAAAGTTGTAAGGAATCTCCCCTGGCCGTAAAATTATTCAAGGCGGGCTACATGCTGCCCCTGATTTAGATTCTATTTTAAAATATTTAAGAAACTTCATATTTCCCATCTTTTCCATAACTCATTTGCTTAACCCAGTGCTTCTCAAACTTTCAATACTGGCGCCCCCCTTTTCGATCACAATTTTTTTCGCGCCCCCCCCTTATACATTAATAATGTACTGAATGCAATAATAATGCACTTTGATGCTAAAGCTACAATAGGCAATCTTAATTATAAATCATACAAATTAGTAACATAAGTATTAAAGAGAGTTTGTATACTACTTTTATGCAAAATAAATAAATAAAATAATAGGATAATTATTATCTGTTATTTTTCCTTTCTCTAATTTTTAAATTGGACGTATTGCAAAATGCGGTGGCTGCTTAGAAGACAAAATATAGATATCTGCTAAATATAGAAAAAGAACTCAGAGGGTCAATTTCTAATCATAAGCATTCCTTATAAAAACTTTGCTTTGCAAGACAAACTCATGGAAGTCGTTAATACTTATTGAATTTGTTCTTAATTTAGTATTAATTAATTAGTTATAAAATACTCTGAGCATCACTGATACATTAAAAGTATACCGGCTGAAGTGCTCGCTCTTTGCCCGAGTTCATTTATAAGAAAATAAAACATTATTGATATAATAGCTGAATTGTAAGGAGAGCAAAGCCAAGTGCTCGACAACGTTTACAAAAATGTAAAATGATTTTCTTTTAAATGGTTGCACAAATTATAATTAGTTTTAAGCGAATTGTAATTTTAAGCCCCACAGTTTGAGAAACACTGGTTTAACCCCCTTAACGTATTTGCCCGTGTCTGACTCGGGTGAAAGTTACCGACAAACTTGTACAGGTCTGTGTCTCACACAGGCGATATTGCGTAATTTTATTTTTTTTTGCCAGTGTGAGCACCGTTCTGGTAAAAATACATTGGCTAAAAAACCTCGATAATTTTTTACCAGTTTTTCTGAAAATAACTTGTGTTTTAAGGCGACTCGTAATTATTTAAGAAATATTTGTTGTTGTGTTGCTAATGCCACCTGTCTGACGTAATCAGAACGAGGTCCACGAAACTCATCGTGGCAAGGGGCTAGAAATACACCTGTCGTTCATGAGCACCATACAGGTGACAGTACGAATTAGCTCGGCAAAATTCCCCGAAGGGACGATAAATTGCGAAACCACCTATCTCCACCTCCACAATTTCGGCATGGAACTGAATGGGAGGGAAATATTCTCCAGTCCCCTGCACTCGTGATTCAGCCCACAAGACTTTCGGACCCACTGATTTAACGAGCACGTACTCCGTGTGTACTCGGAGGGTATTTGTTGGCATCGGGCATCGAACCCAAGCTTTCCGGTCTGAAATCAGAGGCTCTAACCACTAGGGTACCCACAGCCCTAAGAAATATTTACACCTTTCTATTTAGCACTCATTCATTGGAAAAAAATTACATCATATTTGGATATTTCGAATGCATTTTACGATAAATTATTATTATTATTATTTTGCAATGTTAACGATGTTTAATGTTGAAATAGTTTAATTAACAATCAATTACGTGTTTGAGAAACCTTGTATATATATATATATATATATATATATATATATATATATATATATATATATATATATATATATATATATACTAGCTGTACCCTGCCACGCGTTGCTGTGGCTCAGTCTTGTTTAACAGAAAGGACATATTTTCAGTATGTTAAATAATTTGCATTGCACGTATGATCTTTTATAAAAAAAAATGTATAAATATATATACGAAAAACTTTCCTAAACTGATATTTATAATTTGTTAACCAAATGCTTGAAGTTATTACAACTTATTTTTGTCCTTATGTCATGGTATGAACCTCTCTCTCTAAATTTATTTACATTGTCTTTAAAGTGGCGACCTCAAGTTTGAAGATAAATTTTAAATGGCTCCACTCTGGATTCATTGAGGGAATTGGGTTAGTTTTACAATGCTTATGGATATTTTTATTAAAAGAGATGTGTTCACAAATGCACATTTATCGAAACAATGTCGCTTGGAAACATGAATTGTATTTCCTGATGTCATATAGGAAATGTTTTGATTCCGCAGTATATCTAGCAAGCAAAATTTGTAATGGCTCTGTTCTCTGAGTTGAGGCAGTTTAATTTTTTCAGTGGTACAAAACATTCCTTTGGTTTCTCCCTTAAATTCCAGAACATTGCGCAATAAGGATACACTTCCATCTTTGTGTAAATGAGAACATGCTGCCTGAACCTAGAATCTTCCACTGGGTTATACCGGAATGCAAGTTGACTGTTATTGTCTGATTGCTCACCACAAAGTCATGTTTGACGCAGATGTGCTGTTTTTGGTTAACATCTTTCTGATGTTGTAAAACACGAATGATGTGCTCGCAAATGAGCTTCCTAAAGTCTGGCTGCATGTTGCTTTGCTGCGCCCTCAGCCTGTGTTTGTGACATTCTTTGTCTGCTTTTCTCGTTTGCTGATATCCATTCTTTCTCAGTTTGATGTGCAATTACACTCATTGTAGTACTTTTGCCTTGCAAGTATGACAACCTAAGTTTGATTTCTCGCAAGGCATTATTTTTATCTAGTGAAGCCAATTGACTGCACTTAAAAAGAAAAAAAATTCAAACAAAGCATATAAAATTTCTTAAAAACTTAAAACTACACTTGAAAAGAAAATTAAAACAAAAACATATAAAATTTCAAAACATGAAAAAAAAAGAAAAATCAGAAACAAAAAGAAAAGGAAAAAATAAAAAATGCTAATGAAATATTTAACTTTAAACGTGCATCAATTGACACAGCTGAAATTCAACGCAATGAGAGGCTGAAGGTATGTTTAATCGAATACGCCAGGAAAATTCCAATATAAACACGGATTTTGCAGCAGAAAACTACGACAAAGTGTTGATAATGATGGGAGTATTTTTGCAATTCACAATTCGATTAGTATTAGCAATTGTTATCAACAAAGTTAAGGGCCTATCTTAAAAACAGAGTGGCTTATATCTAGACACAGACAGCTTTTCACAAGGAAAATTATTTGTTATCTGTGTACTTAAATATTAGCATCACCACAGCCAAATTACCGCCATGCAAATCGCAACATTTTCTCTCCATTTCTTTTTTTATAAAAAAAATGTTAGAATCTTTATTGTTTAGATATTAAGGTACAATATTGTCACGGAGTTCGAAAGAAGTACACAGTTCAATTATAAACAAACAATTAGATTTATTCAAACGCTGGGAGCTCGTACAACACTGGACTGAGAACATGCCCAACTGGCGATGAACTCTGCTTTTATACACTTCGGAATATTCGAGAAATACCCAGTATGCACTCTAAAGAATGATCTGGATTCATCTAGAACCTAGAGAAACAATACATTAAAAACGAGAACAAAATTCCAGTCTTTGATAAATCTGCCGGGGCCGGGATTCGAACCCGAGACCTGAGGAAGTTCAGTCCAACGCTCTGCCAACTCGGCTATCGGGACCTGTAGCAACTTATGCGTGCGGCATTGCTCCCCTCGAAAAAGAAGACAGCGCCCCGCTGTCATTTTGTTCAAGGGTCTTTATTCTGGAACGAGTGATGGGTCCTTTGTATGATTCTTTGGGAGGAATATCCTCGGTTTCGATTTGCTCGGCGGGATCATGGTACGGTTTCATACGCAGTACATAGACAACTTCTCTAAGTTTTCTTTTTCGTGAAGCAGGATCAAAATCTTGTACTGCGTAAGTCACGGCTGATAAACGGCGTAGCACCTGATACGGTCCGAAATACCTTCTTAAGAGTTTTCGGAGAGACCGACTTTTCTCACTGGAGTATAAACCCATACGAGATCTCCGGGAGCGTAGGATACCATTTGGTGTTTGGAATCGTAACGTCGACGATCTTTGTCTTGAGCTCTCAGAGTGTGCACTCGGGCTAGCTGTCGTGATTCTTCGGCTCTGGCTGCTATCTTGGTGATGTTATTGTCATCAAAATCGTTAGGACAGAATGGTAGCATTGTATCTAGTGTCGTTTCCGCTTCACGACCATGAAGTAAATAGAACGGCGTAAAACCTGTGGTCTCTTGTTTAGCGGTATTATAAGCGAAGGTTACAAATGGTAGAATTTCATCCCAATTTTTCTGCTCTACATCCACATACATTGACAATATGTCGGCCAAGGTCTTATTGAAGCGCTCCGTCAGTCCATTTGTTTGGGGATGATACGCCGTTGTGAAACGATGATCAATGTTACACAAGTCGACGAGAGAGGAAACAAGTCTGGATCGAAAGACGGCTCCACGATCTGTGATAATTACTCGAGGAGCTCCATGCCTGAGGACAATTTCTTCAAGTAAGAACTTCGCTATTTCGGCGACTTCGGCTGTCGGCAAGACTTTTGTTATTGCATATCGCGTTGAGTAATCCGTGCAGACTATTATCCATTTGTTTCCATGAGCAGACTTTGGAAATCTCCCAAGGAGATCAATTCCAATGCGATGGAAAGGAGCTATAGCTGGAGGGATGGGAACTAAACGTCCAGGTGGTCGTTGAGGAACGGATTTTCTCCTTTGGCACTCCCGACAATGCATGACATACCGAACGACATTTCGGTACATTCCCGGCCAGTAAAATCTCTTGCGAATTCTGTCATAAGTTTTCGCGAAACCAAGGTGTCCTGCGGTGGGGGCGTCATGAAAGTGCCTTAGTATGTCTGCTCGTAGATGTTTAGGAATGACTGGTAACCACAACTTTCCATCTGGATCAAAATTCTTCCTGCAAAGGATACCGTCGATGAATCTGAATTCTTCGTTTTTGGATGAGTTGCTCAAAAGTTTTAATTTCGCAAGGTCTTGATCTTTTTTCTGTTCCATCGCAAGGTTCATACTCGTCGTGACTGCTAAAAATTTGTCTGGTGTTTCCGTTTCCTCTTCCACTGGATTTCTCGAAAGAGCGTCGGCGTCACTATGCTTCTTACCGGTTTTATATTTTACGTCAAAATCATGCTCTTGAAGTCGGAGGGCCCATCTGGCAAGCCTTCCTGAAGGATCCTTTAAATCCATGAGCCAGCACAAGGAATGATGGTCAGTTACAACAGTAAAGTGTTTTCCGAATATGTACGGCCGGAATTTGTTGGTAGCCCATACAATGGCAAGACATTCCCTTTCTGTGGTGGAATAATTCTTTTCGGCTTTTGTCAGAGTTCTAGAAGCGTATGCTATAACTTTCTCGACATTATTCTGAATTTGTACTAGGACAGCTCCGATACCGTACCCGCTTGCATCAGTATGGATTTCTGTAGAAGCTCTTTCGTCGTACATCCCCAATACTGGATCCGAAGTAAGTGCTTTCTTAAGACTGTTAAATGCTTCCACCTCTTCAGGACCCCAATGAAACTCCACGCCACTTTTCAGCAACGACTGCAAAGGTTCGGCGAGATAACAGAAACCTTTAATAAATCTTCTAAAGTATGAACAAAGGCCAAGAAAACTTCGTATGTCATGTATATTCTTTGGAGTGGGAAAATTTCTTACGGCTTTTATTTTGTCGGGATCGGGACGAACGCCATTACTAGATACAAGATGGCCTAGAATCTTTACTTCTTGGGCAGCAAAAGACACTTCTTTGAATTTAATTTAAGACCAGCTTCCTGAAGACATTTTAGAACAAGTCTTAATCGTATAAGATGGTCTTCAAAAGTTTCTGAGAACACTATTATGTCATCTAGGTAACAAAGACACATAGTCCATTTAAAATGGCGTAGCAAATTGTCCATCATTCTCTCGAAGGTCGCAGGTGCATTACAGAGACCAAACGGCATGACTTTAAACTCGTATAAGCCTTCGGGGGTAATAAATGCCGTCTTTTCACGATCCGCTTCGTCTATTTCTATTTGCCAATAACCAGATCGGAGATCCATGGAAGAAAAGAACTTGGCACCTTTCAGACAGTCGAGCGTATCGTCAATACGAGGCAGAGGATAAACGTCTTTTTCGTGACGCTATTCAGCTTGCGATAATCGACGCAAAACGCCAACTACCGTCTTTTTTTGGTCTACAGAGACCAAACGGCATGACTTTAAACTCGTATAAGCCTTCGGGGTAATAAATGCCGTCTTTTCACGATCCGCTTCGTCTATTTCTATTTGCCAATAACCAGATCGGAGATCCATGGAAGAAAAGAACTTGGCACCTTTCAGACAGTCGAGCGTATCGTCAATACGAGGCAGAGGATAAACGTCTTTTTCGTGACGCTATTCAGCTTGCGATAATCGACGCAAAAACGCCAACTACCGTCTTTTTTTCTTACGAGCACAACGGGTGATGATCAAGGACTTTCAGAGGGTTGGACGATACCTTCATCAAGCATTTTCTGAACCTCTTCATGAATGATGCGTCTTTCAGTCGGCGAGACTCTGTAGGCTCGTTGGTTGATTGGAGCATGATCACCAGTAAAAATCCTGTGTTTCACATTCGTCTTCGCGGCTGTCGACTTGTCGGTCTTCGCGAAAAGCCCAGAAAATTTCCGGAGTAGTTCGGATAGCTTGTTTCTCTGTTCGTCACTTAACTCTGGTGACATCATTAACGAACAATTCATATGTGACTCCGAAGTTTCTTGCTGGTCATCCAAGCAACCCGATGTGTCGGAAATAACACATAGATGCCCTTCATTTAGTGGTTCAGCTTGGCCTATGAACATTCCTCTAGGGATGATTTGGTTTCGGAACTGCAGGTTGGTAACCCAGACATCACTTTTTCCGTTACGATATGTGGATACCATGGACGGTGTAGCAATATTTTTCTCGAAGAGCAAATGTTTGCTGCCGTCTAGAACTACATTTATGTCTCCTCGGGTTTGATATCCTGATACTGTTATTCTAGTTAAAGAATGCGGCTTAAGTGTATAGTCTCTGGTGGCATACAAATTCCAGGCGTCAGGCGCTGTGGAGTCTCGACAGATGTCTTCTAGAACAAGTTCATTTTGTCCACAGTCTATAACGGCTTGAGACGCCTCTAAAAAGTCCCATCCTAGGATGACGTCATGGCTACAATGTGATAAAACAATAAATTCAAAAGGCAGTTCTCGATTGTTTATACGGACACGTAAAACACATTTCCCTATCGGCCGAACAAAATTTCCATCCGCAACTTTCAGCATAACGCTCTTGGCATCAGCAAACAGAACTTTCTTTAAAAATCGGCGATACTTATCGGATATGACAGAAAACGATGCCCCAGAATCTACTAGAGCACGTATCGGCTTCTTATCTATTATTACGTCTAGTTGGTTACCAGTCATCTTGGCGGTCGACGAAGGATTTCCAGTACACGCGGCCTCACCTCCTTGGAAGGTCGCTCTCTTTAGTTTTCCTCGCTCCTACGGCCTGGCGACTGACTGGATCGGCGATATGGCGACGGGGATCTGTAACGACGTATTGGGGATCGGCCTCTCGTGGGACTTGACGTAAAACGGCGAGAAGAGTTTGGTCGGCGTATTTCTTCTTCAGTGCCAACGTCGTCGAAGTTCCGTCGGCGGTTTCGAGAGTTGTCAAAGACAGCCTTTCTCTCTCGGCAGTAGCGCATTACATGTCCAGGACGTCCGCAGTGGAAACAAACAGGTCTGTTGTCAGCCGTTCTCCACACATCTGTTTTTCTTGGTTCAGGTGGGAATTTCTGAACAGGAGCTCTGTATTTCCTGGTTACAGCGGCGTATGTTGGTCGTGGTCTAGTTTCTGTAGGTTTTGTTGACACTGGGGCCAAAACCCTTTCAACTTCGTCTTGAACGATCTCTTCTAAGGATTGGGGATCGGAGTCCAAAGATTCTTGCGTCTGGTTAACTAGTCGATGGACTTCTTCTCGTACGATTGTGCGAATAAGAGAGACCAAATCAGTCTCATCCGTCAGGGATGCAACCGGTACGACGTTTGGAAGCCTTTCAAATTTCGGTCGGCCAACTCTCTTCTGCTTCATATCTTCGATATAGTTGCACCATTTAATAAAACTTGCTGTGTCGTTGATTTCTCTCGTCAACAGGGCCTGATAAATATCCTCAGCAACACCTTTCATTAGGTGTGACACTTTTTCGTCTTCTCATCAGAGGATTTACCTCTTGGCAAAGTCCTAATACACTTTGTATGTAGGACTGTGTACTCTCGCCTGAACGCTGGGCTGGGCATTTTAGTTGTTCTTCTGCCCTTCTGGTATATTTTTGACGGTCACCGAAAAGTCCACTTAGTCCATTTTTAAACGCTTCCCAGGAATCTAAGGCGTCTTCGTTGTTGACATACCACTGTCTCGCAGTACCGTCAAGAAAGAAATAAACGTTAGCCAGACACATCATGTCATCCCACTTGTTAAAGTTGGCTACTCGATCGTACTCTTTAAGCCATTTGAGAGGGTCTTCCCAGGCGCTCCTCGGAAGGTCGATGGGCTCCTCCATTGCTGTAACGAAGGTGTTACTACAGCGGGCTTGGCTTCTTGCTCGGTCGGCATTTTTGTCCTCTTCCTACTATTTCCTTTTAACAGTCCGAATTCGGGGATAATCCTCTTAACCGGAGGCTCCTGCGAAGGTTGTCGCTATTATCCACGTTTGACGTAATTGTACCCCGCGCCTCCACCAAACTTGTCACGGAGTTCGAAAGAAGTACACAGTTCAATTATAAACAAACAATTAGATTTATTCAAACGCTGGGAGCTCGTACAACACTGGACTGAGAACATGCCCAACTGGCGATGAACTCTGCTTTTATACACTTCGGAATATTCGAGAAATACCCAGTATGCACTCTAAAGAATGATCTGGATTCATCTAGAACCTAGAGAAACAATACATTAAAAACGAGAACAAAATTCCAGTCTTTGGATAAATCTGCCGGGGCCGGGATTCGAACCCGAGACCTGAGGAAGTTCAGTCCAACGCTCTGCCAACTCGGCTATCGGGACCTGTAGCAACTTATGCGTGCGGCAATATACATGGCACCAATTTTGTTACAGAGATGCTAATACATAATTACTGATGTGTGTTACAGAGCAGTAGTCACCAATTGGTGATGCGTGAAAAATTTTGGATGGTATGCAGAAAAATTGGGAAAATATTTATACTTTTATGAAGATTCAGTTTAAAAAAAGATGAACAAGAAAACAACATATTACGGAACACAAATTATTCTTTACTAAAAGTTTTTATATAGTTACTGTAATAACTAAACAAAAAAAACATAATTCCAGAGGTTAGCGATTTTTGGTAACCTCAACCATTTTTTGGAAAATTGTAGGCAAAACACTTCAGTTTGTTGATTGTTGCTTTTCATGAAGCTTATTTGGTTCACTCCTAGAAGAGCCCACACCCTTGGCGCGAATTACTTTGGTTGGCGATAATTGCGCCATCTTGGTAACCCTAATTTTAAACACTACATACGACAACCCTAACTATTTCTAGCATTTTCGTATTTTGTGGGCGCGCATTTCGAATTTCATTTTGTTGTTGGTCTCCGGGCTGGTTGCGTGTGTGAGGGAATCTACTTTAGAATTTTTTACTTTGTTGAATGCGAAAGGTAAGAAAGAATTGATTGAATGGTGTATGAAGGAAGGATTGATTGCTTTGAGTTATGAATGTCCTAAATGTAATGATCAGCATGATGTAACATGGTCGGCAATAAAATGCTTTCTTCGAAATCGTGCCAGCCACGCCGAATGTATGTTCGACCATTACCTCGCAGAATAAATATGGCGGCGTTCACACGATCATTCGCTTAGCGATGAGACCTTTAAAACTTTTTTAAAATCTGTTGTTACCCTGTCCCCTCCACTCGGAAAAGATCAGCAGTAAGAAAGTAAGTGCTGTTTTTATATTTTTATATCAAAGGTTTAATATCTGTATTGCTTACATATATTTTCATTATGCATCCATCTTATCCCGCTATATTTCCTTGCCACCATTGTCGCTTTCGCTTGGCACCATCTTGTTCTGGCTTGGCGCCTTTTTTGGTTTGTCGCCAAGGGTGTGGGCTCTCCTAGGATTTTACCGCTTATTTTCAGGGCATAGAAGATTAAATAAAGACGTAAATATAGCTATAGTGCTCCACCACATAGAGGCCAATCCTGTTAGTGAAACGCTAATTATAAAGTTATACATTAAGTGGTTCATGAAGTGTTGAAAAATGGCAACTACTGCTCTAAAGTAGGCACAGCAGACAATTTCTGTTTATATACAGACAATGAAGCAACACAAAATGTCTACTCATAAGCATTGTAAAATTAACCCTTTCACCTAAAGAAGAGTCATTTAATTTTTTTTCAAACTTGGCACCTCTTCTATGGAGACAATGCAAATAATTTTAGATTCATACCATGACAATAAAAACCATAATAACTTGAGAGTATTCTGTTAACAAATTACAAATGAAATAAATATGTTTAGAAAAGTTGTGTTAATGTATATTTCCACACTTTTTTATAAAAAAAATCATACCTCAAGTGCAAGCAGTTAAAGATATTAGAAATGTGTGCTTTCTCTTTTCTTTCTTTTTAACCAGACTGAGCCACAGGAAAACATGATTGGGTACAGCTAGTTAGCTATAACAAACTTAAATGATAAAAAGCTATCAAAAACCAATTATTAACAACAAATTATCATTTTGATAAAATCAAAAAAAGTTGCAAACAAAGGTTCTTGAGTACTGTTGCAACTATATCAACCCCGATTTTGTTCGCATCATACACGGTGAATTGGCAATTAAGTGCTAATGTTGCCAATATGGTTGCGATAACACATAAATATCAAAACAAACACAAAATATACATCAGAAAATCTTAATTTTTCCATTTATATTTCACAGTAACACCAAATAAAATTTTGAAATTACACAAAATAGATATTTCGTGAGTCTAATGTTATTGCCCCAACTATTAAAAACTACAATAACTATTTCGTGGAAAAATTCACTACCAAGTGCAAAAAAGTATTATTATTGTGCACAAACAGGCATAGAATGTTCTTCCCTTATTGAATGCATATTGCAGTATTTGGCGATGTCTTTTGATTTTAGGTAAATGGCCGACTAAAGAAAAAATATAAGTACCATAAAAATTACATATTAATTTAATTTAGATTTATTGGAGAAAGACAAAATACCGTGAAGTCCGGCATATAACGCACACCCATACTTTCAAACTGCAATTTATAAATTTTAGGTATATTCCCTATATAATATGCACCCCTTTTTTACGAAGAAACCTGAAATGCTCAAATGCAATGCTGTTATGTTTAGAAGCGATTTATTCAAGGTGTTTATCTAAGCAATTGCAAAAATAGTATACTTTTAGAACTACCACCTTTTAAGTTCAATAAGAATGTCATGTCTTTTAAATAAATAATATTTCGAAATATTTAGAAGTTTAACTTTTTTATGCTCATTTATTTTTTAATTTTTAAAGCCCTCATTTTTATACCCAGCGTATAACTCACACCTGTAAATTTCGATCTTATTTTTTGTGTGTGTTCAAAGTGCGCATTATGAACCGGATTTTACGGTAGGTGGAAGATTTTAATCGGTATACTATTCGCTAAACACATACATAGTGTACAGAATTAAATTTAGTATTTTATATATAAAAATTATCCAAAGTAAATATTCTGTGCTTAAAAATAAATTGAAAAATGATATACAATACAAACATTAATTGACATAAAAAGAGCTGTACTATCTTTATCAACGCGAAAGTAAAATTTGAAAAAATAATTACAATCTTATGACAACCTGCTTCCTCAACATGTATTTGAGTTCTCTGTCTGTTTTGCTCATTCACGGATGCTTACTCTAATTTGATCAGCATTTATCCCACGCACTGCGTTTGCTTGGCCAGTATGATGACCGAAGTTCGAGTTTCTGCAATACAATTTTATGTACTCAAGCCGATTGACTGCAGTTAAAGTGAAGGTTTAAAGAAAAACATATGAAATTACAAAACAGCTCTGAGTGGGCCTTGTATCCGAATTCCTTTGTGGCCCTTTTTCAGATATGAGCACCATTTAAGTGGAATTGTAATAACATTCGAAGGGCTCCTGCATCATTGATACAGCGGTAGCTCTACGTCCCTGACAAAAACAAACCATAATAACTTCCAGTATTTTTTTTAACAAATTACTAATGGAATCTGTTTAAAAAGGTAATAATCTTATAAAGCAATGAAAAACAAAATAAGGTGCAATATTTTGATGACTCAAAATCAGAAAATCTTAGTTTTAACATTTGTATTTCAATACTAACATCAAATGAAAGGTACTTACGTATTATCGCAACCTATTAGCGATATTGATTAAAACGAAGCACGATTGCCAATTCCGCGCGTACAACATCTGCGAAAATGGAATGGCCAACTTTGCGAGTTATCATTAAAGTTGGCGATTGTTGCGATAATACGTAAGAATCAAATGAAGTTTAAAAAGTGTTTTGTCTAAAAAGAAAAAAAAACATTCCTATTAAAAACTCCGTCGATTAATATTTCATCACATTAAAATATCTCCAAGTGGGAAAAAAATATTGTTTCCAAACATTAAATGTTATATCGCGGCATTTGAATACGTCTGTTTATTTCAGGTAAATGGTTGACGGAAACTATTTGGTAGAAAAATAAGTAGCGTACAGAAGTCAATTATGTTAGTTTCATTTTCGCTTAATAAAGAGAAATAAATTTAGCTTAAAATTACAGAAAAAACACGATGTAGAATTTAATCAAAGTCGTAAACATCCCGCGATAATGCTATCCAACTGTTGCCAAACATACAAAACAAAATTTGAGTTCTTGAAAGAATAATTTAAAAAAAAAGATTTATTCGAAAAATAATCCCAATTACGTATCAAAGGACAATAAATAGATAAATATAACAACGCATAAACATAACCATAGAAGAGTTATACAATAGTTTTGAAAAATCTAAGCGTAAAGTTTAAATTTTCGCATTCAGAGCGAATCGTGACGTCGTATGACGTCATAACACCAAAAATCACTTAAAAATTAAATTTAAAAAATTTAGAGAGAATTTCGAAATAAAAAGTACATAAGATCCTGACCAGAGACAAATGCAACGTTGTGTCAATATTTCAGATTAATCCATGCAGAACTTTTTGAGTTATGCACGCATACACAAATCAACCCAACATTTTTATATATATAGATATATATTTTTTCTTTATTTTTCTATTACTCATTTGTTTTAAGAAACTTGTATTTACTGGTGATCTAATCTAACTCATATCTTTGTACAATCATGGACACAAAAAATTAGCGCACCAAGAAGGAGTCGTCAAAATGAAACGAAATTTTACATACATAATGATAACTTTGATATAAGTACATGATTAGAAAACCAAAGAAAAAGGATCATTTATTTCAGAGAAAAAGGCAAAAGAACGGAGGATTTAATACCTTGTTGAACCCCATCTAACGTGAATGCACGATGCGATACAATCGGGCATTGAGGCATGTAAGTTCTGTATGATGTCTTGAGACATTTCGTTCCATATTTGCTCTAATCTTTCCTCTGGTTCGTTCAAACTCTTGGGATGCCCAATTCGCTATCCCAAAGGATCCCAGATATGCTCGATTGGAGACAAATCTGGGGATCTGGCAGGCCAAGGAAGGCTAGTAACAGTGCGGAGACAGTCTTGTGATACCCTTGCTGTGTGAGGCCGAGCATTGTCTGGTTGAAAAATGGCTCATGGGAGCTGTTGCATGAGTGGCAACACATGTGGTGCATGTCATGGACATGCCAACACAAGTCGTTGACACACCGCTGGGCTGTCATGGTGCTACAGATCAATACTAGGGATGACCGTGTATTGTAGGCAATGGCACCTCATACCATCACACCAGATGTGGGAGTGGTGTGTCGCTATAAAGCAAAGGCAGGATTGAGGCGTTCACCACGGGTTCTCCACATACGAACACGATTATCATCACTGCTGAGATTGAATCTGGATTCGTCGCTAAAGACGACCTGGTTCCATTCCGCTGCAGTCCAGTTTCCTCGTGCGCGACACCACTCCAAACGGAGGCGTCAATGGGTGAGCGTCAAGGGCAGCACACGTAATGGGCACCGCGATCCCTATCCTTCAGCCAGGTCCCTCCGTATGGTTCGAGAAGACACAGGGGCCCCTAGTGAAGGTGCTATCTGTGCCTGGATGGCGGCCGATGAAGCAGTTGGCTGTACGTGTGCCTTTTTTACGATGTGGTGGTCTTCTCGACGACTGGGCTGTCGAGGGCGAACTGAGTCTGGTCTTCGTGTAAATGACATCTTTCGGATCCACTGGTTCCAACACCTCCTTACAACACAATCAGAGTGGCCTAACTGACGAGCTATTTGCCTAACTGACCACCCAGCTTCCATCATGCCGATGATTCTCCCCTCTCAAACTGCTACAGCTTTTCATATTGTCTTCGAAAACGGCGTAATGACATGTCTACCTCAGCTCATCCTTTGTAAACGATTCAGCACACTCAAAAAAGCTTTACTTACCTGTTTTATACTCCATGGAGAACGACGTTAAATGCCCTCTATCGGCTCTACGTAATGCGCAATCACACTGCACATTTCTATTCATTTGCATATCTCCCCAACATGTACCTTCATGCCAAGTTTCGTTACGATCCCGCAATTATTTCTTGATTCGGTAATTTTTTTGGTACATGAGTGTATTTTATTTGTTAGAAAATAAGTAACATATGGGAGCACTGGGAACTTAGTAAATTAAAAAGTGGGAGAAAATTGCATTAAAATTTCTGGGATTAGCGGAATAGAGAATTTGCTACCCGACTTGGTGATATTTCTCAAAGTTTGAGTTTGACATTTAATAAACGTAACATGATAAACGGTTGAAATTTAATAAACGTAACATAATAAATGTTTGACATTTAATAAACGTTACATAATAAAAACGTTTGACACTTAATTCAAAAAGAAATTTTAAAAATTACTTTTTGTTAAGATGTTGAATTACGCTATGTTTCAGTTATTTGTTACAAAAGTGAGAGAAATTTTTATTAAAATTACGGTATTGACAAAATGAATAATCTTGCACCAACTTGACGGGGAGTAAGGAACGCCGCACGGTTTTACCCGCGTAGTTTCCGTTCCCGTAGGAATACGGGGATAAAATATACCCTATGTTTCTCACTGATAATATAGCTTTCTATTGGTGAAAGAATTTTATAAAATCGTTCAAGCCGTTTCAGAGATTAACCGGAACAAACAGTCAGACAAAAATTTTAAAAATTAATTTTTTTTTGATATTAGTACCGGATATATTTTTAAACGCATTTAGTAAAAAGCTGTTAATTTGAAATTACCAACAGACACACACTTCAATATTATTTATTTGTATAGATTTTTATTGTTAATATTAATGGACCTTTAAAACATATTGAACCCTTACCTTGAATTTATACTTATATATTTTGAATTTTTACATGCAGTTGACACTTAAAAATGCGTAAATAATGATCTGTTGTTGTTGTTTCTAATGCCACCTGTCTGACGTAGTCAGATTGAGGCCCACGAAATTCATCGTGGCATGGGCTAGAGGTACGCCTGTAGTTGGCCTTGAGCACCATGCAGGGGACAGTACGATTTTAGCACGGCGAACTTCCCCGAAGGAACGATAGATGGCGACACCACCTCTATCTCCACCTCCACAATTTCTGCATGGAAACTGAAGGGGAGGGAAATATTCTCCAGTCCCTGCGCTCGTGACTCAGCCCACAAGACTACGGACCCACTGATTTAACAAACACGTGCTCCGTGTGTACTCGGAGGGTATTTGGTAGCATCGGGCATCGAACCCAGGCTTTCCGGTCTGGAGTCCGATGCTATAACCACTAGGCTACCCACAAATTTTGATCTAGTTTCTTTTATGCAAATATAGGCAATTTTTGTTTTTTATCTGTGAAAAACTTATTTATATTTTAGCAATTATGTGTCCAACACTCTATTTTTTTAGGCTTGAATTTAAGGTATGTATGTATTATCGCAACTGTATTGGCGACATTATATCAAACGAAGTCCATGGTTGCCAATTCAGCGTGTAATACACATTGGAAATCGGGTTTGCCAACTTGGCAAGTTATCTTGAACGTTGCATTGGTGCGATAAGACGTAAATACAAAATTGCTTTCTTAAATGAAGGTTGAAATGAACGCAATTAGCAGACTTAAACTGCTCATTTTGTAATCAAAACTTTACTCACCCCTACTGTTTGAAAAGGCATTTAAGAGTAAGAACAGTTAATAATAAGTGTTGTCCTTTTACGAGTACGAGAAAATTGTTCTTACAAGATACTTTGGTATTTACGTATTAGCGTCACCGCAGCAAAATTAGAACCACACGAATCACGCCATGTCAAAATAACAAAAAGATTCCAGTGAGTTTTATATGAAAAAAATCAGCCAAATTATGTAGAAATGGCTTGATTCGCGTGGCACCAATTTGGCTGCGGTGACGCTAATACGTAAGTTTCGATACTTTTAAAATGCCACATGATAATTTGACATATTTTTTATTTCTGTTAAAAAAAGAATTTAAATTTTGGTACTTACGTATTATCGCAACAATGCCAATGTTTAAGGTAACTCGCCAAATTGGCAGATCCGATTTCATATGTGTATTACGCGCTGAATTGGCAACAGTGTCGACCAACCGGTATAGTGGTTAGCGATGCTGACTGCTGTGCCGTAGGGACTGGGTTCGAATCTCGCAGAAGACATGGATGTTTGCGGCATGGGGGTACTTTAAATAGCCGTCGAGCCGTAAGTCCTCTCGAGAGCTTGGTTGAAGGCGAAGAGAGGTGGGAGGCACCTGACCACCCCCAGGGTGATCTCCCACAAAATTGGGGTGAAACCGAGCTAAATCGTTCTGTCACCTGTATATTGCTCAAAGCTACGGTTAACGACAGGCGTCACTCAGCCTTTTGGCATGATGAATTTCGTGAGCCTTGATATGCCTTTGCCGATTAGGTGGCATTAGTAACAAAAACAATAATTGGCAACAATATATATATATATATATATATATATATATATATATATATATATATATATATATATATATATATATATATATACACACTGGTGTGCAAAAATTAAGGACGAGAGACGGTCTTTTCAATATAACTTTGTACAAAAGCTTTCCAAATCAACACATTTAATACCGTAAGATCCCCAATACGTAAGGACATGTGTAATGTAAGCAACACTTACTAAAAGAGAAATCAGAGGGATAAAAAGAAGCTGTATTGAAAAAGTAGCATGGAGCGCAATGCGACTGAAGGCCGAAACATCCCTGTGATGGGTGTCCAGCAAGAAACATCCGGTCTTTAGTAGGGGATATGATCTCCCCTGACTGCTAGGCAGGTTTCACAGCGTCTGCCCATGCTGAGAATGAGGGTGTCAATGAGTTGTTGAGGCATTGCTTCCCATTCGTCTTGCAGCGCCAATCGAAGCTCCCGAATCGTTACTGGTGGTAAGGTACGAGCTGCCAAGCGTCTGCCTAGAAAATTCCATACATGTTCGATGGGATTGATATCCGGAGATCGTGCCGGCCAATCCATACGTTCAATATCCTCACTCTCTAAGAGCTGTTCGGCAGCTACTGTGCGATGGGATGGTGCATTGTCGTCCATGAAAAGGAACTGCAGACCCATAGTGCCTCTAAAAAGACGCACATATGGAAGAAGAATCTCGTTACAATAACGGGTCCCGTTGTCTGAACCTGCGTCGAAGGTGTGAAGGTCTGTACGACTACCAAGCATGATGCCTCACCAAACGAGAACACCGCGACCTCCATACCTGTCCCTTTCAATGATGTTCGAGGGATGATTGCGGCTTCCCCGCTCTCTCCAGATGAGTATGCGATGAGAATCGCTACTCAAACTGAATCTGCTCTCATCTGTAAAGAGTACTCGTCCCCATTCATTGTCTCTCCAATTTCGGTGTTCCCGGCACCACAGAGAACGCCTTCTCCGATGGGCAGGCGTTAAAGGTACACACCGTACAGGGCGTCGTGCAAACAGACTACCACCGTGCAGTCTTCTGGCCACGGTAAAACGCGATATCGGTCATCCTGTCGCCTGGGTCGTGTGTCTAGCGATTTCTACCACTGTCTGCCGCCTGTTTCTTCTGGCCTGTAAGACAATGTACCGGTCATCTGCGGGTGTGGTTCCTCGTGGACGACCACTACTGAACCCCCGGATAGCTGTTCCTGTAGTTTGAAATTGTCTCCAAAGTCGTGAAACGATGCTGTGAGCAATTCCGAACTCTGCAGCCACACTTGTCACACTGCGGTCTTCCTCCAACTTCTCCCAATGATTCGACTTCGGGTAAAAGCATCCAGATGTCGTCTAACAGATTGATTATTCGCCATTTCTCGCTGAGGCAGCAACTCGGTGTGATTTTAACTGTTATACGGCGTGCAATCTCTTTGCCAGAAATACTGATCTTACACCGACAACATGCTTTATACTACTCAGACACTCCCCCATTACTTCTACCTGCATATCTGCGCATGTGCTACCGTACATCACCTTACTTAATCTCCTGATTGGTCTCTCTGTCCGCTCTGCCTCTTCGTTCAGCTGATATGCTAATTTTTCGACTTCGTCCTTAATTCTTGCACACCAGTGTATATAGGCTTCGTTTCATATAATATCACCAAAACGTTTGCGATCAGTAGCATAGAAAAATTTTTCAAGGGGGGGGGAGAGGGTCGAAGTCCATTATTTGGGTATCATGCTTCAATGAGCCACAACATGTTGTTTTGATTTTGTCGATTTTCGAAAAGAAAAGAAAACAAAATTAATTATTGAATAGATAATTAGCATTAATTAATAAAATTAATTATCAATAACAAATACATAATTAAATTTTAAGTAATATATACCTAGGATTATAACCAATCGAAAAAAAATCAAGGGCTTTGGTGGGTCCGGACCCTTAGGACATCCCCATTGTGTGCCCCACTGGTTGCGATAATACATAAGTACCAACAATTTTCGGTACTTTTCCGTTTCCCCCGGTGCAAATCTCGTCACAAGCAGGTTTTATTAGAGACAATAGACACATTTAAAAAATACGGATTATCACAACAATCGCTGACTCTATTAACTCGCCAAGTTGGCAACCCCGATTTCCTACATGTCGAACGCGCTGAATGAGCAACCATGTGCTTCGTTTCATACAATATCGCCAATAGGTTGCGATAATACGTAAGTACAGAGTGTTTTTTTTCCAGGTATAGAAGTTTAAGTTGGCATTACTTTCCAAGATGGCGACCGATTTAACAGCTGTCAAGTGATTTATTCTCAGTTTGGTTTGGCAATTCATCATGAATAGATTCACACCTGAACAACGCTTTCAAATTGTGCAATTTTATTTCGAAAATAATGGTTGATTTTCATAAGCGAATTTTGTTTAGCGATGAAGCGTACTTCTGGTTGAATGGCTACGGCAACAAACAAAACTGCCGCATTTGGAGTGAAGCTAATCCACAAGTGTATGTCGAAACACCGTTACATCCAGAAAAACTGACTGTTTGGTGCGCTTTATGGGCTGGTGGAATCCTTCTTCAAAAACGATGAAATCCACAACGTTACAGTCAATGGTGATCGGTATAGAGCCATGATTACTAACTTTTTCATTCCTGAATTGAACAATCATGATGTCCAGGAGCTGTGGTTCCAACAAGACGACGCAACATGTCACACAGCTCGTGCCACAATCGATTTATTGAAAGACACGTTTGGTGACCGCCTAATTTCCCGTTTTGGACCTGTGAATTGGCCTCAAGATCTTGTGATTTAACACCGCTAGACTATTTTCTGTGGGGCTATGTAAATTTATTGGTCTATGCGGATAAGCCACAAACGCTTGACCATTTGGAAGACAACATTCGCCGTGTTATTGCCGATGTACGGCCACAAATGTTGGAAAAAGTCATCGAAAATTGGACGTCCAGATTGGACTACATCCGAGCCAGCCGTGGCAATCCTATGCCAGAAATCATATATAAATGTAATGCCACAAGATTATCTTTCGAATAAAATAAATTCATGTCAATCGAATATAACATCGTTGTTTTATTGCAATTTAAAGTTCTATACCTCTAAAAAAAACACCCTTTATCTCAGCTTATGTTACACTTCAATCGAAAATTGAGTACTTTTTCGTTTCGCCAGCGGAAGAGATAAAGTCACCAAAAATGATACAACTTACACGAAACGGAATATTTCCGTTGGTAAACTTTTCCACTACAGTTTCAAAACAAGTAGCGGTCTTTTCTTATTGGTAATGTCCTTTTGATAATACATTAAAAATAGATGAAACACCAATGACAACCAACATTTATATCACTTTTTGGATACTTACGTATTATCACAACCAGTGGCGCACACAAGAGGGGTCCCCCCCAAAGCCCTTGATTTTTTTTTCGATTGGTTATAATCCTATGTATATATTACGTAAAATTTAATTATGTATTTGTTAAAAATAATTCATTTTATTAATTAATGCTAATTATTTATTCAATAATTAATTTTGTATTGTTTTTGTTCCCGAAAATCGACAAAATCAAAATAATATGTTGGGCGGCGTATTGGAGCATGATAACAAAATGGTGGACTTTGGACCCTGTACCCCTTCCTTGAAAAATTTTTGTGTGCGCTTCTGATAGCAACTCTATTGGCGACATTATATGAAACGGAGGCCCAGTGGCCGAATGATAGCATAAAGCGATTCCCCACCACAGGTTCGGGGCTCTATCCTCGGACTGGGCAAGGTCAACTCAGCCTTTCATCCCTTCAGTTGGTCCATAAATGAGAACCAAGTTCGCTTGGGGACTAAAACACTGGAGGTTTTGCTTCAGATTGATGAGGACATCTACTCAAGCACCTCAGCGCCCAGTGATCACGTATACTGGAATGGGCACAGTAGGCCTTGGCCCTCACGGGTTGTTGCGCCACTAAGTTTGAGTTTGATATGAAACGAAACCCATGATTGCCAATTCAGCGTGTATGACACAAATTGAAATTGCCTACTTGATGCGTTATCTTGAAAGTTGGCATTGTTGCGATAATACGTAACTACCGAATCTGATGATCACAAAAACGAACTAATTAAAATAAAAAAGATCACAAAACAATTTACAAAATAAAGCACCAAAAAAATATCAAGAAACTAAAAGTAAAAATTATCCAAAATGTAAATAAAGTGCGATTACTTCATCAAAAATTGATGGAGTGATAAAAAAATGATCATTTTAGTTTTTGTATTGCAAAATAAATGGCACCAAAAGCTTTGGTGTATTTGTACTGTCCAGACCCACTCGTAGTTACAGTTGTTATTTTTGTGGGATATGGGGCGACAAAGGGGATCCACTCATAACACAAACAGTTGTTTACTTGCAAGTGTAGCGGTATCTAAGTAAAACCAGTACTTCGACATCACGCGAAGATGATCGTTTTGGCGTGATCGATAAAGTACTGGCGTTCAGGAACTGGAAGGTGTGCGGTTCGAATCTTCCACACTGGTGAGAGACCCGGACGTGATTTGAACACGCAACCTTCTGAACTGTCGTGGCGCCATCTACCACAAGAAAAATAGATAAGAAGAGAAATAAATTAAAAGTAAAAATACTTTTTTAAAAACAAGATTTATTTAAATGCTCTAAAAGGAATAAAATAAACTTTTCTTTTAAAAGATTTTTTTCTATCAACTTATAAAGTCGTTATACAATTTATGATATAAAAGTTTGTTGCGAGATTTAAGTACTCACATTTACTCTCTTAGTCTGAAAATTTTAAAAATTAAAATCAATCAGATCAAGTTATTTAATTTGCTTGTTTATGTACACAGGTAAATCTCGCGACAAGCTTTTATATCATAAATTGTATAACGACTTCATAAGTTGATAGCAAAAAAAGTTTTAAAAAGAAAAGTTTATTTTATTCCTTTTAGAGCATTTAAATAAAACCTTGTTTTTAAAAAAGTTTTTTTACTTTTTAGTTATCGCTAGGCAGAGGTTTCTCAGTCTGTTAATTTCATTCAACGCATCATTGTTGAAATGTCATTTGCCGGTTAATTTAGAACAGTCCAGCTAAGGGGTACTCAACATTTTTTTTCCGCCAGGCTACATACATATGATAGATATGTCACTCAGCCGCAACAAGAGAACAATGGGAAGGGGGGATAAACACTATTAGATCAAAACAACATTAGACGAAGAAAAATTAATCAAAATATTAAAACTCATTCACTTTTTTTTTGCTTTTACTATAACATTATATTAAGAACGAAAAACACATTTTTTTTAAATCCATAATTTTATACCAACTTTTTCAATTTTCAGCAAAATTTGATAATACTATTCTACAAACGAGAAAATATTTTCGTGCGACTATATTTAAAAATGATGAATTTTTTAAATGTTTTATCAAAATTTGAGTATTTTTTGACAAATCCTGAAAAAAAAAGTTTTTGGCCTTTTATTTTTTTAAATGACTGATTCTAAAAAGAAAAAACCTGAACTTTCTCAGGCATAATATCGATTCATTAACATGAAAAAGTCATACGAACTATTTAGAAATCATTTTCATGAAAACGCATCAATTTTGACTCATTTTAGAAAAAATTGTGAAAAACGAAATATCATTATTTTTTTAACAAATCATACTGTATCGTAGCGAAAAAATGATCTTTCCATTAGGCTATTATTTTGTCTCAGTTTCAGAGAAAGAATAAGATGGCATTTTAAGAAAGGTCGAAGAGAGAGAGAGAGAGAAAATCGAATTTCTTTAAGCTCTATCCGATAAGCTGCCGGCAGAATAAAAGCTAACAGGAGTAAAAAGGTTTTCAATTTAATATCTTTCAATGATATCAGAATATAAATCATAAAAACATGCATTGTCATCTAAACTAAACATGTATACAAAATTTCAGCTCAATCGGTTGAAGACAAACAACTTCAAAATTGAGCTAAAGATTCCACCTGAAAAATTACTCCTTAATTAATATCTGCACTATTAAAACTCTAAGGTAAACAAACGTATGCAACTATACGACTAGGTGTATCTTTCTCACAAACCGCACGATGCAGAAAAACCCTCGCCAAAGGTACCAAAAGATTGGAACTGATCTGAGGAATCCATTTTGTGTGACCACTTATACTTCAATAGTGATTTGATTATTAAAAATATATTAATTAAAAAAACCTTTAAAAATGCATAATTAATGCCATTTTTTCCCGCCAGGTACCGAAGTTCCAATTTCACGAACTTTTCTTTTTTTATCCCAGACTGTTTTAAGACACGATTAATTTTTATGAGACTCAAACAAAAAATTACAGAATCGGAAAGATCATTTACTTCGCCACGATACGGTATAATTTATTTACAAAATAATGATATTTTCTTTTCTTTACGATTTTTTCTAAAAATGAGTCAAAATTGATACGTTTTTATGAAAATGATTTCTAAATTACTCCGATTGAATTTTCTTTCAATTTAATGAAATGATATTCCCATACCAAGAAAATTCATGCTTTCTCGTTCAGAATCAGTCATTTAAAAAAATAAAAGACAATTTTTTTTATTACGATTTTAAAAAAAATATCAAATTTTATTTAAATATTTAATAATTTCTTTAATTATAAAAATAATCTCATGACATTTTTTTTTCCGTGTGTAGAACGATATTATCTGTAATATGCACTAAGTTTGAAAATATTGCTTAAAAAATTACAGTTTAAAAAAATTGTGTTTTTCTCATTTTATCCTCTTTTGCGAGAAATATTAAAACATTATTTTTGTTACATTTTTTTATTTAAAATTACTGTTGTTTTCAATCGATATATGAAGTTCAAAGACATTAAATTAAAAATGAAGCCCTCAAAATTTAAATTTCAACAAATCAACTCTATGCGAAAATGAATATCTCTTCCTTTTATTTTACAGGTCTTTTTCTTTTCTTTTTTTCCGAAGATTTCGTAGATTTTGAACGCTTAGAATGCTGGATTATTAACTTTTGTCCCCCGGTTATAAACAACACCATCGCTTAGTTTTTATGATTGTTTAAAAAAATACTCAAAATTTTATTCGCGCATTAATAACTTCGCCAGCAATTTTGTAATTGGAAACAAAGATTTATTTCGTGACGATATAGAAGTTTTTTCTTTTCTTTTTTCAAAAACAATGATACTTTCCATATGACTTATTTCTAAAATAAAACTATCGATGCGTTTATATGAAATTGATTTTAAAAAACTCATACTTTGCTTTTAACAGTTAGTGATTTAAAAAATAAAACGTCGAAAACTTTTTTACGAATTTTTTTCGTGCACAATTCGTTGTACCACTAGAATGCTGCACCTGTCAAGCTGTTTAAGAATCAGTTGATGTTCATATTCTCAAGAGATCTGATAGCGACAGGGGAAAGGGAATTTCCATGACAATATGTTATGCATTTAAAAATGTTCGTACAACGCCGGGGGGAGTAAAACCTGTCTGACAAAAAGAAAAAGAAGCGGAAAAATTTCGAAACAGGAAATTTTAAGTTATACACTAGGTAGAAGCCCGAGCAATATCGGCCTAAGTAGAGGAAGATGGGGGTTGGAATTCATTTTCAAAAAAGATTAGAAGTGCTGATTTTTTGTGAAGAAAAGGAAAATTTATAAAAAGTAGAGAAAGCCCGTGCAACGCCGGGCCATGCAGCTAGCCTTTTAACTAAATGCGATATCGGATTATAAATGGTCAAACATGCATTGTCAACCAAAATAAACGTGTATACAAAATTTCAGCTCAATCGGTTGAAGACATCGAATTTACATTGCAAAGTTAAATAAAAAGCTTGTAAAATATAACATACTTTGTACGCGCGTACAGAGTAGAAGAATTATAAAAACATCTCGTAGTACAAATAAAATATTTTACACGAAACGAAAAAAATTATAATTGTAGGCGCAAGGTATCAATCCTTGCTAAGCGGAGCGCTCTACCGTCTGAGCTACGCTCCTAGTCAACACCTGTGTTATATTGTAAACATGCTCACCTTAACACCTGGACAAGATCGTTACAGTAACTAGGTCAATTATAAGTGTTACGGGAAAACTAGAATCGAGTAAATAGATATCTTATCACTGATGCGCATTATACCTTTACAGGTAAAATATTGATTTTTAAATAATTTTAGGAAGAAATATTTCTTTTTCTCTAAATTTAAAACGTTACTAACAACAAGAATTTATTAATGCCAGACATTTTTGTTGTTGAAAATAATGTGCCAGATGCAGTAGCGCACACAGGAATTTTCAAGGGGGTCCGGGGTCGAAAGTTCACCATTCTTGTATCATGCTCCTTTTGATTTTGTCGATTTTCGTGGGAACAAAACACAGTAAAAAAACTAATTTTTGAATAAATAATTAGCATTAATTAATAAAATTAATCATTAATAACAAGTAATTAATTAAATTTTACGTACTATATAATTTAGAATTACAATCAATGGGGAAGAAAATCAAGAGTTTTCTTTGGGGGTCCGATCCCCCATGACCCTCCCCTTGTGTGCGCCACAGCCCAGATGCCATTTTGTATAAAAAATAATTAATTTCAAACCATTTTAGAATGTCTGTAATTTTAATATTATTTTATTTACTCATAAATAAATAGAATTTTAATTTGCCAGACATTAATTCGGTTGTTTACTTAATAGCCAGCCAATTTATTTGTGTAATATACTGCGGTATTATGCCTGTCGTTAGAGAGAAAGACAGTGGCAAATAGGTAGGCATTAGAGAGACAGGATTACGTTACACTATTTAATTGAAAACTTTTTTATTTTTATGCCTTTGATGAAGAGTTTAATAAAAATTATATTTAAATTATTAAAATAATAATAATGAGTTGATTAGAGTATTTTTAACAAAAGGAAAATATCGTTTTTTAAGTATCATATAAATTTAATTTTAACTGAATAAAATGATTTTATAAAAGATAGAGGAAAAATTGCCATAGATACAATAACAAAATTCTCATTTTCATTTATATATACATATTATGTTTAGATAATCAGAATATATTTTTCCCTCGAAATATGTATTTTCATTCCGTAATAGCGTTACAAAAACTGATGCATCTTCATAGTCACCATCATCGTCACTGCTCCCATTATTATCAATGAGTGAGTGAGTGAAGATTAACGTCGCACTGTTCAGCTACACGAAGGCTTTGGCGACGGACCACGTAATTTTGAACCATGGTCAAGGGACGTAGACGACACCTGAGCTGGCACCACCTCTCCTAACTACCACACCACACCAACGGAGGAAATGTCAGCTCGACAGATTTAGCGTGCATCGCCGCCCTACACGGCGGGTCTTTAGTGGTACTGGGCTCGAACCGTGACAAAGCCAGCCACGATCCGGATGCCTGAACCCCACTCGGCTACCGCGGCCATCCCATTATTATCAATATCATCATCATTATCATTATTGTGTTTTTGGTTTCCTAGTAGTGATGGTTCTGGAGCAAAAAGAATTCATACTATTAGGTTATCATGGTTTAAATAATAAGTTACTTCTTTCTGATTTATCATCTTATAAATAACACTTTACTTTTTATGATAATGTCAGCAAAGATGATGGAAACTGCTCCCCAGTAAACCAAAACGAAATCGTATTTATCATCGTTAATGATGCACTCGGAAGCTAACGGCGATAAAGATGATGGTTTTTTTAAATGAGCATTTTTCCAAAGCTTTGTCACATACCGCACTCGCAGGCCAAATGCTGATATAGTTCAGCTTTTACATGGTGGTAGTTTAATGAATCGAAACTTCGACAGTTCTTTTCGAAACTATCATCGGATTTTTTCGATTGATAAGTTTTGGAAAATAGATAGAAGTGAACATCATTAACACTTGAAGAGTTAGGCACTCATACATATGCATGCATGCATATAAATTTTTCCAATGTGGCAAATATACGTTCAAGTTCATCTTCATCGTCAGTTATAATCTCTTTGACATGCTAGCTGGTACTACGACATATTTTTCGAGCAGCTTGAAGGGCTTTTTAGTTTACCTTTCCAAAAAATGATAAAAATCAGGGCCGATCCTAGCAGGTGTGCAACGCGTGCACGCACGCCGGCGGCCGCAGGCCGTATATGGTTATATCAAACAACACTTTACGAATTTCTCAAAATAAAAATTTAATATATCAAATAAATATGCTGAATTTTGAATAGTTATTGAAAAAATCGCCCCGATTACCCGATAACACAGCATAGTTTAAGAAAAATAGAAAGCTAATGCATAATATGTCGGTGGATTGTCCATAAATATCTACTCTTCCCCGACATCCTTCATCTGATAGCAAAATTGTGTTGGAGCGACAATACCGTATTAAGATTTTTTTAATAGCGGCTCTGTGATCGGTGCTTAATAAAAGCATCTCAAAAGGATTTTGGTGAAAGTTTTCCACGGAAATATCTAATCACAGTTAGTCTAATAATGTTTAAATTCAATATGATTTGGGGGAAATTAAAAACTTTTTTTTAATTTAACGATAACCTTACAATTTAGAAAACAAAATACGAAAAAGAAGCGACTTTTGCCTATAGTTTTATAACGCTTATAAACAATGCTCGTTTTCCTTTTTATAGTGAGTTATACCTATATCAAAAGGCAGTTTTTTTGTAGTTTTATTTGGTATTAAGTTAAGAGAAAAATCTTCAGCTTCTTTTTGACTTTTGAGTAAATGTGATTTTCATTACAAAGCCTGTTTGAAAAGCATTTCAATATTCACATAGTATTATTAATGTTAGCGAAGTTCTGAATTTAATTTATGTTGTAGGAACTTAATGGTTCTTTAGTACTATTAAAAATGCTGGTTTTATGCTGTTTTAAAAAGTCCTAATTGTAATCCGATGCCATATAATCAAACAGGCGAATCAAGGGACTTCAACATAGCACTAAAAACAGAAATAAAAGAAAAACATAAATTAAAAGCTAATTCTGATCTATATATATCTACCACTCTACTACATGTATACTCCTAGTTGAAGAATAATTTCATATCATCTAATCCACTTAGCCCATTACTGTGCTTACTATTTCTCTATGTTAGCAGCAGGGACGCTCTAGGGCAGGTGAAACTGACCATTGTCCAAGTCGGCAAATTTTAGGCGTGCATTAGGGACCGAATTTAAAAAATTCCTTTTTTTTTCCTTTTTTTTTTTTGTTTCGGTTACAAAAGTTGGTTTGAAAATATTTTTTGAAATATTATTATTTCTACTTTGGAAACCTGTTACCTTATTTAAATACCTGGAGTTTTATTATAGACTGAATTGAATTGCCGACTACTGCTAGTAAAATTTGTAACGGCTATATCTTTTTTTTTTTTGAAATAATAAATACATTGCGTGGCGATTTGTTGCAACAAGTATATGCGTCCTCGACCTCGTGATACAAGTACAAACGATTTTCTTTTGTATATGGTATTACTTTGTGTATGGTTTAGGTGACAAATGTGCACAAACAATATTTTGCTTAGAGCAGCGTTCGGCAAATTGCAGTTCCTTTTAAAATTCTGCTTTTTATGTACAATTAAAAATTGTTGTTGAAAGCTGTGTGTGTGTTGTTCCCTTTCTAATTTATAAATAACTCTATAAAAAAATTACTTGCATTTACAAGCTCATTTAAATATTTGATTGGCTTCTCTGATTTTAAATATGTATTTGATTTGTCATTTTTGCACTCTTAGTTATATATTTGAATCTAGTAATGAGAATCTGGTATTTTATTTCATGTAACTTATTTTCTCGCCATACTGTACTAAAACTGTTTAAAGTCAGTTTTCTTATGTGCTGAACTTTGAAGGGTTCAGTTCTGTGCGTACGTTAAATCACAATAAAATTTAATATACCTTTTCTTACTTTCTTCTGCACCTTTCTCACCATCCTGAAAGGGTAAAAGGGCATTCTTTCCCTCACAGGATGTTCGTATCAGCTATCTTAGCGGGACAATGGCTATAAGAATTTTTGGAAGATAGTGAGCCGTATGCGGACATGCGTTAGTGGCTAATCGCTAATCCGAACACGGCTAATCCGAACATCCGGCAACTGAACGGCTCCGCGGAAAATTTTATAATTTTAAGGACGAAAAAATCGGTGAATATCAATATAAAACAAAATCTTAATTCAAAACAGTTCTTTATTTAATATGCGCGGCACTGTACACATGCTCATGTGCTGCGGTACAAGTCTTCTTTTCTCCCATAATCTGGATGTAATTAGCGTTGCCAAACATTAAACTCTGTAGCCAATTTTGTCACACCTTCACCTTTATCTAAACGCTTTTACGGCGGTAGGAACCCCCCAGTTTGTTCTCGAGTTAGTGTTGATTGGCCGCCATCGCCATGTAAGAACCGTTACGTACACCGTACATCATTATGTGATACAAATGTCCAAAAACACACAACAAACTGTTTTCACTGTAGTCATCACACTGTAACACTGTTATTAACACAGAGACAAAAAAGCTGACTTAGTATAGAACAAAGCACGGAACGACTGACGTCAACAAATAGTACGGGGCACACGTAGTCACGATCATATGCCGAAACACACTTAAGTTAGGAGCGGTGGAGGGAGGACACACGCGTCGAGGAGTGGGAGTACAGTCCACGCGGCAAAAGCGGGTGCGTACGCTCACATTACGACAAAAATGCATAGACAATAGACCCGTACTCCCGGTTTAAATAGTGATTTCGCTGTTATTTGATAATCCGAACAATCACGTAATCCGAACAGGGTTCGGTCCGATATTGTTCGGATTATCGTGGACTGTACTGTATTTCATTTTAGTCTTGAATGTTGTTATTTGAAGTTGAAATAAAAATTTGTACCATCAACAGACTTGTTTTCGAAAACAATGGCCTACTAAAATTGACACAATTCACCTCTTACATTTAGCTCGTTTAAAAATAGCAACAGATAATGATGTTTTTAATTTCGAATTAATTTGTATTTTTTATGACTTAAAATAATACACAAATTCTTCCTGTAAGGTACACATCCCGAAAGCGGCATAATTAATGCTGTTAACGGTCACTTTGAATATGGATTTTATGTATTTACTCTTTATTTTCATTTTAAGTAACACTAATTTTTTTTCGTAAAATTTTGAAGTTTTAAAGACAAAGTTTGTGTTTCTCTTTTAAATAAATTGAATGTAATGCTGTCCTAATAAATCAATGTAATTTAACAGAAAGAAACAGAAAAATAAACAATTGCAACCTGTCTGTTTCACGCTTCGATTTAGAGACAAAAATAAGGTATGTAAGAATGCTATTGCAACTCGTGGGGGCGTTTTTGGGTTTACATACGAAATAAAAATGCTAACTTAGGGATTTCAAAAACATCCGTACAACGGAATATTTTCAATAAATTTCTGAAGTGCAAAATTTTATTGCTTATTTCAGACATTTATACAGTAATTAAACTTTTTCTTATTAAGAATTTTCTTTCTTTTTTTTTTTCCTTTAAATTCGTAAATTTAAATAAAAACTTTAGACTCAAAGCATATTTATTTGTATATACTTCCATTTAAAAGATTAATGCACTTGAGTTTCAAATTAAAACCACCACTTATTTAGAATTAAATGAAAACAGTCAAAATGCCTGTGGTCTGCGGTGGTTTAAATTTCCTGCTCTAGGACGGATTGTGTTAAACATTACGTATTGTGTTAAGTATTAAGGAATATTTAATGCATTTTGTAACGTCGTCAGATGGTAGCGTGAAAAATAGTACATCACAGCAAGGTTGTGGGAGTAAAAAATACTTTTAATTTTTTTCTCCAATATGAAAATTGATTTAAATTAGATTAAGTTGATAATTTCCGTGCCTAGCCAGTATGGTAGCCCCGTTTTGAAGTCGCTTACTCCACAGCTTGTCTCCCGTCCAGTCCGCAAGGCGTTATCTCTCATTCGCGTTTTTGGATTCCTGGTCAGCATCACGGAACAAAAAAACTCTGGGATTCTCCTCTCCGCTTCCTAAAACGACCAGCCCTCTTTTTCTCGTTCTCTTTTTCCTCCGGTCCCCTTTCTCCTGAAAAAGAACCCTTTTAAACACCAGGGATGTGTTCACCACACGCCCCTCGCCTCTTATTCGCAGGTCACCAAAGTCTCTCTTGACCTCCCTCGTCCTATTGGCGCATAACACGCCAAAACACACGAGCCGTCTGGCCCAAGGCGCCATAGTTCCCTTGTCCACATCTGGACACACTTGTCCATCACGCCACCTGCTTCTAGTATCCCCTTCATACAACACTAGAAAAAGACAACATGATTATTTTAAGATAAGCTTCGCCTATCGTCAATGGGGCGCCGAACTCTTTAAGTCCATTATCGCGACCCGTCTGCTGTCTCCACTCCTGAGTTCAGACAATAAACAATGGCCCCATGGCCACGTGCACTGGTCACTCCACAGCTGGTTGATCATAAAAATCCAGGGACAATCGATGGGTGTCGTTCTTGTCCTTGAACAGTTGGTGAAATTATAAAACCTATTGTTAATCGAAAGATGGGAATTCACACCCATCGAAGATGTCACAACTCCTTCCCCCTGAAAAGGTCCATTTCACTGGACTGCTCTGGCCTCAGTTTGGTTCAGTTCGCAACATTTCACACCAAAGGGTTGTCTTATCAATGAGACCGTGATCGCATGCAGCAAATCCAAGAAACACATGGGCAACGGCAAGAAATCTTATTTTATTTTATTTTATTAAATGCCAGGCCTTTGACCATCAGGTCATTAGGCAACGGGCTCTCCAATACCTTTTACAATGCAGTTGCGATCATCTCGTTGTGCGCATGAATACCTCTGTCCAAATGAGGCAGTCACCATGTCTTGTCCAGTGTCACAAATAAACCTAGATAGGTGAAGTCACTAAATAAAACGAAACAGATGGAGCACATAAAAGCAGAAGTCATGTCCGGTTAAAAGTCTAAATTTAGCCACAGCAGCAGCACGAGGAGAACTTTGAATGCAAACTGGGATTTACATAGTGTACTCAAGGCTTATCACGAGCAACATGAGAAGCTGTGTAAGGCGAAATGATTCCCTAAAAATCCTTGACTTCCAGTTTGGAGAATTGAAGTGTCGAGTCTCCTTCGAAGTTCGAAGGATACCGTTCCCTTTTGCCAGCAGTCTCCCTCTCATTTCCCCAAAGACCACAGTGGGATGGTATTCATTGAAATACGATCTTTCCTTTTATCTTTCAGAGTTCTCTACAGTTCTGCACACGTAAACAATTATTCTCATTATAGTTGGACCAAAGCCTGAAGGGCAGAAGTAGAATCTGAAAAAGAATTACAGCTCTTTCAATGGAAGACGAACAGCAGTTGCTGAAGGGGCTATATATCAGCAACCTCACCATCAAAGTGAGTCGTCAAAGGGCCGGCATGTAATGGGGAAGAGGTGACTAAAAACACCAATGCCAGCACCTTGGGCAAAGTCCAAGAGTGAGCCATCTGTGTAAATGTGAAACCTCATCCGGTGGGAAGCGGTATTGATAGTTTCCAAAAGCTGTGAAAGAGCAGTTGGACTTAGATCAAGTTTTCTCACATTTCAGAAACAAGGTCCAATCTGATGTCGAGTATTGCGTAGTCTGAGTGGGTTAGCAAAAGACAGTAATTCAAAGGGCGCATCATTAATGACTTTATATTGAATGTTCTCACGAACACATTGAATAAAGCCCTTTTGAGTCTTAAGATTACGTCCCCGCCATCGGAATCCTTAGTCCCGCCAGAATATGAATTATTTGGAGTCTAATAAGTCTATTGAGAAGATAAATAGCATTCTTCTCAATAATATATTAGTGAATGGCTGAAGGTCGCAAAGTAACTGCATGATAAGGGGCACTGGAGTAGTTTTCACTCCGGTGATTCACGAAAGGGGCTTGGTTTGGAAAGTGTCAAGAAAGTTTTCTAACGTTCTCTGAAGCGAGATTAGCACCTCATTGCAATAATTTAGGAACTGGTTGAATATAAAACACAAGTAAAAAATAAACAAATAAACCAAAATTCTAAACTTACACTTTACAAAAAAAACTTAAATTCGAAACTTGGACCATTTTTTCCATTTCATACAGTTACATCACACTTTTCAAAATTTGGGTTTTAAGAAATTAACTCAAAATATAATATTTCTATAATTCTAACACATCAATCGCTCATTCAATTGTGTTAAACATCTGTGAGCGTACACAGTCCTAAGAATTACTCATTCCCATCTACTTATTCCAACGATATTAAATAAACAAAATAAACATTTATAAATTCCAAGCTTTGCAAAAAAAAATATTAAAAACCAAATTTTTAAATTAAGTTTAAACTAAGACTTTTTACATTTAATTAAATTATGTCCATAAGCAAGCATTATCACAACCATTATAACAATTTATTCACAATTCATGGGATTGTCTTACATAACGTTAGTTATTGAGAAACACTTTAATTGGGAATCTAATTAACAAACCTCAGTACTCATGTAATGAATGAATTTTCTAAATCTACATTATGTCTACACGGAACAAACTTGCCCATGTCTCTAATTTACCTTTGGTCGGTCCGACTTCCGACCCAACCCTACCTCAACCATTTTAACACAAAGTCTATTTTTCTTTACACGGTTTTTCCAAATTTATCAAAGGTCTATGTCGACATTCGCGATACATCAATCTGCTCTAACAATCTCAAAATCAGAGTCGTTAAATTTTGTATCCATAATAAGCAAAGTTGACTAAACCTCGATTTTTTTAATAATGCACACATACCAACTGGCATAACGCGTAGTGTGCTTCGGATAACTCATCAATAGAGAACTGACGAAGTCACCCCTACTACAAATAGCCAGTACAGTCACCACGATGCGCGTTGATCTTTTCTCAAACTTTCCCTTGACCAAAAATAAATCTCGGCTCGCGTCACCTGGTTCAAATTCCCATACTTTATACCTTTGATATTGCGGGTACGGGTATCGGTTCACTCTTCCTAACCAAACAACGGGGCAGAGTACGGTTTGACTGCCCCATCCCGTTTACACCTAAATCTAAAAAATACTCTGTATCTTCTCGTAGTGAATTAATTAACATCCGGGATGAACAACAAGTTTGATTCTAAATAGTTTCTCTCCCTCGTAACCAAATTAATATCCTTCTGTCTTGAAACAATCGTCCCAGGATCTGGTAGAAACCTTTCTTTCTTTTTAGCTTTAATCGTTTCTTAAGTAGCTACTTTTCGATCAGGCGGTAATTTAAAATACAATTGACTTTTCCTTTTTAAATTACCCCCTGAAAACCAAAAGTCCATAAATAGCTTTACAGAATGGAGATCTCTTATCTATTCTTCTGAGCTATTCTCCTTAACCAAATTTTGCCAATTCGGCTCTACGGTACAATTTTTATTAAGATTTAAGACAATAAATGGTACTGCGATCTCTTTTGCCGCGTGCAATCTATCTCGAAATTAAATTCTGAAACCGATGTTAGACCTATTGTCCGTCTCTAACTTATCCATATAAATCTTCCTTGGTTCTGAGAGAGGCAAATCGCATTTGCTAACCCGTCATCCACGCATTTCCGCACATTTGCTTTACACATGTTTTCCCCCTTTTAACTGCCCGCTATCTTAGCCATTGTATATTTTGAAACTTTTTCCTGATCCACTGTTAACTGCTTTTCACAACCCATTACCGTCCCAAAGGTATATTTTTTCCTCGCAGCTATTCTCACAAATCAATCCTTCAGGGTTCGCCACTCCCTTATTTCTTTTCAATTCAAAGGCCCCTTCCAATATTATCCCGATTTTTACCCGCTGTACCCTTCGCCACAACGACCCTTCCTTCACATAACCCAGCCTTGATTTTCAATTTCCACAATCACTATTTCTATACCCGTTGAATTCTTTCCTCCACTTCAGACGGAGGAGAAACGTTCGTCCATCTCACTGGGGGGTCAAATTCTTCTTTTCAAAAAATCACAAAGACGTTAGCGTTCTCCACGCTTTTTTATTAACTACCGGGTTAATTAAGGCCTACACTTATTAACCGGTTCACTAACTTCTGCGTTACGTTTTCCTGACAAAAATACAAACATTTTGCGAGATCGTTAATCCTATGCCCTGCCTTCAATTTACTTCTTCTGTTTAATCATTTCTGAGTTGAACTCTCATTCTTTCTAACTCCCGTTCTCTAGCTGGGGTCTGCGTTCCTCGTGCCTTAATTTCCTGCTCGTTCTTTCACGTTCTTCCGTTTCCTCCAATACCCTCCAACAAACATTTAACTGACTCTTCGTCATAGTATTTACTTTGACAGATTCTATTCTTAATTTCTTGATTTGGTTAGAGTACTATTGACTTCGACTCCAAATCTATCGCAAACCTCTAACAACAGGCTTTTTGTTTGCTTTAAAAAAGAAACGCCATCCCCTGTTTAATAAATACAACACTAAATTCAACTAATTGTTCTAAAACAATTCAATATCCAAAAATAAATCAATACTACACTATACACTATACTTAGTTGTACTACTGTAACTTATACAACTACCCTGAATATGTAACTAACCGTACACTACCTAGACTTAATTTATCCTTCATTGCAAAATTATATGCTCATAAACCCAGTACAATCTGGCCAGCATCTCAGGATCGACTTAATTATATTTCAATGTGTGGTAAATAATAAAAATACTCAGAGTAACGTGACAATACACTACGCAAAACTGTGCTAACGAAGCAAATATACTACTGTATACTACGACCTAACTCAATAAACAAACACACATACAAACATAGCACATCAATACACTTCAAACAAACTTAATAATTTCTGTAGTCTCTCAGTCTAGACTTTTAACTTTATCTAGCATTACTTTCCTTACAAATTTTTACATAAACTAGAAATAATGTATTGCTGCCCCGATACGATACTCAAAAGAGACTGACCTTAACATTGCAGGTGGAAACACTGGAAATATCTTCTTCATCCTTCTCCGGGAAAAAACGGAAGGCAGGCACTTCGCGGGCACTCTTCACAAAGAAGGAAAATACAGGAATTCCGGGAAACCTTTCAGGTGGGCACGCTTCAGCAACACACAGGCACGAGCAAGGCACTCCGGGCACTTCTTGTTGCATTACGTAATTCTCGATGGAACACATTTCTTTCACAAGTTGTGCGAGAATCAGGGCGGCATAACTCCATATGGCTGGCGTTTTATTTTCTTCTCAATAAAGGGTCCGAAGGCATCTATTCTGAAATGCCTATCTCACAAAGCTGCCACCAAATTAGATCTTGCTGTAACGTCGTCAGATGGTAGCGTGAAAATAATACATCACAGCAAGGTTGTGGGAGTAAAAAAATACTTTTAGTTTTTTTCTCCAATATGAAAAATTGATTTAAGTTAGATTAAGAAGTTATGATAATTTCCGTGCCTAGCCAGTATGTAGCCCCGTTTTGAAGTCGCTTACTCCACAGCTTGTCTCCGTCCAGTCCGCAAGGCGTTGTTTCTCATTCGCGTTTTGGATTCTGGTCAGCATCACGGAACAAAAAACTCTGGGATTCTCCTCTCCGCTTCCTAAAACGACCAGCCCTCGTCTTTTTTCCAGCCCTTTTCCCTCTTTTTCTCGTTCTCTTTTCCTCCGGTCCCCTTTCTCCTGAAAAAGAACCCTTTTAAACACCAGGGTGTGTTCACCACACGCCCCTCGCCTCTTCTTATTCGCAGGTCACCAAAGTCTCTCTTGACCTCCCTCGTCCTATTTTCGTATAACACGCCAAAAACACACCCGAGCCGTCTGGTTAAGGCGCCATAGTTCCTTGTCCACATCTGGTTACACTTGTCCCATCCGCCGTAGCCCAAAGTCTTCTAGTATCCACACTTCACAACACTCAGAAAAAGACAAACATGATTATTTTTAAGATAAGCTTCGCCTATCATCGTCAATGGGGCGCCGAACTCTTTAAGTCCATTATCGCGACCCGTCTGCTGTCTCCACTCCCTGAGTTCAGATGCAGCAACAATGGCCCCATGGCCCGATGCACTGGTCACTCCACACAGCTGGTTGATCATAAAAATCCAGGGACAATCGATGGGTGTCGTTCTTGTCCATGAGCAGCTGGTGAAACCATAAAATCTATTGTGCCAAAAAAGAATCGAAAGATGGATTGATTCACACCATCAAGATGTCCACATATCACCATTTTGTCTTTCATGAAAAAAGTGGAGTATAAATATAATACATTTAGTTTAAAAATCTCTTTTTGTTAATACACCGCTGGACAATTGCTAAGGACGGATCACAAATTGCTATCTTAGCAAAACATTAAGCGAGACATGAGGCCCTAGTAGGATAAAATATAGTTGCCACACTGTTCAGAACCAGACATTAGAATAAAGAATATTTATTGTTCTGGAAAGTACAAAAGCTGTGAAACATCTGAAAGAAAATGCTCATTTGATCTGCGTATGGAGAAATGAAACAATGCATCTAAAAGATCAGCAGGCACATTAAAGAAGGTATCAGTACGGGATATCCCCAGTAGAGTGTGATGCAACATTCCACACGTCGTACCATACTTTGGCACAACATTATCGGCAGCAGCTGTTGAGGCAATTTATCCCATTCCTCTGTGAGTGCACGTGGATGAGGGTAATTCTTGTTTGTCGGAGGATAGTTTCGACCAGCAACTTGCCTCCCTTTGGCATCCCACATTTTCAATGGGGTTTTAGATCTGAGAACGCGCTGGCCATACGCGAGACGTTGAATACCCCTCTCGCTGTCTTAGAAATCCTGAACTGGCAGGTGTTCCGATGATGACATGTCGCGTTGTCGTCCATAAAAACAAAATTTTTATCACCGACAGCACCACGGAAAAGGGCGAACATGAGGAAGTAGAACTTCATCAATGTATCGTTGGCCCGTTCTGGCAGTCCCATTCCGCGCAACCACATGTAGGCGCGTGTAATATTGATCATGATGCCGGCCCACACCACTGATACTGCATGTTGGATATCGGTCCACTTTCCTGGATATTTCTATGGACGATAAGCAGTACCTCAATTGCGCCAATCAGTTAGCGTCTACAATCCGATGACAGACCGAACCTACTCTCATCTGAGAATAGTACGCATGCCCACCGGTCTGTTCATTTCCGGTGTGATGCTCGACGCCATTGCAAACGGGCAGTACGGTGCTGTCTGGTCAATGGGGGACACACACACCAACATGTCTGCGTGCGTATAGTCCTCCCCCCCTACGCAAACGTCTAACAGTTTTCGGGGATCTGTCTCCTGAGACAGCAAGAAACTGATTTGCCACCTGCTGAGCTGTGGTGTGCCTGTTCATTTTGCTATTAGGACGATATATCTATCTTCTGAAGGCGTCCACTTAACACGACTCCCTACGACCTCCCTTGCTACATTCCAGTAGTTTTTTAAATGATCTCCATTGTGCCGTGAAACAACGCTGTGAGCGATGCCGAATGACCCTGGCAACGTTCCCGGCGATATGAAGTTTCTTTTTTCGCCCTTCTCTTCGATCTTTCCAATACCCGGCCACGCATAAAATCATCTATAAAGTGTGATGCCGGAAGACATGCCAAAATTTGCCCGTCTTATTAAATCTTTCCTGTAAAACTTTGACTGAAACAACAACTGTCCACACGCGTCAAAACCTTTAAAGCTTCACATAGTAACGCTATCACGTGATTAAAGAGACGTAAAGTACTTCTGCATACCATACTTCTTCTTACTTATATCCCACTTATTCTAATTTTCCACATTCTGCTTCCTTTCATTTTGTGGTTAAAGTTAGTAAGATAAAGCTTATCCGTCCTTAGTACAATTATCCAGCAGGTGTATATATACATTTATGTCATAGCCAAACGCATGCGCATAACGACTTTAACTCCTGGGAAGAGATTACTGAGTAAAAAGAAATTTATCTAATTCATTATCAATGAAATTATTTTGTATATGTATGTTGGTGCCGAGCTCAGATGTCATCCACGTTACTTAACCATGGTTCAAATTGCGCAGTCCGTCGCCAAAAGCTCTCGTGTAGCCGAACTGTGCGACGTTAATATTATTCACTCACCACCACTTAGGCAGCATTTAAAAATAAATTACTATTTTAGCCAATCTACTGTAATGAAATAACACGCATTGTCAAAAAGTAAAAAATATATGCAATAATTCTTGAATCTACACCAAATATGAGTCACACAGAACAAATAAAGTTTGTTATTAGATATGTGAGCGCTACTGATGGTAATGTACGCGTAAAACCTGATCCGGCGTATAACGCGCACCTTTTAGCATAATAAATAAGATCAATATTTACAGGTGCGCATTATTCCACTGGGTGTAAAAAAGATAGCTTCTCTCTCTCTCTCAAAAATAAAAAAGAGATGGGCATAAAAAGCTTGGACTTTTACATAGATAGAAATACTGTTTATTTAAAAATAATGACACACATCTAATGAACTTAAAGGGTGGTTGTGTTCTTGAAATATATTTTTCAAATTCCTGGGATAATATCTCACTGAATAAGTAAGTGGCTTTGAAACATAACAACATTGCTCACGCACATTTTAGGTATCTTCGTAAATAAAGGTGTGTGCGTTATGCGAGGAATATACACTTTAAAATTGAAAAACGCAGCTTCAAAGAATAGGTGCACATTATACGCCGGATTTTTACGGTAAATATTTTAAAAAATTTCTAAGAGTTTTTAGGAATACTTCTACACAAGAGAAGCTTTCAGATATGGACACATTCTCCATTGAATCCGAAATCTCTACAAAAATGATTTCACAAAAATTATTGACAAATTTTCTTCTCAGAAAGCTAGAAAATTTATTTTATAATTATTTATTAAGTACTCTTTGTAGAATAACTGATTTATATACTTTTGTTTCACGAGATTTATGCTTTAATATATTTTTATTAAATTATATTTTCTGAGTAAATACAGTTGTTTTGCTGTTCTTATTATAAAATGTCTATTTTTATTTCAAAGGTAACATTTTTGTTTGTTTATTATTTTGTTAAAATGTTTTGCCGCGATCATAACCTATCCAGCTGAACAAAAATAAATTTTTGCTCTTTAAATTTCATTTTGCATTTCTACTAATGTTTTACTTTTTATTCTCATACTACTTTAATGAAGTGTAACAGGAAAAAATCGTCTAAAATGCGAATATAAAAAAAATGTGTGCATGTATCAGTGTGAACACGCGGTAGAAGATTAACTTCTTCGGCTTATATGTATTGAATTGTATAATAAAGTTTTATTTCAAAGTAATCTTATATAGAATTAACAAATTTATTAATATCATTACTATTTCAAACTATATTTAAAAAATAATTAGGATGGAAAAGGTTTAAGTTTAAACCAAATTTCTCATTTTCAATACATAATACTAAAAAGAATATATTGTATACATTTATAGAAAACTATCATTATTATTACTCTCTTTTCATTATGCTTACATGGGTACTTCACTTCATACTTTTGTTATCAAAGGCTTGTGGTAGCTGAAATAAGAAATTAAGGTTTTGCACTCAATATCATTTGAGAATCTCGATAACACTGCATCAATCGTAGTATTTGATTTTGTCGTCAATATTATTCTGCTATTTTGTAGAGATTAGGCGAAATTGTTTTTGCATCTTAATTTTTCCCCTATTTGAGGGTAAAACTGGAAACTCGAGCCATATTGTCTTAACCAATCCTTCGTTGTTTGTTTCTACATGAATTAGCTTTCCAACTGCACCATTTGGCAATCCATCAGTCACATCAATATTTGTCGTAATCATGTAATAAATATTATTCACATACATTGTTTGATGAAGACAATCCATTTGTATCAATTAATGATATCTTATGAAGTTTTTGACGTACGAAAAAGTTTCTTGTTCTTTTGAAGTACAACCAATCTTTTGCAGTTGAAGTTATTCTGTCCGCGTAGGCATTCAATATTTTTATTGTTATACTCATTGACGGAATTGTTAGTGTTGAATAATGGTTATATCTTGAGGACACCTTGAATTCAGATTCTTTCACAATACAAGAACGGGATTCAATCAAAGTTATTTCTATTTCATCAAGTTGCTCGCCGTTTCCAATTTTTGTAAGTATAGAAGAAAATTGTTTATTCGTATGACGCATGACTTCATTTAGTTTATAAAATTTTAGATTTCGCCTTAAAATCGGTCACAGCAATAGTCTGTTTTGGTTGCTTATAGATGGGCGTAGAATAAACTGGTAGTAATAGAGCGAAAATCTCCTATTAAAACAATATCTAATCCACCAAAATTGGACTGAAAATTTCCAGTTATTTGTTTTAATATGGAATCAACCTTCAATAATAATGGAGCACTGATCATACTTACCTCGTCAATGATTATGACTTTTGTGTATTTGAAACGAGTTCTGCATTGTTGAGCAGTTTTAGAATGTAACGGAAATAATTTTGATAAAGAAATTTTTAAAGCTGTAGGAACTTAGTCATCCCTGAAATAGCTACTGCTGCTTTACCAGGTGAAGCACAAGTTATATATAGCATGACAGTATCCATCATTGTTCATATAGCAATTATAAATTTCCATCAAAAATTTAATGACGAATGTTTTACCGCATCCGGCAGGGCCGGTAAAAAAATATTTGAAATGGAGTTCGATATGATGATAAAAGATGCAAAATAACATGAGGTAAAATTCCTTTGTGTGTGTGTGTTTCGTTAGACATTCTCACTAATTGATAGAAATCTTCTTTGGCCATTAAATTTTCTCTCTTTTTTTGCAATAGTAGTAAATTTGTAATAGTAAGTAGTTAGTAACGTTGCTAAGTAGATGTCATTATTGAAACAAAAATAAAATTTTTCATTCGCAATTTTTCCCTCGCCAAAATCGGTGATTTTCATTTATCTCCAGTTTTTCTAGTGTAACCCCAAGAAAAATTTGAAGTGGACGTGATGAAGCAGATGTTGATTGCCAATTTGGCTCGAAACTGGTTTTTCGTAAAATCGCGCTTTTATTAAAATTTTTATATTTTGAAGGATTAATTTTTAAGTTAATGGCTTACAATTTCACACATCGATTGAAAAACAATGGTAATTTTTAAAACAAAAAACCTAAGAATAATTTTTCAGTAATAAAATTCACGTAAAAAGGCGCTCGTTAAAGGACAAAAAACGCCCAAAAAATTTTAAAAATCGTAACTTTTAAGCAATTTTTTCAATCTTTGATGCAATTTATGGATAATATTGTTCTACACGCAGAAATTTTTTTTTCTGAGATTACTTTTATAAATAACGAAGTTATTTAATATTTACTTAAAATTTTGTGTATTTTTGAAAAACCTAAAAACAGTTTTTGGTATTTTTTTAAATGACTGATTCTAAAAGATAAAAGCACGAACTTTTTAGGGTAGAATAATCATATCATTAATGAGAAAGGGAATTGAACGAGGGACGGTTTAAGAAATCGTTTTCATAAATACGTATCAATTTTGACTCATTTTAGAAAAAATCGTAAAAAATAAAAAAATATCATTATTCTGTAGAAAAAATTATACCATATCATGGCTAAAAAAATGATCTTTTCGATTTTTGTGATTGTTTCTTGTCTGAGTTTGATAAAAGAATTAGATGGCTTTTGTTTCGTCCAAGTTATGATAAAACAGATTAGTTTAAATAATTCACAACCACACAAAAACTCGGCATTCTAAATCTTTTCATTTATTTTTTTTACTGTTGCCATTTACATAAAACCATAAATCTTTTTACTTACAAAATCGCTTCAATACAAGATTGAGTTGTTTCATTTATTATTATAAATGTCTCATTGACCCCCTATAACATCCCTTGTTTTCATTTGGTAAAATAGTTACAATACCGAATTTTTCTCTCACAACAATAGTTTCTTTCGGATATGGTTCTTCAATAGCTAAACTTTTTAGTGAATTCAAGGAAATAACATTTAATAACTCATTCATTAAAAGAACCTAAACATTTAGTGACGCATCATATCGTAACAAATGGTCCACCTGTCTCAAGCAAAAGTTCGTTACTTGGCACCTGACAAGCTTAAGTTAGCGAAAAAGAAATTCGAGTTTATGCTGGAACAAGGGATTTTCCGACCTTCTAATAGCCAGTGGGCAAGCCCATTACATCTAGTACGGAAGAAAACAGGAGATTGGAGACCTTGCGTGGGATTATCGAGTTTTGAATGCCGTAACACAACCTGATAGATATCCCATTCCTCACCTGCATGACTTATCTTATAATTTACATGGATGCATTATATTTTCAACTCTCGATTTAGAAAAAGCCTAACTCGGGTACCAGTTGAACCATCTGACATAGAAAAAACTGCCATTGCACACCTTTCGGTTTGTATGAGTTCACCAAAAAGACTTTTGGATTACGTAATGCAGCTCAAACTTTTATGCGGTTTCTTCATTCCGTACTTCGGCGCTTAGATTTTGCTTCAGCTACATTGAT
>BMAU01014727.1:0-63867 GCA_019973935.1 Trichonephila clavipes
ATTGCATTCTCACATTCTAGAATTTCCTTGTTCATGTAATATTCAGCCTTTAACTGTAATAAAATGTTTTTAAAATCATTTTCTCCAAGTTTTGGATATTTATGTAGTATTTTTAAATATTTATTAACTTTTTTATCGGAAAACACCTAATAAATTAGAACACTTAGAATTTAATATATCATTATCTTTAAGCAGGGGAAAAAACCTTTTATTTTTTACACTGACACTTAAATTACGTCAATTATAATTTTGGCTATAATTGTTGTTAGAAGTTGATTAAAATATGGAAAAATATAGTATGGAAAAGTCTTCAATTTTTTTTTTTTTCATTGATAAGAATTTTACATCTTTTATAGCTTTTTAGAGAAAAATATTATTCAATTATTTTACACAGATATAAATATAAAAGGGCTTTACTAAATGAAACAAATGCTTTAATTCATTTAAGTTGATACAGCACTAAAAGAAAACCAAATAGAATTTTAAAAAATGAAGAAATTTCAAAAAGTGTATTAGCATACACTGAAAACGTACAAAAATAAAAATGCATTTTCAAATGTAAAAATATAATAAATGTATAAAAATAAAAGTTAAGATTTTCCAGTTTTTTTTTTTAAATGTGTTAGTTTGTTCTGAAAGATGCTGAAAATTTGATGTTATAACTTGAGAAATCTATTTATATTCTTTACAATCACTTCTTTTTGAGAATCTTGTTGTTTCCCTGTTTTGGTTGTTAAAAATTCAGGATTTATTTTCCACAAAATTTTTTTAAAAAGAACAGAATAGTTATTTTTTTTCAAAATCTAGGAGTTAAAAAAGAAAAAAAAGTAATGAAAAAAACACATGGGTAGTAAAATAATATATATATATTGTACTGTAATTTTTATTCACTTCCAAATTATATCTCTTACTGGTCAATTATAATTTAAAAGAACCACAGTAAAAAATAATCTTTTGTATAATAAATCAACTCTAGAAGCAGCGTGATCTGATTTAGAAAACACCGCCCTTCCTAAGGAGTTTAATGTATTACTACGCGTAAATTTTCCCGCGTAATAATCTTGCATACGGTTGCTAGAATCCTGTCCTCTCAAGAATGGCGATCGACCCTTGGCTAGAAAAGAGAATTTGGCGTTCGAAAATCTTCCGCATCTTTTCCGAAATAGTTCTCCATTTTACCTGAAGGGAGCGCTGTAAGCGACATTCTGCGATTGGACCAAAATTGTGTGGAACGGGTTACCAAACAATATCACTTATCGCGCTTGTTTGGCGCATTTTTTTAGTTCAATTCTAGGGTGGGCGATAGTAAAGCTGTTCCCTTTTTGAATATTGCATGGATATTTAATTTTTTTGAATATTGTGTGTAGATATTTAGTTTTTTGAATATTATGTGTGGATATTTAGTTTTTTGAATATCGTGTGTGGAGATTTAGTTAATTGAGTATTGTGTTGAGATTTAGTTTATCGAGTATTGTGTTGAGATTTAGTTTATCGAGTATTGTGTGGAGATTTAGTTTATCGAGTATTGTGTGGAGATTTAGTTTATCGAGTATTGTGTGGAGATTTAGTTTATCGAGTATTGTGTGGAGATTTAGTTTATCGAGTATTGTGTGGAGATTTAGTTTATCGAGTATTGTGTGGAGATTTAGTTTATCGAGTATTGTGTGGAGATTTAGTTTATCGAGTATTGTGTGGAGATTTAGTTTATTGAGTATTGTGGGGAGATTTAGTTATGGAGTATTGTGTGTGGAGATTTAGTTATGGAGTATTGTGTGTGGAGATTTAGTTATTGAATATTGTGTGTGGAGATTTAGTTATTGAATATTGTGTATGGAGATTTAGTTATTGAATATTGTGTATGGAGATTTAGTTATTGAATATTGTGTGTGGAAACTTAGTTCTTTGAGTATAGACTAATTCCTCAAGTTGAAGTTAGTTTTAGTATCGGTGAGTTTAAGGTCGCTTGAGTTTTAGAGCTATCTTCTTGAGAAAGTGTGTAGAGTTAGAGCAAAATGTCACTAGTTGTAAAATTAAAGAGGGATGAGCTGAGGCTAGTGGCTGAGGAAATAGGTTTGATTGTGCCACGGAATGCAAAAATGTTTTATTTAAAACGGTTAATTGAGGAGAGTGATGTGTTTAAAGAAGATTATGAATTTGTGAAAACCGTGATAGAGCAAGTGGTAGAAAAAAGTAAAACCCAAAAATCCAAGCTGAACAGTCAAATAGAGCTAGAACGCCTTAAATTGGAAAGAGTTAAGGCGGAATTAAAATTAGCAAAATTATAAGGAACAGTGCAAATAATCGCGAGATCTCTCTTAACGTATGTGACACTGAAATGTCTATTAATGAAGACATGGAGTTACCTCAAGCAACCGAGAGAGTTATTCCTCTTGAAAGTGAACTAGCCAAAATGCTTAATGTGGGTCCAGATGCTATGGCACAACCTGTCACTGTTCCGGAAGAAAGGTGTTTACCTAGAGCACTGCTCATTTCTGCCGATGAGATGTGTGAAGAAAAAGAGGAAAGATCAGTCGATGTGATAAAGGAGACAGCTAAAGAAGATATTAATTCAGTGGTACTAAATAGTGAGCCATTGAATTTAAATAATGATGAAATTGAAGAAATAAAACAGAAAGTGTGGTTTAAGCCGAATTTAAAGGCCTCAAGCAACGTTATATTTGTGCACCATCATTGGCGTAAATATTCGCAAGTTCAGCGAGGAGTTGGAAACCCTACTCGGAAACTGCCTTTTATCCAGCCAAGTGTTATGAGAAAGCGATAAACAACGCGAAAAAAGGTTAGACTTAAATCTAGAATGAGCGACATCGATTCGCAAAAATATCAAAAGAGTGTTTTAAACGGCGAGCAACCGTTCATGGAGATTTGTGTTCAAGAGAAAGGTGCGAAAGAGAAACCCCCTCTCATTCACCCCTCCCTTCACTGGAGGTGAAATCGGATCCGAAAATGGGAAACGACAGGGGTTCCTATGAGTACATGAGAACTAAAGGAGAAAAACAACGCTGAATGTCCCCTCTTCTACACCGCCAGTTAAAACGGAAATGGACTTCCCCCTCCCAAGAGAACACTTTTGAGGAGGAACCCAGGAGATTAAGCCTTGTGGATTGGACAATACATAGAATGTATCCTTATTATTATATATTTTTTAACGTTGTATATATGCATAGATGTTAACCTTAAAATATTCATTCAAAAGTGGAGTCTTCATAATTTGCTAAGAAACTGTCTATTATTGAATTTATATACGTATTTATAGTGTTTACATGTGTATTCGAATTAATTCAGTAATGCTATTTGTGAAGTTTGATAATTTATAGTAAAATAATTTTGGTTTCTTCACTTGTGTACTACATTAACATAAAGAGTGAGGAAAAGTTAAGTATCTTTCTAAACTGCTACTTAATTAGATTCGGAGAATTTTCCTATGTGCATTTCTTTGTATGTAAAACAATATTTTCCTTATTATTCAACAATTTTGAGAACTCTTTGTGATACCTTTTTCAAGTGAATAATATTGGTGAAAATAATTCAAAATTACTTAACTGGAATCTTGCCAAAATAATAGAAGTTCATCCAGGCACAGGTGACATAACTAGAGTAGTAACTTTAAAACGGGTAAAGGTGTATATAAACGACCTGTTAATAAACTTGTTAAACTGCCTTTTAATTGTAATTGATTCTTTAACCGTATCTTGATCTTTATTGTATAAGTGTGTGTAGAAATGTATTGTACTATATTTTTTTTGTGGAAAAACTGTATCATGTATTTGTAATTGTTTTATTGTTTGTTGAAAATTTTCTTAAAATTTGTCAAGGCGGGCGGTATGTTGAGAGCGCCTTGCCACTTGTATTTACATCGTTTCGCAAATGCCGCGAAGTGAAAGGAAGTGAGCTTGGGGTGTGCCGACGCTAAGAGTGAGAGAGTAAAAACAACATGGCGAAGAGCCGTTGTAATAGAGAGAGTAAAAACAACATGGCGAAGAGCCGTTGTAATAAAGAGAGTTAAAACATACAGTCCACTTCTTTTATTGAGTACGACTCAATTTATTTTAAATAGAGCTAGCGATGGGCCAAAACACTATTTATTTCATTTTTTCCTCTTTTTTTTACCTTTCATTTCGTTTTTAATTTTACTGTGACTGAACATTTAGGAGAAAGAAACACCGTATCTTTTTCAAAGAGGATTGATCAAGAGAGGATATCTACGCTTTCAAAGAAGATTGCCCAAGGCAACTTAACAGCTAGCTGTAAACGATTGATCTCTTGGTTCTTACTTTTCAAAGCGACCGAACTGGGTCGTAAAATTTTCCCCGTTCGACCACCCAAGTTCTAAAAAGGGAAAGAAAAAAAGTCTGTTGCATTTTTGAAGGGAATCGCAAAATAAGAGTTAAACGCTTTCGGAATAACTTTTCAGGAGGAAGGTGTCCAGTTAGAGGGTTAATCCATTCTGTTTTGATACATTAGAATTTATAATACTTAACGAATCCTTAGAATAAGTCTAAGTTTTATTTACAAGTATTTTTCAAAAATTAAAATTATATTTTCCTTTGACCTAATTCTTCCTATATATACTGAAAATTATGATAAAACATTTACTGTGGCAAATAAATGAGATGAATAGTAGGTAGGTGTTTCGCATTATGCTATAAAATGTGAATATTCTAAGGCTATAAATGTTGGCACATGTTAAATAGTGCCACATTGTAGTCCCTTCACGTTTTTTTATTGAAAAATAATCACGATTAGGGGCTCCATCATGTAACAGAGCTGATACGCATTAAGTCAAAATCCTTACGTTGTCATGGTGTGGAAATTAGAAGTGGGGGTTCTAGCTCGGCTATCGTTCTCGTTACTTGATCGTCATTTAAATTACGAGGTCCGTCTTATTACTTTGTTCCTAATGGAACTCGTAAATGAAATATTAATAACTAGCTGGTATACCCATTCTTCGAACGGGTGAATTGAAAAATTAAACAACACAGATTGAAGGAAAAAGAAGTTTTTAATGAGTTAATTTTATGTGAAATGCAAATTAAACAAAAAAAAAAGATTTTTGCATATCTCAGCTAAAAAAAAAAAAAAAAAAAAAAAAAAACACCTTTGTTAAATTTTAAGTATGTAGATCTAATAGCTGATATAAAGGATTTTTTTTTATTTATAATTCCTCGTAACACTCTTGAAGGTCGATTTTTCAAAATACCTCCATAGGTTGATCTTTGCTCAGCAAAAGTAACACATTGTTAAAAGTTTTGCGTAATGAACGCTTAAAGTAGTGTAAATAATTTATATCTGAAAGTGTAATACATTAATATAACTTTCTGTTGTATTTATTTTATTTTAAAATTGTAATATTCGCAAGCAACGCCGTTTCTTAAATTATAATGACGATCCAATGAATAACATAGCGAAATGTTAACGATAGAGTCAAGTTGGCAAATGCCTAGCTACTTTCATAACTCGAGCTTTATTAGAGCTTTGTAAGACCCACCCTGTAGGGGAGCGATGCACGTTAATACTTTACCGAACCGCATTGATTTACTGCAGTTTTTTCATACAATTTTTTTTATCACTACATTTAAAATTAAGGGATATACATAAACAAAATACACCACTTCGGAAAATTTAATCCGTTAGAGCTAATAAATTAATTAAAGATATTCCACTGTAGAATTAATTATATACAATGTTCACTTAAAATAAGTAGTCAAACCATTTTCCAAGGTCTTCACTAACATACAAAAACATAAGACACTTAAATTTTGACAAACTATATTTTCGGGACAAAAATAATAATCTTTACAATCCGCTGAAAACGCCGTCAGATGAAAACGCAATATCTGCTACAAAACTATTCACCTTCCCCGCTAAAATACTCATCATAGAACCCGTGCTGCCATATATCTTGGAAGAGTGGATTTCAAAGAATATTCCTGTTAAGTATTGGTAGAATATTTCTTCTAAGATGGTGTGGTGTGGTAGTTAGGAGAAGGGGGTGCCAGCTCAGGTGTCGTCCACGTCACTTGACCATGGTTCAAAACTACGTGATACGTTGCCAAAAGCCCTTGTGTAGCTGAACAGTGCGATGTTAATATTCACTCACTCCAAAAAATACAGTACAGTAGTTATAATTATTTTTATACTTAAAAACGCAATATCTGCCTATTCAATTAAAATTATAGCGTTATAATTAACTACTAACCACAAACAAATTTTGAAAATTTGTCCAAATGATGCAGTGGGAAAGAGAAAGTTTATTTACTTTAAGTACCAGAACCGATAAAAGCATTTATTTTGAAAAAAAGATAAATTTCTTACTACTAACTGTGTATAATAAAATCATAAAAAAACCCATTAAAATAAAGAGAGATTTATATAACAACCTTTCCCTTCAAAACTTATTTTTATTCTGAAATAAAAAAAAAAAATAGGCATTATTCTGATCACAGGAATTAATTAGAAGCGAGCCCCTTGCGTAGCCAAAACAAAAAGAGTTTTTCACAAACAAAAGATAGATATATGTTGTGGTGGGCTTTTTTTGTAGCGCAAGCCAGATTTACTTGCAGATGCCAAAATTTTTTCCTACTTACTTGACAAATATCGTTATATTTTGGACACTTTTTACAAATTTTTATAAATTATAGCCTATGTGTTATTCTGATGTATAAGCTATATTACTGTAAAGTTTCATTAAAATCCATTCAGATGTTTTTGCGTGAAAGACCCACAAACATCCTCACAAACTTTCACATTTATAATATATATTAGATTTATCAATTTACCTACGTGTTCCTAAAAATAAATTCTTTAAATACAGATAAGAAATTTAAGATTATATTTTTTTTCAACAGTAATAAATTGTTTTCATTTGTAAAAAAAGAGGAAATGCTTTTGAATGTTAGAATACTTGATAGTAATGTACAAACAATAAGCTGGTATCAAAGACAAAATATTATGACTACAAACATTTTTAATTTGCAAAGGAGCTTCATGTATCTCGGTAAACTTGTTTACATAAAAGGATTATATTATTATTCTTTATACTGAATTGTTTCTTTTGCGAGTAATGACAAAATACTGGGATTCTTAATTTTTTTCGACTTTTGTACAAAAGGAGTTATATTCTTAGCCTTTGGATAATCCTTACTTTTTATTTAAAATTCAAAAGAATTGCCTAATTCTTAATGCCTGAATTCTAAGATTACTGCTCTGATTTTTGTGGGATGATGAACTGATTTTTTTTTTAAGGTAGAGCCAAAACATTCCTACGAAGACAACTCCTTCGATTAACATTCAAAACAATTATAAAAACATTTCCTTCTCAACGCACTGACTCCTCAATCGAGTTGCAGATAACTGTGACAACAATTTTTCTTTACTTTTTTCAAAACAAAGAAAGATTTTAGCTTCAAATATCATCCCCACCTCCCTTCTCTTCGTTTGAACAGGTCCTTAAAATGACAGGGTAAGTAGAAGAGGGGCTTTTTTGGAGGGCTTTGTCGGCATTATCCTATGTCCGATAATTTAACAGAAAAGGAAATGTCCTTTCCAAAGATTTATTACGGCAATAAGAGGAAGAATAGTTTTCCGGCTATTTGAAAGTAACCTTAGAAGATTTACAAGAAAGCAGATGTGTATTTCTAGGTTTTCTTACACCAAATAGGCATATGATAATCAACAATGACCAAAAACTGAAGAATCAACGGGGAGAAGCATTTTTTGTTGATATAAAAAAATTTACGACTTGCTTTCCATATTCATTTACAAGAACCATCTTATTCTGTACTCAGAGTTTCAAACGTTCAATAGCCTTAGAGCGCCCCCGAACACTCCTTTCTTTATACTATTGTACATAAAATGCGTGACTCACGAATAAATAGGCGAAAAAAAAAGAGAACGAACATATTATTTTAATTTAGATGTAACTATGTGAAGGTCTCCTTGGACCTCACTTTGAGAACGAGAATAAATAGGAGTCATGTAAGAACCAGAAGCCATTTTTATAAACAACTTTCTTTATTTGGTTATCTTATCCAAATAGAATCAAAGACTTATTAACAAATATATCTAACTAGTATTATGAGGTTTTAAAGGTAATATCCTTTAAATTAACTTAATTAATGATCCAATTAATTAACAATTAAATAACGATCACGCAGAGATTACCACGATAAGAGATCCCAGAATTATATTTAATAATGTTCCTATTGAACATTTAACTTTAATCTCACTCTTAAAACTTTAATGAGACTTTAATTATAAATCAATAATTACCAACGGAATTTCAGCTCTTCTTGAGGTTGAATTATCTCCAACAAGAAATCTTCAATTTAACTTCACTATAACTTTCTGCTTCAATCTCTATCTCCTACTGCTCTAACTTTACTATTCCGTTTGACTTAAATACTTTATCTAATCTGCATATAACAAGGAATCCTGTCCGCTTTTTGGAGTTGATTGGAAATAGGTAGGGAATTAAATTTCCCTAAAAAGGACGACTCAGAAGGTTAGTGATAAAGTTCCGCATAGATTTGTCACAACTATATCTGTTAGACTACGTTCTGATTATATTTATTTTTTCAGATATTTTGGATTGGATAATTTTTTTATAAAAAAAATTATCCAATACTGTAAAACTTTCTAAGTTTGAAAGTCCCCATTTTCGTTTTCTTAGAGAAATTTGTGTTTGGAAATCGCATATGATAATTACTACTGATTTCAGTTCAAAAAATTTCTTTTCCTTTTAAAGGAGACATTTCCTACGAATTTAAACCACATTCCACCAAGATTTCTTTTTCAGTATTATTAAAGGCATTGAATGAAATAGTATAAAACATTGATTATTATATAAAACACTAATCACAATGTAAACTACTGCACAAAAAAGGAAACGCTTATTTCATTTCAGTCAAAAGTATAATAACCTAAAGCAAATTTAAATTAATTTATCAGGGTAAATTTATTTATATTTTGATTTTCAGTAATGTTTTAAAATGTTGAAAATGTTATAGATTTATTTTTATTCTGTTAAACGCACTAATTTCGTACATACAAACTCAAATTATCGTGTTAACTCTTAAATTAATTAATTTTGAAAAACAAATAATAATATAATTATTTGAACATTTAGATACATACAATGAATTTAAAAAATGGAAAGAAAAAGCAAAATTTCTGCCTGTCTCTCTATGTCATAATGTAAAATCTCAAATCGATAATGGGCTATTTTATAATCATATTAAACACTCTGAACTCTCTATCTTTTTATAATGGAAAATATTTGCTTTAAGACATGCATAATTCTTTAACAAATAACAAAATTACATTAACTATATGTGAGTTAAAAAAAATCTTATAACTATTGAACATCTGTGTACCAATAGACATGTAAATATTCAACTAAGCTATATTGTGGTTACTCAATTTATAATTGCTTCTCTGAGAATTAATTAGTTATTTATGTAACACTCTGTTAAGAATTTTTGTATACTTTCTTTCTTAAAAGAATAAAACATTGCTAAATGTCATTTTTTTTATTGCTTCGATAATTCATTCTGTTTTAATGCATTAGATTTCATAATAATTATTGAATCTTAAGATTTTTAGATTTTTACACCAAGCATTTTTTTCAAGGATTAAAATTATATGATAATGTTCATCTTTGATCTAATTGTTCCTATGTATGCTGAAAATTATGACAATCGATTAACAATGACAGTTAAATGTGATAAATGGCAGGAATGTGACATTAACTTAATACTATAGCTCAAAATCATAAATAAATGTCACTTGTTAAACAGTATCACATTGTAGATTCCACATGTTTTTACAGCTGTGGTAGCCGAGTGCTCGCAATTTAGGATTCCATCATCTAGCAGGGCTCTAATACACGTTAACTTTCTAAAGGCTTAAAGTACTTTCATTGCCGTCATAACATAATCGACTGGGTTCCAGGTCGGGTATTATCCTCGTTACTTGATTGTTATTCAAATAATGAGGTCCGTCTCATTGCGATATCCCTCATGTTTCCTCTGAATGAGACATTAATAAACTATCGAATTACTTGCATGTTCTTAAAAATAAATCCTTTAAATACACAAATGAATAAATGTAAAATTTATATTTTTTCCAACTGTAATATACTGCTTTTGTTAGCATAAAATATCAAATCCTTTGAATTTTTAGAAAAATTCTTGATTAGTAAAACGCAAACAATTAGTTGACATAAGACAAAATTATGACTACACATATCTTTAAGTCAGCAAGGAGCAAATCATTCATGTATTTTGGTAAACTTATTTATATAAGGAAAAAACTATTCATATTCGTATTTAATTGTTCTTTTATGACTAATTACAATACATTTATTTCTTACTTTTTCATCTTTCCTATAAAAAGGTTATTTTATTAGTTTTATGGATAGAAGTTAAGCTTGTTAGCTTCTTATTTTTAAGTTACAATAAATTATAATTCTTTTGATGTATCAGTTAGTATAACATTGCTGAAATTCTAAGATAAATGCTCTGATCTCTGTGTGAAAAAAATAAATAAACTTCAAAAATATTTTAAGAAATATAATGCACGCGCGTCATTCTAATTCTAAACACAATCTTCCCTTTTAGGACGTATGGTAATATAATAGTTTCCAAATGTGCAGCTCAGAAAAAAAATTAGCCCCAGTCCAAAAATAAATCGAAAAATTCACACAATAATCGAATATTCTTTATTAGCATAGCAATAAAAACCATTACATTTGAAAATCAATGTAAGATCAATCCCCTCTCCCAATAATTTACACTCAAAACGTGTAAAAGGCCTCCACAGGTATCTGCCGTATGCAAAATCTAAATAAGTTTTTGGAAATTATAATTTAATGGCTAATTTTTATTTTTGCTCGAAAACGTATAATTTTATGTCATATTTTCGTATTAATTTTCGAGCAGTAGCTTTACAGGAGGAAACATACTTTAGGAAAGGAGAAAATTGATGTGCTTCGAGTGACACAACACCGATCAGCAGTGGCGCACACAAGGGGGGTCCGGAACCCCCCAAAGTCCTTGATATTTTTTCCGATTGATTATAATTATAAGTATATAGTACGTAAAATTTAATTAATTACTTGTTATTAATGATTAATTTTATTAATTAATGCTAATTATGTATTCAAAAATTAGTTTTTTACTGTGTTTTGTTCCCGAAAATCGACAAAACCAAAAGGAGCGTGATACAAGAATGGTGAACTTTCGACCCCGGAGCCCCCTTGAAAAATTCATGTGTGCGCTACTGCAGATCAGTAAATACTTTTTAAGATGAATCCAAATTCCAATAATGACCATTTCTTCATCATACTTGCCTGTTATAAAAACAAACTATTCTCTATAATAAACCACTGATGAAGGGATTCAAGTGGTACTCTATTTCAGGACTTTTGATTTAAACCCTGAATGAAGATTTATATGTGTGAGCATGTTAGAAAAGAAAACCTCTAAAATAATTGCAAAAATTGAGAATTATGTGAATAAATGTGTCGATGATAACTTGAACGAATAATATGGATGTGATGTGGAAGTTAGAACAGTGAGGTGTTTCTTATACAATAGCCACGAATCTTTATTTATAGTATTTTACTAAATATAGAAAATAAAAATTTAAGTATGAGTTTATTTATATAGTTAAGTTTATATTAGCTAAAACTTTTGCAGTAAATTTAATTCTAAAATTTAAAAGGAAACAGAGTATTAGATGAATTTTTTTATAAATGTGAATAAATGAGTCTTTCACACATACACAAAAAACAAATCACTAATTATAAACATGAAATTAAGTTAATAATTTAAAATATCACTTGCCTGTACAAATTCATTCTGATATAAGAACGAATTCATTTACCTTTAAAATGTACATTAATATTAACAATAAATATATGTGGGAGACAACAAGGGGTCCAAAAGTCTTTCTTATGGTTTATTTAACATTAAACAAAAATTAATTAAAAAGGTAGATAAGTTTGACAATGATATGCAGAAGGTAACGCCTGCTCGCGCACCTCTCGCGTTCTCCTTTTTTCTCTCTAATGTCCAAGAGTTTTAGTTTTGATTTGCTGCGCCTGCGCGCGAAGACTGCTTGGCTTTGGCTGCCACAATCGGCCAACCTGACTGTACGCTGTCCGCAGCGGTACGTCCATAGAGACCAAAGGAGAATCTGAAACATACAAAAAAGACGGAACAGACAAGGACTATACGACAAATACACAAAGATTTAACATATCATAATTCTGCTGAACTAGACAGTTTCTCCATCATGTGAAGGCATCTCTTCGACATCCGGAAGGTTCCACAGGAAAACACTGTGTTTCACAGGCATAAGAACGTCTTTTTTAACAAGTTGATCTTTGGTTGAACGCATCGATATTTTCCTCTCTAGAGTTCTGGACGTCTGTTCAAAACGATTTCTCTTTTTCCTTCGTTTCCACTGCCAGGGTTCAAAAATTTTTCGGAGCAACACAAACCGTCTATAATTACGTTCCATAGGTGAAGGGGTAGGTGATCGGGAGATAAATTCCACGGAACTCGTTTTCATGGCACCATTGGCTTTCTTACACAATACTATATTAGAACATTTTTCTCTAACAATACTCAATTTTAACTTAGTACTCTTAATTTTATTACATTTATAATCCTTAATTAGAGAACTCTCGAATCATTTCTAGTATTAAAGTTTTTAACATGTGTCAAATCATAACTAGAGTTTTCTATCACATTTGAAACGGAAACATTTGGAAAAGAAACACCATAATCTGCACTCAAAGAGGATTCACTTTCACTTAATAAAACATCGCTCTTTGCATGGCCTAGTTTCTCTATTTCAGAATATACACTGGGATGTATAATAAATTCTTCGGTCAAGGTCGGTGATATCGCCGTTCGCACACTTATACCGGAAGAGTGTTGATTAAGAGAAAGATTTATCGGTTTAACTTCTACCATTCGCTTTTCGCCAAAACATGAGCTTAATGTTATGATTTCTTCGGAAGGTGTTTGCACTCTAATTAGTGAGGAATTTAACACTGGGATCTGGCAACCTGAATCGATCAAGGCTGTTACGGGTTGATTTTCCACAAAAATGTTTACATATTGAAGATTTGCGCATTCATCGCTATTTTGTTTTTCGCTCTCGATTTTCAAAGTATTCACGTTTATTCTATTATGGATGTGGTCGTTAGATTCTTTAGGTTTAAAACGCTTCTCACAGTCTCTTGCGCAATGAGATGAATCACGGCATATAAAGCAATTTTTATTTTCTCTTTCAAGATATTGGGGATAGTTCTCTTTAATCTTTGGTTTAAAGTTTTGTGATCTATTTTTAAAGGGGTCTTGGGTATATCCATAAGTAATGGGAATTTCTTTATGTGATCCGCTTCTAGATGAAATATAAATATCGCACTCTTTAGCTAAATCAATAGGCCTGAACCAATCTTCTGCTTCTCGAATGCCAATATGAGTTGCAGTTTCCTTATTTAAAGTTTCAAATAATTTATCAGAAATTATAAGATCACATAGAGATTCAAAGGAATTAACTTTTCTTAACGAACAATAATATTGGAAGTTTGCCGTCAATCTTGCAGCAAATTGGATGTATGTCTCGCCTGATGATTTTACAGCATTTTTAAATGAGTTTAAACACTCGCGAGGGGTTAATTGGAATTCTCTGAGTACTATAGATTTTAGTTTTTCATAGTCATTTAATTCTTCTTTAATATACAGTAAAACGTTATGAGCTCTTTCGCCCAGAAGATTTATTAAAATTTCAGATTTATATTCGTCATTTATTTTCTTGGTTAAAAATGCGCGTTCTAATGATTGGAAGAACAGATTAAAATTTTCAGATCTGGTGGGAACAGGAAAAGATAAAGTTTTTATACTTTTTATCATATTTTCTATGTTAGTTTCGAACTGTTTTTCTTCGACTTTAGCTGCAGGATTTAAACTTAATGCTTTATTTTTAGCCCTTTGAAGTTCGACTTATTTTTCTAACTGTGTTAACTGTAGTTTGGCGAGCTCAATTTTCTGTTTTTCTAAAGTTACTTCTCTTTCGTTTCGCGATACTCTCTCATCTATACAGTTTTGAATTAAAGTTTTAACGAAATCTGGATCACTTTCAAATGTACTACTGTTCTCAATTTTAGTCTTTAGTATAGCAATAGTGTCCGTGCTCTCCACAGAACCGTCTAGATCCTCAACAACTCTTATGAGATCCTCTTTAAGAGCGTTTTTATACATTTTAGAAAAATATGGAAAGATCCTACCTTTTTTTTTTTCTAGCTCCCTTGTTGCTCGCACGTACGATGTATCCAATAAAAACGTTGATTCCACTGATTTCACCTCTTCGCAGGTAATATAGTTGAAATTGTTCGAATTGACACCTCTTCGCAGGTTATATAGTTGAAATTGTTCGAATTGACACCTCTTCGCAGGTGTTTGTGAGTGGTTCCAACCTCTACACAGGCGGAATTTGTCGATGGTTCGTTGAAAAATACACCTCTACACAGGTTATTTTGTTATTTGTTCCGACCTCTACACAGGCGGAATGAAGTTGAAAAATTCAACCTCTACACAGGTTGAACGAAGTTTCCGAAAAATGGCGGCGCGTCTCCTCCACGGACGGCTTTTGTTCACGTTCCAAACTTTGATCAAAATCGAAATCTTTTTTCAATCCCGGCCTCTACACAGGCGGAGTATTCATGCTGAGTTCAAACCTCTACACAGGTTGAACGAAGTTTTCGAAAAATGGCGGAGCGTCTCCTCACGGACGCTTTTGTTCATTGTCCAGACTTTGGTTCAAAATCGAAATTTTATCAATCGCGGCCGAGCCCCCATAATTTGTGGGAGACAACAAGGGGTCCAAAAGTCTTTCTTATGGTTTATTTAACATTAAACAAAAATTAATTAAAAAGGTAGATAAGTTTGACAATGATATGCAGAAGGTAACGCCTGCTCGCGCACCTCTCGCGTTCTCCTTTTTTTCTCTCTAATGTCCAAGAGTTTTAGTTTTGATTTGCTGCGCCTGCGCGCGAAGACTGCTTGGCTTTGGCTTCCACATATATATTATAAAAAAACATACATTTTCTTTATTTATAAGAGACTTATTTTTTCTTACATAAGGATAAAACTCGAAACATGTAATTCATTTTCAAAGTATTATTAATCACTGTAAATGGATTATTAAAAACTTATATAACAATTTTTTTATTTGTAATTGAGTTCCTCATTTACTAAGCTCAAATATATATTTCTTCTACAAAATTGAATCCATTAAAAAAAATATTTTGATTTACGTGAATGAAAAAAAAAGAACAGATTGTTATTATTACAGTGAAAATTTCATACGCAAGGGAATTTAACTATTATACTCAAGACACGGAAGAAAAAACTGCCTGAAAAACTATCTCCCAAATGGGGACAAAACTTTTATGTTTCAATGAACCACTAGGGCATAGAAAAATGCTATAACGCCAAACCAGGCAACCCTGAATAATGATTGCACATCTACCAATGACAAGCAACCTCTTTTCCTTTGACCGTGCCGAAGAATGAGGAACTCAAGAAGTTTCGAATTATTTTGTATTTTTTTAAGACTTACAAATACAGTTGTGCTTTCTGTAAGGTACATACATCTCTGTAAATATATATATATTAAGTGTGTTATAAATAAATTCACATAAATGAGTAATTATTATAACTGAAAGGACTACTGAGTTAAAAGAAAACTAGGTAATTCTGATTTTAATGAAATTATTTTGTATATACGTATATATCCATAGTTATATAGTTAAGAGTAATAGATTAAAAAAATTTTTTTTTATATTAAATCGAAATATTGTTGACGCGAAAATTTTTTTTCATAACAGAGCTTCCATTTCCGGAACGAGACATTGCATAAAACCTTCATTACTGTTCCCAGAATTAAAAAAAAAATTGTGGTTCTTTTGTATTGTTTAATGTAAATTTTGATTCCGTTTTTCTGAATCATCATGTTGAATAAAAAAACAGATGTGATTTCAGATTTTTTTTTCTTTTTTCCATACACCAAGAGAAATTTAGTAATACTATTTGGCAATTATATTCTTATAAATAATTGTGTTATTGCTGATTGAAGTATCGAAAAAGATAAAAATTCTTTCGGAATATTTAAAGTATGTGAATTATTTCAGTAGTAAGTGAGCTATTTCAATGTTTTTTTCTTTGATATAAAGAGAGATAGTAATAGTAATATTATTTTAGTATATAAATATATTTTCAAATGAGATTTCATATGATAATATTCAAATGTTTTGAAAAATATGTCGAAATGACATTTTTTGAGGAAGCTAAAAGACAATTTTATTTGACTGAGAAATATAATGTATTTTTTATTTCAGATATTGTATATTTCTTGAGTATTTTTTATTAGTGTTAATTTTAGTGATGATAAAGATAATTAATTTCTAGATCATATTAATAAGATTAATGGAAAGTATATTTTTTCTGTGGGAGTTGTATAAGCATAACATTTTTCTTAGTTGATTGATTGATTGATTGGATATTAACGTCGCACTGTTCAGCTACACGAGGGCTTTTGGCGACGGACCACGTAATTTAACATTTTTCTTAGATTAAAAATTATGTAAATTCATTCTATATTTTGCGCGTGCTATGTATATGTGGGTTTGTTGAAAATATGTTAAAATGATTTCCTAATTTTAATACTGGAAAACATACTTTTTTATATAGGAGAGATATCTTACTCTCTATATATTTATCAATTCTAAACATATTAAACATAAATAAATACAGTGTTCAAACTAAAATAAGGGCTTTTTATTCTTTGTTCTAAATTTAGGATAAGATTTTAAAAAATCTCAAACACATTGATTTTTATTTAAAATGGGTCAATTTTTGATGAATTCAAATTTTTCGTATGAAAGCACAAAACATTCTATCTCAATTATAAACATTCTTTCTCAATTATCTTCACATTTCCCTTACTTAATTTAAATATAATTTTTTAAAAATGTCAGAATGTTTGAGGGAGGACGTAAAAAACTATCTGGTATCTGGTACGAAACACAAGCTCACATTAAAAAACAAGCTGGAAGTTTACTAAATACAAAATATTACGATCTTTTGTATCATCCGCTATGGAACTCTTAAGAAATTGTAAAGATTTTTTTTTAATGATTTTCCATCGGATGGGGCTTTTACTGAAAATGCTCTGTGATACATTCCTGTGTGTGACATCCCTGCTAATTTTGAGGTCATGCAACCACGTTCCAGAGTTCGCCGCAAAATTTTTAATTTTGATTACGAAGCACGAGATGATCCGGTGGAAGATCCTAAATTAAAATTCAAGATAAACTTTTATTTTTTTACAATTGACGCCTTGGAATGCAGATTTAATTTAATGAGTACCCATAGTAATTGTTTTCAATTTTTATATAATATATATCATTTAAAAGATGCCTCTAAACAATTCAATAATTAAAAACTGTGACAATTTAGAAATGATTTTGACAGATGGAGAATCAGTAGATATAAATGCGCTGGATCTAGCAGATGAGATAATGTTAGTTTCAGCATTAGTAGGCAAAAAAGAAAGCCCAATAGAAGTTTTAAAATTTATTTTAGTTTTAGAATTTGCGCCAAATCTTGCCATTGCATTAAGAATTTTACTTTCTTTGCCAATAAGTAGCAAGCAGAGAGAGGAGTTTCTCAATTAAAAATTTCTTATGGTCTACAATTCTTCAAAATAGATTAAATGGTTTATCTACTTGGCTATCGAACTTAAAATAGCTGAACAAATTGATTTAAAATAATTAATCAGAAAGTTTCAGAGTTAAAAGTCAGAAAAAAAAACATTTCTGATTTTTTGCATATTTTGTTTATTTTTAATTTTTAATAAATATTTATACGTATACTGTTATGTTGCTTTTTCTTTGCAAGAACTATTCAAGTTTTATATAGGTGTGTATTTATGAACAATTTATATATTTTTTAATAATATTTTTTATACGTTGTGGAGAGGGGCGGCACTTTTAATTTTTGTCCGGGGCGGAAAAACTGCTAGAGCCGGCCTTGGCAGGGGGCAGGAATACTAGAGGGGCCTAAAGCTTGACTGACGCTAGCTAGTGCCGCACACAAGAGGGTCTCTCCAGGTCTGACCCCCCCAAAGCCATTGCTTTTTTCGATTGATTATACTCATATGTATATAGTATGCAAAATTTAATTATTTGTTATCATTAATTTTTATTAATTAATGCTAATTATTAGTCAATAATTAATTTTTACTGTTTTTGGTTCATGATAATTGACAAAATCAAAAGAATATGTGGTGGCGTATCGGAGCATGATACGAGAATGGTGGGCTTGACTTAATGGGGGGGGGGCAAAGATTTGTCGTTACGTTACTGAAGGTTGCCGACCCCTTTTCTAACTAGACGAGTCGACCGATGCAACAAATACTGTCTGCGATGAATATATTCTTCATAATTTCATTAAATAAGATGTAATATTTTCAAAAACACTGAATATCTGTACAAAACTGGTAGAGCAATTTTCAACATGATCAATGGTTATGTTTAGAAAAATGAAATTGAAATATCTAATTGTGTGGATGTGCGCAGAATTGGCGCAAAATCATTAACAAGAAAATTGTCCGTATCTTGTGGTGAGGGTAAAAAAGATTAACTAGAAAACTGAATTGACTTATTGCTGTGTACTCATAAACAAGTAACGGCTTTTAAGCGTATTACTGCGCTTGAAAGCCAATTTCTGCACTTATTTATCATTTACTACTTTAGTTGCCGCTGTAAAAATATATATATTGTCAGTTTCTGTAAAATCGCTTACTACCAACTTCAATCAATTCAGTGCGTTTCCCGTGGCAATTGATTGATTGAATATTAACGTCACACTGTTCAGCTGCACGAGGGCTTTTGGTGATGGACCACGTAATTTTGAACCATGGTCAAGTGACCTGGACGACACCTGAACTAGCACCTTCTCTCCTAACTACCACACCACACCAACGGGAGCATGTTTCAGTTCTCGACAGATTTATCGTGCATCGCTGCCCTACACGGCGGGTCTTTAGTGGTACTGGGCTCGAACTCGTGACAAGGCAAGTCACGATCCGATACCTATACCTCTCGTGCAAAATTAATGTTAAAGTCACCACCCAAAACAAGTGGTATTTTATCATTCTCATTACCGAGAATAGCAGCACCTCCGTGGCTGTATGGAAGTAATTGGTGATGCAAGAAACTAATTATATCTTCAATTTTTTGATTAATTGATATGTATACAGCAGCGAACATTATTTTTCTTCCATGAAGAGTTTGACATTCCACCATGCAAATGTCACCAATTGATGTTGATACTAGTTGCTGTGATGATGAATTAATTGCTGTCATTGTAACGTTTGGCGTAACAATATTTGTCGTATTGGTTTTTTTTTATTGAAATAAATACCCACTCCACCTGCTCGAACGTTCGGTCGTTTAAAGTTAACAATACAGTCAAAATTAATTAGACTTATTTCTTCAGAGTTATTTATCCAAGTTTCAGATAAAAGTATGATGTTAGATTCTTGTATAATTTGATTTTTTAATAAGTCTTGAGAATGACTTCGAAGACTTTGACAATTAAGAGTATATACAGTTAATCCCTGTTCTTGTCGTATGAAATATAGCATGTCACTATCAACCGTTTTTACACAATTTAATGAAAGTCTTCTAAATTCATCTCGTAAATGTATCATTGTTGTTGATGGTCTTCGTCCATGGTAAAAGGTCAAATCATTGTTGCTTGTAGTAATCCGTAGTCCTTCGATAGTTGTGACACGAGACAATGCAACATATACCAATGATTGTGACTGTTTTTATCATATTCGTAGACAATTTCGGAGTACGTACTTCCTTGAGACTTGTGAATTGTTGTTGCACAAGCACAAACTAATGGCAAATGGGACCTTTTCACATTTATTGTTTTATTGTTATTTAGTGGTATTGTTGATGATCGTCTACCGATTGGTACGGCAGTTCGACTTATATTATTTGCCGCAACATGTCCAGCAACTTTTTCGAATTTTTGACCAGTTTTTGGTGAATCTGAAAACTCAAGCCATACAAAGTTAACTTGGCCTGAATCATCTCGTTCGATATGAACTAATTTTCCAACGGCACCATTCGCCAAACCATCGGAGACGTCAATATTGGTTGTTATCATATAATATATATCTTTTACAAAAACTGTTTCATATGGTAAACCTCCTGTATCAATTATCGACATTTTGTGTAATTTTTGGCGTACAAACGCTTGTTGTTCTGTTGATGTGCATCCAATGTAAACATCTGTAGCTGTAGAGTTATATTTTTCTATAGCTCCATCCAAAATTTTCTTATTATAAACATTGACAGTTTGATTTGTATTAAATAACCGTATTGCATGCGGACAGTGAGTATCTGCTTCATGAACAGTACATAATCGTGATTCTATTAGTTCTATTTCCTGGCTTGCTAATTGGTCACCATTACCAATTTTTGTCAGAATCGAAGAAAATACTCGATTGGATTGCCTCATAACTTCTTCTAACTCGTAGAATTTTAGATTTCTCCATAGAAGTGGACTGAATATTTTTGTTTTTGTTGCTTATATATCGGTGTCGCCCTTACTGGTGGTAACTGACGCAAATCACCAATTAAAATCATATCCAAACCTCCAAAATTAGTATTATAGTTTCCAGTGATTTGTTTTAATCGTGAATCAATGTGCCCAAGTAATTCAGCACTAATCATGCTAACTTCGTCGATGATTATAACTTTTATAAATTTGAAAAGTGCTCGATATTGATGAGCTACTTCAATACTTAAAGGAAGCAACCTTGAAAGTGTGATCTTGAATGCTGTATGTACAGTGGTACCATCAATTGCCACAGCGGCTTTACCAGTTGAAGCACATGCTATGTATGCATTGCAAAAACCATCGGTATTGGAAAAACGATTATAAATTTCCATGATAAGCTTAATGACAAATGTTTTGCCACAACCAGCTGGACCAGTCAAGAAAATTTGTAGTGGATTTCCATTTGAATATAGTAGATGCGATAATACATGATGTAAAAGCTCGCTCTGCTTATTATTCGACATCCTCATTACATTACAAAACTCGGCATTTTCCATTAAATTTTCTTTTTTTTTTTGCTATCGGTCCAAGCTTGTTTAACACAGCTGCACGAATATCAGCATTATTAATTTCAGGATTCGCGTTTTGAAATAAATTTTGATATGGATCCGGCTCAGGGTATCTGTTTGCTGCTTCTTGGTCATTTTCATTATCGAGAATATCATCATCACGACATAAGCAACGACAAATTTCAATAGTCTTACGAATGTCTAGATTTGATTCAAAATCTTTTCGACGACTTAAAATCAAATTTTCATTCTCATATATCTGAATGAATTTTAGCTCAGACAGTATTTCTGCGTCTTCGTTACGGAACGGAAAATGTAAAGATACCATCTCTCTTTTATATTCATTTAGATCTTGCGCCATATCAAATTTACGATAACGTATGATGCGTGGTTTCTTTCTGAGTGAATAACTTCCGTCGTTCTTTACTGTATAATTTGCAACAAATTGAGCAAGTGTGACATCATTTAAATCTTGATGTCGCTTTTCATACTTGTCAAACCAATTATCACGCCAAATATTAGTTGAATCCTCTCCAATACCCATTTCGTCTAATGCCTTTTGAGTTTTTCGTATTCTTTGTCGATCAACAGGCCACATTGTGGGAATAGTAGTTACAACAGTCGAACATTTTGACATTGGCTCTCGTAGAAGGTACCAAGCAGCTTCCTGACTTGTAATTTCTACGTGATTTAACATATTCACTCCAATTTTTCTAGTAACCTCAACAATATCAAATTCAGGGTTTTCATTCATAATTTCGATAATTAAACGTTGAAGATGACTTACTCCTCTATTTGTTTTATTTACATACTCAGCAACGTAAGCAGCGCAAGAATACTCCTCCGTAATGAATTGAATATCCATGTTAGATTTAATTTTATTTAAAATGAATGGATTAAAGGAATTGTTCCATTTCTGACGTGGCTGGCGTTTAAAAAATACTCTCGGTCTATTTATCCCAGCTCGTAGAATATTATGATAATGGTCATCTGAAAGTATGTTATTGTCTTTATAAAAATCATCCATGTCCAGATAATCTTTATTTTCTAGTTTCACCCTTATGCTTTTGTATTGATTGAAGTAATCGCGAAAACCAGGTTCCTCTTTTTGCATAGGTGATAATATTATTGTAGATCTAGACGGCATGAAAGGCGCCTCGAATCTACACTTCTGTGGTCCGTTTGCGCCTATTCTTTTGTAACACGTAAATGTGTGTTTGTGAGTTTGAAGTTTTATATTACCTGATGCTTCTTCAGATGAAACAGAAATTAAATTATCAATTAATGTTATCGCATCAATTTTATCGTTTCCCATGGCATCAATTGGAGCATTGTTTAACCACAATAAGATATGAGCGTGTGGACTTCCACGATGCTGAAATTCAATCCTCTTGAAGTACTCGACAACGTAATATTTTCCGAACGGACTTAATTTTTCGACTGTAGGATAGACATTAAAACATTTACTAATTTATTGAAGTAAATCGCGCACGTTACTGCGTCTTCATTAATTAAAGTAGTTTTTTCAAGGTAATGCAAGTTTTCAGCAGCTTCCGTTGAAATTTCAACTCCACTATGTTTCAATGTAAGTAGGTAGAAAAAGCCGATTCTGCTGTAAAGGCGGTGCAGGCGGTTGTAGGCGGTTGTAGGCGGTTGCAGGCGGTTGTAGGCGGTTGTAGGTGGTTGCAGGCGGTTGTAGGCGGTTGTAGGTGGTTGTAGGCGGTTGAGGCGGTTGTAGGCGGTTGCAGGCGGTCGACGGCAGTGCAGAGTTGAGTTGTTTCGTTCCTACTGACGAGTTGAGTTGTTTTCTCCTGTTGAGTTGAGTTGTTTCGTTCCTACTGACGAGTTGAGTTGTTTCGTGCCTACTGACGAGTTGAGTTGTTTCGTTCCTGCTGCCGAGTTGAGTTGTTTTTTCTCCTGTTGAGTTGTTTCGTTCATGTTACCGAGTTGAGTTGTTTTCTCCTGTTGAGTTGAGTTGTTTTTCTCCTGCATTGGCTTTGATTTTCGAGTTGAGGGGGCGAGTTGAATTGTTTTTTTCTACAGCTAAGTTGAGTTGTTTTTAAAAAATGTGCACAAAAAATGGAAGTATGGGAATATTAAACGTGCTCATGGCGCCACCTATTGATTAAAATGTACACTAATTATAGATTTTAAAATGATTGAAATAAATAACGCTCAAATAAAAAAAAAAATCCAGATTCAAACTCACGGCCTCAGATCAAAATGTCTCCACAGGACAATAGTTTTTCAGTTACGCTAACCATTATCCTATGAAGGCATACAGACCTGAAGAAAACTTATGTTTATAATCTCATGAATTTAATTTTGCAGGCGAAGCAGACGGCGACATGTTTTAAAATCATTTTCTTGATTAAAATGAAATAAAAAAAATATTTAATTTATATTATTTTAATAATGTGTAAATTTTAATTCAGTATAATGATTACATACACACACAGTAAAGATACAAAGTAAATTGATTATTCAGAAAAATGTGCCGTAGTATACTCGTCATCAGCGTGAACCGGTTACGATTTAACTTGTTTTAGCTTGTCTGATCTTGATTCTACAAGACGGCGACTGAATTCTACGTCAGAAATTATCTCAATGCTTAGAGCGGATGAATACATTGCTTTCAACCACTCAGCGAACGCCGCTCAAGTGTAATTCGGTTGATATGCGTTAGACACTTATCACATTTTAGTTCACAATTCATTTCGTTTGTTAGTATTGCGGTGGGCTGTATTCAACAAGAAAAAATATGGTGATGTCTGAAACACATAGTGAAAAACGAAAGTTTGGAAAAGCCGGGGAATCTTCTGTAAATAAGAAAGCCAGAAGAGAAGTTTCAAAAGTAAGTAACAACATTAAATAAATTTAATATGTAATTTTTATAATGTTTTTACACATTTCTGATCTTTATTAATTTTGTTATATTATTTTCAGAAGTATGGAAAATTTACCGAGGATTGCATACCAGATGGAGTATTTCCAATTGGAGATGATGTTTTTGTCTTTGCAAGCACCTATTATGATTCCGCATCAGTACACATAAGACGTTTCAAGAAATATGGCAAAACATACTACCCAACTCCCGAGGGAATAACATTAGACCCACGGTGGATCGAATATATCATGCGTAAAAGAAAGTGCCGGAATCACTGGAGGAATTACCAAGTGGACTTTTCCCTCCTGAACGACACATTCAAATAACTAGTGAGAACTTCAATGATTTTACTTTCAAGCGCATTAAATACAGTCCGGATAAAGAGCCCACTTTTAAAGAAATAACCATATCCCGAGAGCAGTGGGCTGAAATGATTAAAAAATATGGTGCTATTGAAAATGCTGCTATAGACAATATGTTTCAGTGTATGGACTTTTTAACTGCATATAAAACCTTCTGCGAAGGCCCCATAGAAAATACATTACCTTCTTCTTTGGATGTTAGTCTGGGTCAACAATACTTGACGCAAATTTTGAAAAAATCTATTTGTAGCCTCCTGAACGAAAAAGGATTGAAACAGCCTCAGACTTTCGCTGAGGAGTTATGGGGGAATCGCGAAGAAACATTTAATTCATATGTTTCATCACTTGAAGCTAATGAGATAGCTGATTGTTTTTATCATAATCTTTTTGAAAATGAACACTTTTTTTTATTGTTAAAACCTGTACATTATGTAACTCAAGAATTTTTAAAAAATCTTCGCTTGGATATTATTTTAAGAGAAGTAAGAGACATGTTATGTCCACCTGATTGTTTTGAATACTATGAGGATTTTGTTTAAAGATTTTTATAAGATTCACACAATATTTTGTTTTTATAAATTTGAATAAAATTCTTTTTTTTTTTTTTTTTTATATGCTGAATTTGAGTTCTTATTATTTTTATTGTTTGTTAGTTTAATTTATGTTGAAATCGTTTCACATCTTAAAAATAAATAAGAGTATTTTTAAAAGAAATTATCAAAGTATGTACAAGTGATATTTTAAATGTATTTCATATGAAAGTGAGAAAATTTATGCTCATGTTTTTATACATAAACTTTTTGTCTTTCCCAAAAAAAGTATATAATAATATAACTATTCATTGTAATAGTCATTCAATCAAGTTCTTTTCATCGGTAACAATGCATCAAGATTTAGCAGCGTTTTACGAAAATCCTGAAGTTCCAAATAGCTTCGGGGGTGTGGAAGCATTACATCGCTCTGTAAAAGGGAAATATAGTAAAAAAGATGTGAAACATTGGTTATCGCAGAAAGATGCTTACACTCTTCATAAACCTGTTCGACATAAGTTTCAGCGGAATCGAGTGTTTGTAAGTGATATTGATCGTCAGTTTCAAGCGGATTTAGTCGATATGCAATCTTTAGCAGAATTTAATAAAGGGTATAAGTATTTGTTAACTTGCATTGATTTATTTTCAAAATTTGCTTGGGCAGTTCCTCTGAAAGATAAATTTGGAAAAAGTGTAAAGTCTGGGCTAGAAATTATTTTTAAAGAAAGGAAGCCTAAAGTGTTGCAAACAGATGCCGGTAAGGAGTTTTTAAATAAAATAGTTCAAAATTATTTAAAAAATCTGAATGTAATTTTTTTTTTTTTACAAATAACGAAACAAAAGCTAGCATTGTTGAAAGGTTTAATCGGACATTAAAAACAAAAATGTGGAAATATTTCACTGAATTTAACACTAAAAATTACATCGACGTCATTGATAAATTAATACACAGTTATAATCACTCGTATCACCGTTCAATTAAAATGGAACCTGTTTCTGTAAGTAGACATAACCGGAAGCAGGTATTAAAAAATTTATACGGTGGTCTAAGAAATGAGAAACCTAAAGCCCCTAGATTTAAAATTGGTGATATTGTACGCATTAATAAACAAAAACTTCACTTTGAAAAAGGATACGAACAAAACTGGAGAAGAGAACTTTTCATAGTTTTTGAAATCGTGCAAAGAATTCCGATTGTTTATAGATTAAAAGATTTACAAGGTGAAGAGATTAAAGGTACTTATTACGAAGCAGAATTACAAAAAGTTGTCGACTCTGGTTTCTACCCTGTAGAGAATGTTATCAAACAAAGAAAAAGAGGAGGAATCACTGAATATTTTGTTAAATTTTTAGGCTATCCTGAAAAATTTAATGATTGGGTGACTGATATTCAAAAAGTATAAATAGTTAAACTTTTTTTTATTGCCGACTCATTTTCAAAATGTCTTTCTACGTAACATTACCTTCTGATAGTTCTATGCATTTCTTTCCAGAAAACAAAATATCTCATTTCAAAACTCAATTACCCTCTCCTGTTTGTTTAAATGGTGAATGGGAAGTGGGATTGTCTGAAATAATCTACCCTCATTCTTGGCTTAACGTAAATGAAACTAACAATTATTTTCTATACAAAGCTGGTGACGGCAATATCTCTTCAACTGTTAAGCGAACAATTGATGTGGGTTGTTATGAAACAATGTTAGATATTATATCAGCCGTACAACTTGCTTTACCAAAAATCCTAATCGGTTCACAATAATTTACAATAAAGCAACAAAGCGGGTGAAAATTAATGCAGTTCAAGGTAGCAGCCTTCACTTAGAGAATTTAGGCGAGTTGTTAGGATTCAAACGCAATGCAATTATAATAGGTAACATGAAAAGCGAATTCGTTGCTGATGCATGGTCTAATTTTTCAGTTTTTACGTTTACTCCGATCTAATTTCACCCCAAATTGTGGGGGATACACAGGCTCCTTTATTGCGAATCGTTCGCACTAAAGGTAAAGACGGGGAAACGATTAGTCAATACTATGATAGACCTCAATACTTACCTTTGGTGAGACACTCGTTTCAAACTATTCAATCTGAACTGAGACTCAATTCTGGTGATTTTGTTCCCTTTGAAAGAGGTAAAGTGATCATAGTGCTTCATTTTCGAATGAGGCAAATACTATAAATAAAGCAATGCATTTCTCATACCCTCATTTGGAGATAAAAGACCAAGATGAGTGTACCATACGTTTGCTGTACTAAAAGATTTGAAGATCATTATGCAGGTCAAATAGGTTCGGGTCTGACTCATTACAAGGGCATTAATTTTCAAAAGGGTTATGGAATCGGAGGAATATTTCGTCGATTGTTTAGAGCAGCTTTACCTTTTTAGTAAAAGGAGGTAAAACTATTGGAAAAGAAGTATTAATGACAGGGAGTCGTGTTGCCTCTGATGTATTGTCAGGAGAAAATTTTAAAGAAGCTGTAAAAACAAGAAGCAAAGAAAGTGGAAAAAATTAGCTCAGAAAGCTATTGATAGAGTTCAGTCTATGGTAGGAAAAGGACAGTATAAAAGAAAGCGTAAGAAACAGAAAAATTCATTTCATCCAAAGCACGTAAAGTGAGTGTACGTGACATTTTCGACTCGTAAAAATGGCATTTATTCTTAAAGATTCTCCTGAATGTGTTAAATCTGAATTGGAACTTTTCAACTTACCAGGAACTCAAACAGTTATTCAAGATGGGCAGTGGAAACAATTTCATCCTCTTTCTAACGTTTTCGATAATGCACCTGTAGAATTTCACATTTCCGGAAGTGCAGAAGATTACATAGATCTCAGTCAAACACAATTATACGTAAAAGCGAAAATAGTAAAAGTGGACAATACGCCTATTACTAAAGATGATACTATAGGACCTGTGAATTTATTTCTACATTCACTATTTTCTCAAGTAGATGTATCCTTAAATGATCGCGTGGTTTCCAATTCCAGTAATACATATCCCTATCGATCTTATATTGAAACTCTCTTAAACCATGGATATGACAGCAAAACTTCCCAATTAACGGCTGAACTATTTTACAAGGATTCTGATGATGGTCTCAAGAAAAGAACCGAATTTTTTAAAGAAAGTGCAACTGTAGACATGATTGGTTGTATACATTCGGATTTATTTCATCAAGATCGTCTTTTACTCAATTTAGTGGATTTGAAAATAAAATTAATACGAAGCAAGCCCGAATTTTGTTTACAAGGATCTGAGGGATTTAAAGTTGTTTTGGATCATGTTTCTTTATTCATACGAAAAGTTCGTGTGAATCCTGGAGTTATTCTTGGTCATGCGAAAGCACTGGAAAAAACAAGCGCAAAATATCCCATTAACCGAGTTCTGTGCAAAGTGTATTCGATTCCTAAAGGAAGCATGTCTTTTATTCAAGATAACATATTTTCAGGCCAAATGCCAAAAAAACTTTTTGTAGGATGTGTAGATAATGAAGCTTTTCACGGAGCATTTTCAAAATCTCCTTATGAGTTTAAACATTTTAATTTAAATTTTATTGGAGTGTATGTGGATGGACAACCAGTGCCTCACAATCCATTAGAACTCGATTTTTCTAAAGATCAATACATACGGGCCTATCAAACTCTATTTGTTGGGACAGATCGAATGGGTCAAGACAGAGGTATATTTATTTCTAGAAAAGAATATAAAGATTCAAATACATTGTTTGGATTTAACCTCTCACCGGATTTATGTTCTTCAGGAGAACATTTAAGTCTGATAAAACATAGCAATTTGCGATTAGAATTAAAATTCAGCAAATCTTTAGAACAAACCGTATGTGTTATCGTTTTTGCCGAGTTTGAAAATTTAATCGAAATAAACAAATCGAGAAATATCTTGTATGATTTCGGAAATTAAAGAATGGATGGAATGCAAATGTATACAGTTTTATCTCAAGAGAAGACAACGTCCCCCTATTTTCAAGGTGTTTATTCTAGAGATACGCTCCCTCCTCTGCAAGAAAACATGTGTGCTATTGTGAATTCTGATGACTCATCACAACCTGGAACACACTGGTTAGCATTATTTGTAAATGATAAAAGAGAATTAGAATTTTATGACTCGTTTGGACAACCTCCTGTATTCTATAACATTAGTACTACTACCTATTTAGATGTATTATGGAATTCTAAAGTGTTTCAATCACCAACATCTAATGTTTGTGGGCAATACTGTATTTACTTTTATTCAAACGCAGCCAAGGCTATTCTATGCATTATATTTTGAATCAATTGTATATAAATGATTTTCAAATGTATCAATTTGTAAAGAAACGATATGGTGTAAGATTTGTATTTAGAAAATAAAAAAATGGAATGAAACTAAATATGTGTGTGTCTTTTATTTTCTTTAATTTTTTTTTTTCTATTTTCTATTTACATTTTCTTATGATAATTTTTTTTCTTCTAAAAAAAATAATATTTTTCTATGTTAAATTTCTTTTTCTCAAAAAAAAATTTTTTTTTATGATAAATTTTTCACCCAAAAAGATTAATATAATTTTATTTAATTATATATTTGAAACTTTTAAATTTTATCAAATAAGTATATTTTCTTCAGCAAAAGAAAACTGTTCAAATCATAAAGAGACAACTGAGACATTTTTTTTTTTTTAATCAAATGAGTATCATTTATTTCAAAGTTTCAACCATGCATTTCTGCGAGCATACATTATTGGTTTCTTAATAATTTTGTTATTCTGATACAATTTTTTATTTACATCTAGATTTTTCGGTAAATTTACATCATTCAAAGCTCTTAAAAATACATATCTTCCTTCAGGTGCTGATTTTCGATTCCGTAGAAAATCATTCACGAGGAATGCAATATTGCTTCCTGGAATAACAGTGTTTTTGTAAATAATTTCACCATCAGAATTCCAACTGAAAGATTCTTGAAGCTTTAAAAACTGGAAAATATTTTTTGCTTTTTCTTTATACCTAGCTGGAACAATTCTAAAAATTTCATCCTCAAACACTTCTTTTTCCGTCTTTACTACTGATTCTTTTAGATTTTCTTTTAATGATTCCGTTTCTTGATTTTCTGATAGAGATGCTTCATTTGGAACTGGTTCAGACTCTCTTCGATTTTCGTTAGAAAAGTGCGTATATTTTTGTAAAACTTGTAAATAGAGAATTGTTTTTTCTTCTTCCGTTAAATCCTTATTATGGAGAATGTTTTTCATGCGTTGATCAAGTTCCGATAAGTGTTCCGTTACTTGAACTCTTTCTTCGGGTACCAGTACAAATTTTTTGCTAAATTCCATTTTGAATTAAAGAACTGATGACTGAAATAGTCGCAGGCAGTAAAATATTTAAGAATCCTTCTCCTTTTTGAATTAAAATTTTCTTTTTCTCGTAAAGAGGTGTTTTTTTGTTAGAAAGTTTTCTTAAGCTTTCTTTATAGGGAGATAAGCGATTTTTTTTTTTAATTTTAGTCAATGATATGTTACCACATAAAACATTCAGCACACACTCGCACAAAGTTTTTATTTCTTTCTTTGAACACTTTTTCAAAATAGATTTTGGGTGTTTTGTTTTAGAAATTAGTTTTAAGAGCTCTAAAGTTTGTTCAGAACACACCGGCATCTTGTGAACTATTGAATATTCATTGAACAATTTGAATCTATTTATATGCTTCAAAGTAATGGGTCATCGAGGTTGATATACATAAAAAACATCTCCAGGAAACATACCTGTCCGCACACGCAAGGATTCATCAGTTTCAGGTTTTAAATCAATAAGTAAGTATCCGTACGGTTTTGATGTGGCATCTGCGTAACATTCTTGAAAAAATTTCACTTTACGAGGATACAATTGGCGACCTAAATGTGTAATTTGGGATTGATCTCTTCGATTCTTAAATAATACAAGATAATGAGCGTTTAAGGAAATTTCTCTAATTTCTTTCCCTTTATGAAAAATATTCTGTACCACAAAAATTATACTTAAATTTCTGTGATGCGAAAATTTTACAAATAATTTTGTTAATTGGGGATCATTTCCTAACTCTCCCATAAGATCGTCTATAACAATTAACGCATCCAAATACTGGTGCAAATTAGAGGGGATACCTTCATGAAAGGAAATATTCGGCATTTCTTCATACAACGCTTGGTAAACTCCATAACACCAAATTATATTTTTAGGAAAGGGTTTAATCATTTTATTTTCGATTAATTTTTTAACGAACTGACTTTTACCGCTACCAGATGGCCCAGCCAAGATTAAAGTAAATGGATGAACTAATTTGAGAGAATCCATGATTAAACTAAATAATTTTATGAATGATGTTGCTATTTATACTACGAGTCACTTAATTCTATAAATTTCATTTTGTGTGATACCGAAAGGAAAATTCTTTCCCTGTCCGTAATCATATCTATTGTATCCTGTATTTTCCTGTCTTGATTCGTTACCAGATAAAAGTGAGATCGTGATATACATTCAGTAGAATATTTTCTCATGGTGTTTGATGGATTAGAGCAGATAGGGTTGGGGACAGAGCACATGGCCTTGGGCGTCATTGTTCATTGTTGGGATTCTGGTCTGCGACGTCAGTGGGTCTGTAGTCTTAATGGGCTGGACGAAACCCCGCTGTTCATCTTTTGACTGAGTTCGTCTGACTCGATACATCGGCGCCTCAAAAACGGCGGGTGGTAAGGGGGTCAGGTGTTCGGGCGGACCTTGTGTCGCCAGTGAGTGTGAGAGGGTCAGAGATAGAGCTATTGTCAGATTCGAACCAATAAGGACGCTTATGAGTCTGCGGGCCGTGTGCAGATTTCTGTTGGGTCGACCAATGAGAAATGACGAGGGGGTGTAGTGGACCCACCTCTGGAGTTTAAAAGGGGTTGGTGGGAGATATCCATTCCAATTTGCTCTATCGATTCTATGTATTGCGCCTGATTGTCACATAGTAGCAGAACACAAAATTTGATTGCTGATTTAGTAGTGTGTGTGTGTGTTTAGCAACGTTCTATAAGTTCTACGTCTTCATTATGTATACTTGTAATATTTGTGGAAAAAACTTCGTTACAAACTATGTTTTAAAACGCCATACATTACAAGTTCATGAAAAAAATGCTGTCCTTCAGTGTGAGGATTGTAGTACAAAATTCGTCCGAGAAAGTGACTTAAAAAGGCACAGAGACTCTGTGCATTCAACCGAGAAAATTACTTGTAAATTTTGCTATACGTCCTTTACCCGTAAAGACAACTTATTGAAACATTTGAACAATAAAAGATGCGAAAGAAAGTTGGAGAAAGAAGCGGGGAAAAGAAAGAGAGTGGATTTGTCTGTATCAAGTAGGAAAAAGAAAACACAGTTGTCCACATCTGCTGAAAACTCTACGGCTGATCCTGAAAATATCTTCTTGCCACCAAAAGAGAACGAGAGTGCTTTTCAAAAAGCATATAAAACTTTTAATCTTCCCAATAACGATAGTTCACTGGGGATAAAAGAGTTTCTACTCTTAAGAAAAGAAGAGACAATCTTTATTTTTCGCAATGAACTGAAACTTACAAAGCTTTGAAAGTGAGTAAATGGGTTCATTGCATTTACTCGAAAGCGACAGATGCTGGAAAAATGATAAAGAACGTAGAATTCAAAACGCCGAATAATGATGTATTACAAGGAACTAATCTCGCCAGACTTTATGACGACATGTCTGAGAAAATAGTGAAAGAAAGCGAGGATTTTGAAGGTAGAGACTCGGGCTGGACACTGGACGAAATTTTAAGACTCGAAGTCCGCACGAACCGTTATTCTCCTTTCAGAGGTTCATCATCCTTCATCGAGGTGCCGAAGCAGATCGCTGAAACAAAGGCAATCATCAATGTCATCAATAAAAGGACTCTCAGTGTTTCATGTGGTCTATTCTCGCAGCTCTTTACCCCAACACCAGCAACCCCAACAAAACGTCAAGTTATGTCCCCCACCTAAATAAGCTGAACTTTGATGGAATATCCTTTCCAACACCGCTTAACGAGGTGAAAAATTTTCAAAAATGAACGATATAGGAATAAACATTTATTCTTTTGAAGAAGATTTAAAAATATTTCCTCTCCTCATTAGTGATATAGAGTGTGAGAAACATATAGATTTGCTTTACGTAAAAAATGGTGAGTTTGGACATTATTGTTTCATTAAAAGCTTATCTCGACTTGTTTCGAAACAACTAACAAAACATCAACATAAAACATTTATATGTAAAAGATGTTTAAGTGCTTTCCAAACAGAATACAAACTTCTTCAGCACAATGAGATGTGTATACATAAAAATCCTGCAAGGGTAGTAATGCCGTCAGAAACAAGTAAGTTTTTAAAATTTAAAAATTTTCAACATTGTTTAAAAATACCTTTTGTTGTATATGCGGATTTCGAGTGTGTAACTAGGAAAACTGATACTTGCTGTCCTAATCCAAACTTTTCGTTTACAAATATTTATGAAAAACATGTCCCAATAGGTTTTTGTTATTTTATCAGTTATCAAGGGGGACATTATAAAGATCCAGTAGTATATAGAGGTATTGATGCCCCCAAAATTTTTATTGAAAAGTTAGAAAAAGATGCAATAGAAATTGATAATATTTATAAAAATCAAAACCGTTATTACCTCTTACTGAATCAGAAAAGCAATTGTATGATAATGCTAATAATTGTTATGTTTGTGGTCAAACCTTTCACGAAAACAATATCAAGGTTAGGGATCATAATCATGTTACTCAAAAATTTAATGGCCCTTGTTGCAATAGTTGTAATTTAGCAATGAAAACCCCCAAATTTTTGCCTGTTTTCTTCCATAATCTTTCAGGATATGACGCCCATATTTTTATTAATGAGTTAGGATATGATGAAAAACAAATTAATTTAATTCCGAACACCGAAGAAAATATATTTCCTTCAGTAAAAATATTTCAAATGATTTTCAGTTAAGGTTTTTAGATTCTTTCAAATTCATGTCTTCTAGTTTGGAAAATTTGATAAAAACACTAAAAAAAAAGATGAATTTAAATATATGAAACATTATTTTGACTCAGAAAAAATAGATTTACTTTTAAGAAAGGGAGTTTTTCCGTATGATTATTTTGATAGTTTTGAAAAGTGTAAAGATTCTTGTTTACCACCTATTAGCAAATTTTACAATAAACTAAATGAGGAGGCTATAAGTGTAGAGGATTATAATCATGCATGTAAAGTATTTAATGAATTTCATTTAAATAATCTTGGTGAATACTGCGATCTATATGTAAAAACAGATGTTCTATTGTTAACAGATCTCTTTGAAAACTTTCGAAAATATGCATGCAAACTTATAAACTTGACCCCTGTTGGTATTTTACCACCCCAGCTTTATCATGGGATGCTATGTTATTACATACTAAAGTAGCTATCGAACTGTTCACAGATTACGACATGCTTCTTTTTATAGAAAAGGGTGTAAGAGGAGGTATAAGTCAGTGTTGCAATCGTTATGCTATAGCTAACAACAGATATATGTCTAATTTTAACCCAGATGATGAGATAAAATATTTAATGTATCTTGACGCAAATAATTTGTACGGTTATGCAATGAGTAAATATCTACCCTTAAAAGATTTTGTTTGGAGTGATAACGATTTAACTGAACAGGATATTTTAAATTTATCAGATGAATCCGATGTAGGTTACATCTTGGAAGTAGATCTTGAATATCCTTCCGATTTGCATGACAAACATTCAGACTTTCCCCTTGCCCCTGAAAATAAGCCCCCACCTAATTGTAAAGAGCCTAGACTTTTAACTACTTTGGAACCAAAAACAAAATATATTCTCCATTATTCTAATTTAAAGCTATATTTAAAATTAGGGTTAGTCTTGAAAAAAAATTCATCGCGTTTTAAAATTTTTTCAATCTCCTTGGCTTAAAAATTACATAGATTATAATACTAAATTAAGAACTAAATCTGTAAATGACTTTCAAAAGGATTATTACAAACTAATGAATAATAGCATTTTCGGGAAAACGATGGAAAATGTAAGAAGAAGAGTAGATATACGTTTATGTTCAACAGAAGAGCAGGCTCGAAAGTTAATAGCGAAATCAAATTTTAATCGACGCACAATATTTTCTGAAAACTTAATGGCCGTCCATCTAAAAAAAAAAAAAACCCAAATCAAATTTTTCAAACCAATACAGGTAGGAATGGTAATTTTAGATATATCAAAAGTTCTAATGTATTCTTTTCACTATGAGTACATGAAGCACCGTTATGACTCAAAAGTACGGCTCATGTATACAGACACCGATTCTTTTATATATGAAATAAAAACTGATGATTTTTATAGTGACATGAAAGATGATATTAACTTATATGATACTTCAGACTATGATGAAAACAATATTTATAATTTACCTCTTGTTAACAAAAAAGTCATCGGGAAAATGAAGGATGAAAATAAAGGAAATATTATGACAGAATATGTAGGATTAAAATCGAAAATGTATGCCTACAAAACAAACAATAAGATTGAAAAGCGGTTAAAAGGAATTAAAAACAAACTATAAAAAATAAAATAACATTTGAGGACTACAAAGCTTGTCTTTTTAATGAAAAAAAAATAAAATATGTTGACATGAACTTAATTAGATCCAAATTTCATTCATTACATTCAATAAAGCAAAACAAACTTGCTCTGTCATATAAAGATGACAAAAGGTTTATTAATGGTGATGGCATTACTACTCTTGCACATGGTCATTGGTCGTTGATGAATTTAGAACTATTTAATGAGCTGTAGGACATAAAATCCAATAATGGGATTTTTTTGTGTGTGTATAAATAATTGATTGTAATGTAAAACGGAATGCTGTTTTTGTAAATAAACAACTCACTTTGTATCTTTACTGTACATGTATGATCATTACACTGAAATAAATTTTACAAATTGTTGTTCTCCTGTAATGTAAATATACGATTGTAATGTAAAACGCAATACAAGATGTTGATTTCTGAATAAACAATTTACTTTGTATCTTTACTGTGTGTGTGTAATCATTATATTGAATTAAAATTTACACATTATTAAAATAATATAAATTAAATATTTTTTTATTTCATTTTAATTAAGAAAATGATTTTAAAACACGTCGCCATCTACTTCGCCTGGAAAAGCCGTCTTGTAGAATCAAGATCAGACAAGCTAAAACAAGTTAAATCGTAACCGGTTCACGCTGATGACGAGTATACTACGGCACATTTTTCTGAATAATCAATTTACTTTGTATCTTTACTGTGTGTGTATGTAATCATTATACTGAATTAAAATTTACACATTATTAAAATAATATAAATTAAATATTTTTTTTTTATTTCATTTTAATCAAGAAAATGATTTTAAAACACGTCGCCGTCTGCTTCGCCTGCAAAATTAAATTCATGAGATTATAAACATAAGTTTTCTTCAGGTCTGTATGCCTTCATAGGATAATGGTTAGCGTAACTGAAAAACTATTGTCCTGTGGAGACATTTTGATCTGAGGCCGTGAGTTTGAATCTGGATTTTTTTTTTTTATTTGAGCGTTATTTATTTCAATCATTTTAAAATCTATAATTAGTGTACATTTTAATCAATAGGTGGCGCCATGAGCACGTTTAATATTCCCATACTTCCATTTTTTGTGCACATTTTTTAAAAACAACTCAACTTAGCTGTAGAAAAAAAAACAATTCAACTCGCCCCCTCAACTCGAAAATCAAAGCCAATGCAGGAGAAAAACAACTCAACTCAGTAGGAAAAACAACTCCACTCGGTAACATGAACGAAACAACTCAACAGGAGAAAACAACTCAACTCGGCAGCAGGAACGAAACAACTCAACTCGTCAGTAGGCACGAAACAACTCAACTCGTCAGTAGGAACGAAACAACTCAACTCAACAGGAGAAAACAACTCAACTCGTCAGTAGGAACGAAACAACTCAACTCTGCACTGCCGTCGACCGCCTGCAACCGCCTACAACCGCCTACAACCGCCTGCAACCGCCTACAACCACCTACAACCGCCTACAACCGCCTGCAACCACCTACAACCGCCTACAACCGCCTGCAACCGCCTACAACCGCCTGCACCGCCTGCACCGCCTTTACAGCAGAATCGGCTTTTCTACCTACTAATGTATATAATATTTGTATTAGATCTGTCCAACCAATTTCATTTGCACTTAATGTTAAAAAAAAAATTGTTGGTTTACCTAGTTGCCTTATCATAGCAAAAAGATCTTTTTTACGATTCGACCAATACCATGTTGAATTCGGAATTGATCGTAAAAAAGCAAGATTTGTTTCAATACAATTATTGATGTAATGTTCGTCTTCAATTTGTTGTCGAGTGACCGTTGTATTTTTACCAACATGTTTAAAAGCAATCGTCAGGGAATCCCGAACTCTCAATCTCATAATTTTCATTGCTACGTATAAAAGATGATGCGGTGTCACAGCTCGTCGATCAGATCTTCGTAATTCACTTGATGCCATCATGAATGGTGTTGCTTTAATTCCTTCTCTGAATCTCCGAAATTCACCCAAATAAATTGACGGAAATGAAAGCTCTTCTGCATGTTCATCGAACAGTAAGCTCCGTGGAACATTTTGTTCTCCAGGTGCAATACAAAGATATTGTTCCTCATCCCATGACAGTGTATGTTGTTGAGCAGTTAGACTTTCTTCAATAGGTATATGTTCACTAATATCTTCTAAAGGAATTTCCGTTGAAATTGAATTATTGTCAAAAAATGATTGATCCATTTTAATTTCATACATAGTATAAAGTGGTGTAGCTAATAAAAATTGTAGCCAGGTTTTTATTGTGCGTTTATTAATTATGCCCTGCAAATAGCTTGATTTATGAATTTGTTTTCGCTTGATATGTACATTAATACAATAATCATCATCTACGTTTCGTGGTAGACTTTTAATCATTGTATCAACATCAACAGGCACATTAATGATTTGCCCTAAAATTCCATATTGACCGTTGACATGTCTTAATCTTCTGATCTGCATGAAAGGTATACGAGGTGAAATTAATCTTTCAGATAAAATATCTAGTGGTGGTAAATGACTTGGAAACTGTAGATATTTGAACCCATTATATACAGCCATTATTGGAATGTTATTTTTGTTTAATGCGTTAAGACATGTGTTGCATAAAGCAATTTTGTCGTTTGATACATGAGGAAGAATTATATTTAATATCTCTTGGTGTTGAATAGATGCATATTTTAAATCTTCTTTAAACCACAATCTCTCACATACTGAGCAAACATGCCCAAACGAGTTATTGATAAATTTTTCCTTAAATTCCTTGTGAGCATTTTGATGCCTGTGAAAAGTAGGATAAGGTACTCGTAAATCATTATCTTGAATACGTCTCGTATTATTTGTAATATTGACATGATTCTCATCATCGATATTATTATAATTAATATTATTATTATTATTATTATTAATAATATTATTATCACCATTATTATTGTTATTATTATTATTAATATTATTATTATCACCATTATTATTATTATTATTATTATTATTATTATTATTATTATTATTAGCATTAATAATATTTGATGATGTTGGAAAATCTTCAATGATGTTTTCTGAAAGGCTTGTCAATGATTTTTTCTTGCTCTAAACTCACGAACACGTTCTGTTGAAGTTTTTTTTTCTTTTAATTGGTAAAGTCGAAGTCGAAGGTTGAGAATTGTCTTGTTCTTGATGTACTTCAACTTCAACAGTGATTCGCGTCAAATCATTTGACTCTTGATTTTCTTCAGATTTTTGTCTTTTTCGAGCTCTGTAGTCACGACTACGCTCTGCTGGAGTTTTTGGTGTAGTTTCTGTAATGATGGACGATGAGATATTCAACTCTTGGCTAGCTGCATTTTTTAAAGCCTTTTTTTTCGCTCTCTAAATTCTCGTGAACGTTCTGTTGATGTTTTAGCTGGCCGTCTAATAGATATTTTATTTTTAAGTGTTTCACACTCTCGCACCACAATTTTTGGCATTGCAATCTGAAAATGAAAAGTTATTTGAAATCAATATTTAATAATAAAAATAATTAAAGAGAATTATTAAAATAAATTTATTTTATATTGTTTGAAAAATAATATAGTCAAATCTCAGATGTTGAATATTAAATTAAAATTTCTCGTGATTTTTGTAAATATTAAAAATACCTAATCCAATTTAAATATATACAAAATTTTTGTAAATTAATGATAACTCTAGAAATTCCAATTTTTAAATTAAAATTTCGTCAAAAGAATTTATGAAATATTGTTATTAGTATTTTATGCACAATGATTTATTGAAATCTCAAATGACGAATTGTAAATAAAAATGCAACGTGTTTTTGTCAATATTAGAAATTATTAATTAAGTTTTGTTTTTGAATTCAAAATTTAGAAAAGCGAATTTATGAAATATTTTTATTTTATGGTAAATGATTTATTAAATTATCAAATGACGAGTGGCAAGTTGAAATACCACATGTTATTTGTAAATATTAAAACTACCTAACCTTCAAACCAATTATCATAAAAAATTGTAAATAAACAAAAAGATAACAGATATATTACTTACTTCGAATAATTGCTTGATACAGGACAACTTACAAATTTATTCACAAAGTTTTTTCACAAAGTTTTTCACAAAGTTTTTATTTATAAAATTCACTTACTGTTTATTCACTGTAGAAGTGTCTAATAATATTGTAAATATTACGCTATGCGACAGAAATGCCATCTAAAGTTCTAATAATTAACTAGTAAACGAATACACAACCAATAGGGCGTGTATTCTTTCTCGATATCCCGTATTCTCTCTCTCTCTTGTTCAATCTTTCTCACCTCGCCCTGTCTTACTCTCTCTCAATCGGTCTCGATCACTCTCTCTCTCTTTTCCGACACTTCCGTTGCATACCGGCGTGACGTTTCATCTGTAAAAATTTTACCCTCATGCGCTTAAAGAAGTTTCACTTCAAAAAAGAAACGAGTCCTACAGTAGTCACTATGATGTGTAACATCTGACATGTTATCGTGATATTAACTTTTTTCCTGAAAAAATATGAATCGGGTATGATTGGAAATAATTTTCTGTCGAGAGAATAATCATATCTTTAATGAAAATTGTATTTAATTATATAACAAAAGGAGTAAAAAAATGCAAAATTTTATCAAAAATAATTATTCTTGTTCAATTTAGGGTAGAGCGGGGAGACAATAGACTTATGATAACTAAAATATGACACATATATTTGTGATTTCAAAGTATTTAAAAACCGTTGAAAAAAAAAGCGTCAATAACAATACCACCCTTAGCAGTCGAAACATTCTAATTTGTGTTCATTTCGAGCTTGAGTTCATCATTCATAAAAGCTATGAGCGTCTCAGCTTTTGGCAAACTGAAGTTAAAAAAATCACTCAAAATCAGGGGAAGCGAGTGATAATTTTTTTAAAAGAGTAGAACCACCTTCGTTATATGGTAAAAGTACAAAATGCAGGAAATCTTTAACTTTGTTTAACCGTTTGATTCGAAGAAATGTATATGACCACCGAAATCACTCTGTTCATTTTCAAATAAGCATTCAGCCGCACTTATGTCCCCCAATATCGTGACTAACGGATCAAGTAGCGCGCGTTTATGTCACATCCTGTAACACACATCCGTCCCTTTTCACGAAATCACTCCCAACAAGTATCCAGCAACCGAGGGGAAAGATGTTACACATAAAAAAAATGCGAAACAAACTCACTGATTTTTACTCGCATTGCGATGTACTCGTCACTGAATTTCAAAGCTAACTGTTGAGAGATGAGAAATTTTTGTGTAACGTACATATGGATGGAAGATGAAAGTAGTTTTTTGATAAGCAAAATTGGTTCGTGTCACAGGTAGGGAAATAGTAAGATTTCCATACTTTTTGCATTCTCGGGAATAGCACTGTTCGAAAAAATTATAAAAATATATGTTAAATCTATATTATGTATCTATATTATGTATATTAGGTTGGGGAAAAAGAAATCCATTATTTTTGCATGAAATTCAAGACTTTATTTAACATGTTTCGGATTATCCGATTTGGGTCAAATATGCTTTGTTCGATAATTTGTTGCCATTTTAAAGGTGTCTTCATAATGCCTCTCTCATAGAATTCTTGGCCCTGTTCAGTGTACGTATGTAAATGTAGAGCGCCCTCTAGCGCTCAGAGTGCCTAACGAATCTGTGTAACCTCTGACTCCATCGAGTAAGGAGTCGAAACGAGCGAGCTGAGCAACAAGTAATAAAAACTACAGTCCACTTACTGAGAGAGAATTTTTCTAGAGTTTTTACTTGTCACCCAAACATTCTGGTCCAGTCTCAACCGGAGAGACCTATGCATTGAAAATACGAGGTATGTACTGTGGTTTTTGACTTTTCGTTGAAAAATCGAACTTTAAACTTTAACGATGTTTAAAGGAGCAAAAAAAGAAGACTTGAGGCGAATCGCTTCTGAATTAGAGTTGTGTGTGAGTGATAAATTAACTGTTTTAGACTTCATGGATCTTATAAAAAACTGTGATAGATACAAAAACGATCCTGATTCAGTGCATGAGTTAGCAAATTTAATTATCGAAGAAAGGAAGTATGACGAAAGTCAACAATTAGAGCTAGAAAAAATAAGAGAAAAGTCTAAGCTTGATTTAGAGATAGCGAGAATACGAGCAAATGATAAAGACAATAATACTGAAGTTAATTGTAATGATTCCTTTTATGTGGATTCTTTAATTAAAAGTATCCGCACACTTACAGTGAAAATTCCCGACAAACCTGAGGGATGGAGTTTTTTTTTTTATCATTAGAACGTGCATTTGCAGCCAAATTTTTTATCATTAGAACGTGCATTTGCAGCCAAAAGTGTTACTGATAAATTTAAGCCTGAGATTTTGTTAAATTTATTAGGAGAAAAAGCTGCAAATATCATTATATATCTGAACGATGAGGATCTTAAAAATTATGATAAAATAAAGTCCATAATACTCCAAGAATTTGAGCCAACTCCTCAATCGTGTTTAGAGAATTTTAAGAAAGCAACACGGCAAAATTGTGAATCCCATGTCCAGTTTGCTAGTAGATTAGCAACAAATTGGGAATACTATTTAAAATTGAGAAATGTTTCAAATTTCGAGGTATTAAAACAATTAATAGTTTCAGACAAAATATTTAGTACTTTAGATAAAGAAACCGCATCGCATATTAGTGTCAGACAAGCAGATAAATGGTTTGATCCTTTAACGTTGGGAAAAGAAATTGATTTATTTTATTCATCGCGAGGAAAACCACTGAGTGAGAATATTAATTATTGTCGCAAAAATCAAAATTCTAAAAATATGTCTAGAGTATTTTTCTCAGATGTCAAGGGGAAAAAATGTGTTTTGTGTCAATCTGATAGTCATTTTTTAAATAAATGTCCTCAATATAAGCAATTATCAGTAAATAAACGGGTAGAACTTGTTAAAAATAATTCCTTGTGTTTTAATTGTTTAAATTTGCATAGAGTCAAGTTTTGTAAATCTAAAGTTCTTTGTAAATGCTGCAAAAAAAAGCATCATTCTTCTTTGTGTTTCTCTGGAGACCCAAATTTTACGAGTGAAAGGGTCATTCAACCTTCTTCATTGGGGGGCAGAAAGAGCCGGAAACAGAGGAATCCTCGATGAGTCAACTTTCAGCGAAGGCGTCTGTGTTCAAACCCATAAATTACATAGGGAGATTTCGAAAGAGTCTCAGGGTGTAGGAGATCTGTTTACTGCAACGAGTTACGTAAAATCGAAATCCGTTTTACTTGCAACCGCGATTTGTTTCATTAGAGATTCCTTTGGGAAAATGCAGGAAGTCAGAACACTGTTGGACGGTGGTTCAACAAGCAATTTTATATCGCAACAGTGTATGAATAGACTCAATTTAAAAAGAGAGAAAATAAACATTTTAGTTTCAGGATTAAATAATTCAGAGTTAACGATTAAATCGCGCGTTAATGCAACAATTGCAAATAGAGGAAATAGTTATGAAACTAATGCAGACTTTTTTGTAGTGCCGCGAATTACGGATATGATTCCTTCTCAACCATTTAACGTTAGTTTGGGTAATTTCAGTAGAGAGAAATTAGCGGATGAAAATTTCAACATTCCGGGAAATATTGATTTATTGTTAGGAGCAGAAATCTTTTATGAAATTCTTTTACCAGGACAAACAAATCTTTTAAATACAAAATTAATTTTTCAGAATACAGTCTTCGGCTATATTGCGAGTGGGAGTATTCCAGTTTCTAGTGAAAATTAACCTCACTGTGGGTTAATCAAAGATAATGTCGATTTAGAAAAGACAATGGGGAGATTTTGGGAAATCGAAAATGTTGAACCTGAGACAATAAAAAATAAGGAAACGATAATTTGTGAGGAGCATTTTAAAAAAAAATCATGCTAGAGATAGTACGGGAAGATACATAGTATCTATGCCATTTAAAAAGGATCCAAATTGTTTAGGCCAGTCAAAAGATATTGCCCTTAAAAAATTAAATTCTTTATGGAATAGATTAAAGCGTGAGCCTAACTATTTAAAATTATATAGAGATTTTTTAAAAAAGTATAAAGAGCTAGGCCATATGCAAGAGGTAGACGAGAGAGAGGAGTGTGGAATGTATTTCATACCACAGCTTGGTATTTATCGCTCTGATAAAAAAACAAGTAAATTGAGAGTAGTTTTTAATGCGTCGAGTGCAACTACAAACGGTTATTCTTTAAACTCTCTACAATACAATGGGGAGTTGCTCAAAATGACCTTTTTTCAATAATGGTTCGCTTTAGAAAGCACATATTTGCATTCATTGCGGATGTGCAAAAATGTATCGAATGATTTGGATTAATCCAGATCAGCGTAAACTTCAGCGCATTCTGTGGAGAGAGAACATGGACGAACCAATAAAAACGTTTGAGTTGTCAACTGAATAGGCGAATGAATAGGCGTTTATTTTTGGGCGTCTGGACTGTAAAACAGTCCTCAATCCCATATCGTGAGAGTCTATGATGTTGGGCATGGCATAAGTGGAGTTTGACATTCTGCTGAGTGGCATGATGGCGATTGGTTGGGCGATGGAGTCCGGGAGGCGTGGCTATGGTTCTTCATCTGGGTGAAAAGTTTTTGAGTTTTTTGGCTTGGCTGAGAGCTAAGAGATTGCTCTCTGATTGGATGTTGGGTAGAGTGATCATTGACTCCGATTGGCTGCCCCGGGGGCTGAGATTTAAATTATGGGGAGGAGCATGTCCAGTGGGGAGAGCAGGAGAAAATTATTGACAAAAATATAAAGAGAAAGTTAAATTTTAGCAATTATGGTGTGCAATAAAAATTGCACGAGGAAATAGAATTACGGGGATTATAGGAGTCAAGAAGAATTCTTCTTGGTCTCTTTGTATTTTCATTAGGGGTATAATGAGATAAATTTTGCATATTTATATTATTGGTAGCTTCTAAATCGTTAAAAAGTTAATAGCTATATTCTGAATGTGAGATTTGAAACTTTTAATCTTAAGAGCATTACGTATGTCGTCATTACGCATGTATCTTATGGCTTTGACGATCATACGCATTAAAGAATTTTGAAGGGTATCAAGTATATTAATATTTTTTTTACCGGCATAACCCCAAACTGGACATGCATAAGCTAAAATGGGACGCATAATGGCTGTATAGAGAAGCACTTTGTTTTCTATACTTAAATGAGAATTCCGGCCAATTAGGGGTAAAGTTTAAACATTATTTTCCGGAATTTGTCGCGAACGTAATAAATGTGTTGTTTCCAAGTTAGGTGTGTATCAAAGATAATTCCAAGGTATTTGGCTTCCTGAGACCAGGGGATTTGAGTGTTGTACATGATAATAGGTGGTGGGAGAGACTGTTTTTTCGTGAAAATAATGGCAGTAGATTTTTCGACATTTATGCTAATTTTCCATTTGTCGTAAAAATTTTGCAAGAGTAGAAGGTGTTTGTTTAATGCGAAGGAAATTGTTTTAAGATTTTTATACGTGGCGTGAATGGCAGTATCATCAGCGTAAAGATTAATTTTAGTGAGTGAATAGTTAGGGATATCGTTGATGTAGAGGTTAAATAGCAAGGGACCGAGCAAGGAACCTTGGGGACACCCTGCAGAAACAGAGTGTTCATTAGAAAGGGTCTCGTTAATTCTGATTCGGAAGGAGCGATTAGTGAGGTAGGAGTGAATAAGATGAATCAGAGGATGAGGAATTTTAAAGGTAATTAGCTTAAAAGTAAGACCATTAATCCAAACACGGTCGAAGGCTTTCTGGATATCCAGAAAAACTGCTCCCGTGCTTTTCTTTTTCTGAAACCTTCAGAGATATTTTCGGTTAGTCTTAAAAGTGGGTGAAGGGTAGAGAGTTTGTTAGTGAAACCATACTGATTGGGATTGAGGATGTTATTTTCATTGATAAAATTTTTTTTAGTCTGTGAAGAATAATAGATTCGGTTAGTTTACCGATAGTAGAAAGGAGAGATATTGGTCTGTAACTAGATGCGAGATGAGGGTCCTTGCCAGGTTTGTTAATGGGGAAAATAATGGCTTCTTTCCAGTTATCTGGAAAGTGATTGAATTTGAGGATTTTGTTAATAAGGATTGTTAAAATTAGGATTAGTTTAATTGGAAAGTTTTTTAACATGCGGTTAGTTATAGAATCTTTACCAGGGGCTTTTTTGGCATTGATATGTTTAATGTAGTGGATAATTTCATCCGGGAGAGCAGGTTCGATGAAAGAATTAGGGGGTAGAAAGAAAAATTATTTACGGTAGTATTTATTAAATCATCATTTTGCTTATAATTATCATCTTCGCGATCGTTTTCAACAAAATTGGTATTTTTATGTTAGTTGCAAGAAGGTTAGCTTTTTGCTGATCAGTGACTGCCGTACCTGTCGCACAGTTAAGAGGTGGAATTTTTGGTCTTTTATTTTTGAAAAATTTTTGCGTGCGCCAAAGGCTATTGTCTGCGGTGTTAAGAGCTTCGAGTCTTTTTGCCAAATGATATCATTATATTTTTTAAGTTCTTTTTAAGATCAGATTGAGCTCTGTTATAATGTGATTTGAAAATGGGATTGAGGGTTTGATGATAACGTTTTCTGAAGTAATTTTTGATTTTAATCAGCTGGTTAATGTTATGCGGAGTGAAGTTTCTTCGGTCTGTTTCTATTGGACGGGAGGCGTGGCTATGAGTATCAATGACCGCCTCGGTGAACTCTGTGATTTTTTGTTCTAGATCGTTAGTGTTGTTAATATTATTAGGATGAAAATCAAAGAGAGAAATATTTTTATTTAGATTTATTTTGAAAGTTTTTCCAATCTGTGGAGACCGCTCTGGGATTTGGGGGTGCTTCTGCGAGTTTGAAGTTAAAATTTAAGAAAACCGGATTATGGTCAGAGGATAAATCGTCGATGGAGTTAATTGTAAAGGGGTAGTAGAAGTTTTTGATTAGAGCGATGTCAATGGTGTTAGCGGAATTGTGACCAAATCTAGTAGGAGTTGAGGGAAAAGCGATATTTAAGTTGAGCATATTAGCGAAATTAAAGAGGTGTCTTCCTCTGGTAGTATTATTTTTACAATTCCAAGCGTTATGAATTGCATTGAAATCTCCGAAGAGAATACAATTACTAGCTGTTTGAATAAAGTGCTCAATGTCTATAGTAAATAAATTTTCATCGGAGGAGGGAGGAATGTAAACACAAGTAATTGAAATGGGATCATGCTTGGGGGGAGTTAGTATAATATTAGTTGCTTCAAGAGCTCGAAGAGGAGGGGTGGGGAGGCAGTAGTGTTTGAGAGAGTTTTTAACAAGGATCAGAGTTCCACCTGCGGTCCGCGGTCCATCGGAGATTCTGTCATTTCTGTGACAGGTGTAATTCGCTATATTAAAGTTGTGTGAAGGTCTCAGGTGAGTTTCTTGTATGAGAAAAATATCCGGGGAGTGCTTCTCTATAAAAATACGTAGTTCAGCAATTTTTCTTAGTAAGCCGTTTGCGTTCCATGAACACAAACTGAGACCAATCGGGGAGGAACTATACATTATTAATATTGTTACACGATGCCTCTATTTGGGCGTACATTTGATTGGGATTTAATTGTTGGTTTGTATTTAAATTATTGCCGTTACAAAGAAATTGGGAAAGCTGCATTAGACAGTGCATTGTCATTTGCAGTGTTGTTTGGATATTAATATTATTGCTATTATTCATGTTATTAAAGTTAAAATTGTTATTTCTACGATTAAAATTGGGGAAGTGATTATTATTATATCTGTTATTGGGGGAATTGGTTTGTTGGTCTCAGTTTGTGCCGAAGACTCAGGTCCACGTGTCGCCATCTGGGGGTGTTTTTGGAATTAATAGCTCCGGTTGTCGCTTGAGCGTAGGAGATATTTGGTCTAACTAAGCTATTGTAGATGTTGGTGTAAGAATTTCTGTTATTTTTCGCGGCTCCTTTTGGGGGTTTGGGGAATGAGGGGCAACCTCTATAGTTTGCCATATGACCATAGATGTTGCAATTTATGCAGTAAGGCGTTTCAAGTTTTTGTTTAATGGGGCAATCTCGGGTGAGGTGGTTTTCACCACATTTTAGACATCTAGGGTTTAGATGGCAGTTTTCAGAGCTGTGATTAAAATTGTTGCAGGTGTAACATTGAGTTACACCCCTACCATCATAACCCTCAACTCTGATGCTGAGATAATTTAGAGTTTTAAGATCGAATATTTTGAGATTGTCAAGATTACGGGGAGGGTGATTAAAAAGATTGGGAGGGGGCGTTTGTTTTTTCTTCCTATTAATTGATTAACTCTATCCGGGGTGAATCCTAGGATTTCCAAATCCTGTTTAATTTCCTCTTGGTTTGTGTTTCTGGGGAGGCCCTTGATAACGACTTTAATGGGGCGTTCTGCTTTTGATTTTATAGTATAAAATTGAAATTTAAGTAATTTAAGGTGTTGTACGGCCATGCGTCTTTCTTCGGCGCTGTCAGTATACAGTTTTAGAAATTCACCCGTTAGGCGGGATCTTATTTTGGGGAATGCTTTCGTTATTGCAGCCATTTGGGCTTTGTAGTTCTTTTCGACGAAAAGCATGATGGGTGGTGGGAGTTGATTTTGTTGAGCATTTTGACTGGCCGAATTGTTCGAGCCATTGGGGTTTTCGTTGGCGACGGGACCTGAGTTTTCGAGGTTGTTAAAGTGAGTGCCTTGCGGCAGTTCAAATTTATTTTGTGACAAATTTATGTCCTCATTATCAGTATTTTCAAGAATTACTTTTCTTGCAGTTTTTCTTTGGGGGATATTCGAAGTTGGAAATTTCTTTCCTTTTTCCAGAGTAGTTAGTTTCAGGGGTCGATTTTACAGGGAATTTAGAGGAGTTTTTTCATGATGGGGGCAGCCAGGGATAATGCAGGGTTCGAATGAGTCAATGTCACTTACCGCCAGTGCCATGGTTTCTTCGATGTCTTGCAGCTCAGTGAGTGCTCGGACGTAGAAGGGTTCATCTGGGTGGTGGTCGGGCATCATCATCAGTGCGTCAACGCAGGCCTGCTTGCATCTGCGAAAAGTTTCCATTTTGGCTAGTTGAGCTTTATTAAATTTCAACTGCTCACATGGTGTAATCTGAGGCGAAGGTGTCCTCGTAGCGTTCCGATGCGATTCTGCTAGTTCCAGTTCCATGTCGGTAGGTAGGTTGGCCATTTCCAAGTCGTAAACGTTTTATCAGCAGGATAGAAAGAGTAGAGGTTAGCTCTGTCGCAAGAGCCCTGAAAAGGGCTGTGGGAGTCAGAAAAGTACGTGCTCAGTCTGTGGCTTCCGAAACGGGAATCGTCTAAAACTTCTCGAGTTGTCAACTGTGACCTATGGAACAACGAGTGCACCATTTTTAGCGACACGTACGCTAAAACAATTAGCCCTAGATGGAGCAGGGAATTTTCCATTAGGGTCTTCAGTTGTGATGAGTGACATGTACATTGATGATGTACTTACCGGTGCAGAGACCTTATTAGAAGCAAAAGAACTGAAAAATCAACTGATCAATATCTTCGCTAAAGGAGGTATGGTTTTGCATAAGTGGTGCGGAAATAATACGGAATTGATTGAGGTTTCCGAAAATTATGATTTTCAGATTCATCAGAGATAAAAGTGTTGGGTGTTTATTGGAACCCCAAGCATGATTGCTTCTCCTTCAGAGTAAAAATAGACTTGCACGAATTAAATACCAAACGGGATGTTTTGTCAACCATCGCCAGGATATATGATCCTCTAGGTCTTTTAGGTCCTGTGGTGGCGAAGGCGAAAATCTTCCTTCAAAAATTATGGATGCTAAAGATTGATTGGACAGATTTGCTTCCAGATACAATCAATAGAGAATGGCGATAATTTGTCGAATCACTTCAGGTAGTAAATGACATCAACATCAATCGATGCATTGTGGTAGAGCAACCGGAAGTGATCGAGCTGCATGGATTCTCCGACGCGTCCCAGTCAGCATATGGAGCTGTCGTCTACTGCAAATCCATAACCTCAGATAGAAAGATGCTTGTACATCTTATTGCCAGTAAATCCCGAGTTGCGCCTACCAAGCAAACAACGATTCCCAGACTTGAGCTATGTGCCGCTGTGCTGTTAGCAAAATTAGTGCATCGTGTCAAGCAAGCTTTGAAATTAAATGTGACTAATACTTTTCTTTGGAGTGACTCCATGATAGTTTTGTCATGGATAAGGAAGGAGTCATATCAACTAAAAACCTTTGTGGCTAACAGGATTGCTACAATCCAGGAGATGACTTCCAGTGAGCAATGGCGTTATGTGGCAACAGAGGACAATCCTGCCGACTTCGTTTCCAGAGGAATGGATTCTCTAAAACTTAAAACCTGTGAGTTGTGGTGGAATGGTCCTAAATTTCTGATGAGCAACCAGTACCCACAACGACAAATTCCTGTTGCAGTGATCAAGGATCCAGGTGAACTTAAAAACTGTAGTGACTTTTCTAACTTTTTTCTTGATTCTGCTACTAACTCTTTTGTAAATAACTTACTTAACCTTAGTAATGACTATTTTAAAATTATTCGTGTCTTAAGTTTTATTTGTAGATTTGTTTATAATTGTAAGAGCAAAGAGAGCAAAAGAATTGGGCCTCTAGATTTAGGAGAATTAAAAAAGGCTGAACAGCTTTTATTGAAATTAGTACAAAAGGAAGAGTTTAAAGTAGAGATGAATGGTATTCAAAATTCTGTCATGGTACCTTCCAACAGTCGAGTAAAAACACTCAATCCATTTATTGGTAGTGAAGGGATTTTGAGAGTTGGAGGTCGATTGAGAAATAGTGATATTAATTATAACCAGAAATTTCCAATTCTTTTGCCTTCGAAACATAAATTGACTTATTTAATAGTTGAGTATTTTCATAAAAAGTTTTTACATAGTGGTCCACAATCCTTGTTGTATCAGATCAGGCAAAATTTTTGGATATTGAATGGCCGTAATATTTGTAGAAAAGTTGTTCATAATTGTGTAATTTGTTGTAAGGCCAATCCTACTTGCACTGATCAAATAATGGCTGACTTGCCAAAGGATAGAGTTATCAAAAACTATCCATTCAATGTGTCAGGTGTGGACTTCTGTGGCCCCTTTTACATTAAGTATAAAGGGCAGAGAAAAGGTGTATATAACAAAATCTATGTTTGTATATTGATGGGGGCCGCCTTTCCATAAGGATTACAACAGTAATTTGTATACAGACCCTGTTGTTGTTTACAAGCCGAGGAATTTTTGGGAGTGTCTCTCACCCCACCGAAAAGGGTGACGCATTTCCCACGCCTGGAAGAAGGCAATGTACCCATAAATACATCATGGTATGGGATGTTTTTTGGGAATTTCCCGCGTTTTGGGTGAGTTATGGACCGCGGGAAGATATCCCTCCGCTGACTTCAGACCAATCAGAAAAGCTGATTGTGTTTCGAAAAATAATCCTCTCCAGAATACAGAGGTAAACCGCCGCGAAATATAAGCGCTTGCACGACGAATTTAGTCACTCTCTGACACAAATTTTATCACCGATTTTGGTCTGACGACCCTTTGACAAATTGCCGAGGTTGGAGACTCCCGAGATGGCACACCAAGATTCCTCTCTCTCTCTCAGATCCTAATTCAGTTAAGTAATCATGTATATCTTTAGTAATTAACGTAATTTAAATGTTTTGTAAATAAATTAAGTGTTAATTTAAAGAACGGCTTTTTAATTTAGTGTCCTGTTTTATTTGTCTTTAAAAGATCTAATGTTTAAATGTAAACTATAGTGTGACGCCAAATGACAAATTAGAACCTGGGTATTATAAAATGGATAACGAAATAAATGAATCAATTTAACATTAAGTTAACCGGGCGTTGCATTATAATGGTGCCAGTTGACCAGAATCTTAAAATTTTTTGGTCGTTAGAAAATTTTTTTTTACATCCTTTAAGTTAGAAATTTTTTTTGTAAACGTTTCTTGATGGATCATCAGGACAAATTTTCATCTCGTGTGCTACTGTGTATTTTATGTATTGCTTGAATTTGATACTGTGAATTTTTTTTTCTTGCAGTTTTGTCAGAGAGTCCGGGGTGCAACGATGACGCAGGTACTTGTGCTCTTTAATTTTTTTTTTCTCTTTCAATATTGATGTGAATTTTTTTTTTTTTTTTCTCTATGCATGTATTTACGCGAGAGACGATTAGTTAAAAGTTTCATTTAAATTTAAGAGCTCGTGCAGGTAATTCGGCTCGTTAATACAATTCCGCGCTAAAATATTTGAGGGAGACTTAATTTTTTTTTTTTGCAATTTTACGCTTCGTCATTTCGAGAGCACGCATTGAATGATACCTGTCTCATAGTTGCACCTTGTTTCATGCTATGTTTTATGTTTTTTTTTTTTTTTTTTAGTTATATCAAATTTTGTACTCATTTATTTAATGATTTCCTGTTATTTAATGAATTCCAGTTAAATTTTTTTTTTTTATGCAGTTTGTTTTATGTCGTGATTTTATGCTTAAATGACATAGTGTTGTTTGTGGTTAATATCAATTTTAACTCTAGATAAAATATTTTCATGCTGTGTGTTTTGTGCAATATCTTAAATAAATTTGTAATGCAAGTGTTATTCAATGATAATGATGTACGTACGTCAATTTTTTAATTTTAGTAATTTTAAGCTTTAATTTATGTTTGTGACAAAGGTCAAATTTTGGGGTCTCTGGACACCTGTCATGAAATTTGAATGTGGTTATGATACATACATATTTAAAAAAATTTTTTTTCCCTATTACATAATTTGTTTTGTGATTATTATCTAGAATTTCAATAATTTTTTCATATAAAAGGTTCCTTTATTGAATTGTTTAGTTTATGCTGAATTGATTGTTTATAACTGTACTTTCTGGTTAAATTTTTATTTTTGCATAGAAGATCAATTTTGGTAGCAGCATTTTTTGTTAGAATCAATTTTATTGCTAAATTGTGTTGGTGTATTAATTTTAAGTGGTTGTGTATTACTAAATGATGATAACATTGGAATTTATGCTTGTTAAGATATGGATAGAGATGGTTGTTTGAATATTTTCTATAAGATATTAGGTTGAAACTTTAATATGTTTTTTCCCGCGCATGTTTTTTTTTATGTGAGATGATTGCTAACTTTTACTTAAAATTTTTTTCTGTTGCCGTTAAGTGTTTTAATGCTCTTCTAATTTCTGCGTTGTTGTTTTGCTATAGATTTGGAATTTTTTTTGTTGTGGTTTATTCAGGGGTTTAGATTAAAATTGTGGTTGTTAAATTACTGTGCAGTCAATCATTGTCTCGCTTGTGCTAAACTGTACTAGGAATTGAAGGTTTTGTTTGTCGCGATAGTATTTCTGTTGGTTTCGATTAATTGTGGTTGTTAAATTAATGTGCAGTCAATCATTGTGTCTCGCTTGTGCTAAACTGTACTAGGAATTGAAGGTTTTGTTTGTCGCGATAGTATTTCTGTTGGTTTCGATTAATTGTGGTTGTTAAATTAATGTGCAGTCAATCATTGTGTCTCGCTTGTGCTAAACTGTACTAGGAATTGAAGGTTTTGTTTGTCGAGATAGTATTTCGGTTGGTTTAGATTAACTGTGGTTGTTAAATGAATTTGCAGTCAATAAGTGTGTCTCGGCTGTGTGCTAAACTACTAAGAATTTTGAATTTTTGGTCGGTCAATATTGTATTTTTTTTCTCGTTGGGGCTAGGCTTACATGTGTTGATTTATGTCAGTGCGGGTAGATTATTTCACTGAGTGTTGACGTTGATTCAATTTTTTGTTCTGGATTTTAGTACGTAGTTCTGCTTGTTATTTGGTAAAAAAAAAGTTTTTTTTTTTTTTTTTTGTTGTTGTTGGTCAGCTAATGGTGTTAAAAATGTTTCGTCCATTCGTTTCGAAAACGTGGGGAGAGCTTGTCCGCACCCCTTTTCGTCGTATCCCCCAGCACGACATCCGGTATAGGACAAAACACTGTTTGTTGATTGGAATTTCTGTTTATTGGTTACTCCTTGTCGCAGGGACTCCTCCCCGCGGGCAGCATAATTCAGGGGTGAAATTTTTGGATGTCAGATTCTTGCCGCCTTAGGAGGGGTCTTCCCCTCGCCCCCACTGCTGTCGCGACAGAGATTCAGTAAAATTTTTCCGATGGGTTTTCGTTTCTTTCCCCCTTGTTTCCTGTTTTTCAGTTACGGTGCTGTTGCTATGAGAGTTTGGAAATGTTGGAATGGGATTGGGTGTGAATTTTTTTTTGTTGTTGTTGTTTCACTACTTGTAAGGAGTTACATAAGTTTGAGTTAAGAGATTTCGTGGAATATTTGAGACAGTTATTTGAAGGAGATCGATAAAGTTTGCACTGATGAATTTGTTGAATGGTTGGGAAGGTTTTTTTTTATGGAGATAGTTAAGTTTGTGTTCAAAGTGTACGTTTATTCGATAGTTGTTTTTTTATGGAAATGGATAATTGAATTGAAGGGAAAGTCATGGTTTATTTGAGAAAATTGTTTGATGTACAGAAGGATATTTTTGAGTTACGGATTTTGGGCAAAGGAAATATTGAGTTGATATAATTATACGGTATAATTGAGAAAGTTGTTTTGATGTAGATAGGATAATTTGAGTTAATGATTTGGTACAGTTCCGAGTAAATAGTTGATGAACATGGATAAGTTGAATTAATGGTTGTGTGGTATATTTAGGAATGTTTTGAGATGCATTCAGGAAAGTTCGAGTGGAGGATTATGCGAGATTTTTGTGAATAAGTTGATGAGCTAAGATGGGTTTTGGTTATTGATATTGTGGAGAAGTCGATTAATTATCTGAAAGTTGAAGATATATAAGTCTAGTTAAGTGTTATTGAGTATGTGAGATTTTGTGTAAATAAATTGATGAGCATAGATGGTTTTAGTTCATGGTATTGTGGAGAAGTCGATTAATTATTTGAAAGTTGAAGATAAGTCTAGTTAGTGTTATTGGGTATGTGAGATTTTGTGTACATAAGCTGAGGAGCATAGATGGTTTTAGTTAATGGTATTGTGGAGCAGTCAATTGATTATTCGGTAGTTGCAGATGAGTTTAGTTAGTGTTGTTGAGGCATAAGATGTGAACGATCTGAGGTAAAGGCAATTTTGGATTATCGAGGAATCATTTTAAGGTTACTGAGAATTTTAGTTTGTTGTTATAGAATTGTACTTGAGTTATTAATTAGAGGATTTTCGATGAATTGAGTTAGCGGTATTGTTGTAAATCGAGGATCTTGTGTGTTTTTTTTTTTTTTCGGGTTTGTATATTTGTTGCGCGTATAGTGAAACAATTTTAGTTTTTTTATATATTATTTGGACTTGTGGATACATTGTATTACGAGGATTGTTAAAAAGTTATGTTGATTAGTTAAGCGATATTTTTTTATATTGGAAACTGTTTAATTCTGTGTAACACTTGCAATAATTTTTCTTTTAGTTAAATTACTTTACTCTGTATGTATCGCCTCATATGACTTGGGTTGCATATCAATTTTATGTTTTTTTTTTTTTCTGAAATTTTCAACTGCACTTGTGATTTCTGGAATTCATTTCTCAAATGGAAATTCAAATGTATTGAATGTGGAAGAAATTTTTTTTTTCTCTTTAAAGTTTCTTTTAAGCAATATTAATCGTTATATAGTTTTTTTTTTACAATTGGATTTGCTAAAATTTTTTTTATCTTAAATTCATTCTATCTCTTGTGCTGGCGTTTGCGGCATGCAGCAAATCGTTTGCGCAGGGAATGGCATGTTTTTTTTTTTTGTGTTGCATTTGTAAACAGTGGGGTGCATACTGATCACATGCGCACTCACAGTTTGCGATTCTAAATTTAATCACAGTAATTTTTTTTTAATTTTATTTGTAACCAATGCTCGTAGTGAAGTTTTCTTTTAAAATTCCTTAGGCTACTCAGCATTCTTGCAGGTTATAAATTTTTTTTTCATTTATACGATTAGTTAATTTATAAAATTTTAATTTGCAAATCTGAATATAAAAGTTTAAAAAAATTTAACGGAATTCAGATTTGCAAATTAAAATTTTATAAATTAACTAATCGTATAAATGAAGAAAAAAAAAAATTTATAACCTGCAAGAATGCTGAGTAGCCTAAGGAATTTTAAAAGAAAACTTCACTACGAGCATTGGTTACAAATAAAATTAAGGAAAAAAAAAATTACTGTGATTAAATTTAGAATCGCAAACTGTGAGTGCGCATGTGATCAGTATGCACCCCCACTGTTTACAAATGCAACACAAAAAAAAACATGCCATTCCCTGCGCAAACGATTTGCTGCATGCCGCAAACGCCAGCACAAGAGATAGAATGAATTTAAGATAAAAAAAAAATTTTTCAAATCCGATTGTAAAAAAAAAATAACTATAACGATTAATATTGCTTAAAAGAAACTTTAAAGAGAAAAAAAAAAAATTTCTTCCACATTCAATACATTTGAATTTCCATTTGAGAAATGAATTCCAGAAATCACAAGTGCAGTTGAAAATTTCAGAAAAAAAAATTTAAAACATAAAATTGATATGCAACCCAAGTCATATGAGGCGATACATACAGAGTAAAGTAATTTAACTAAAAGAAAATTATTGCAAGTGTTACACAGAATTAAACAGTTTCCAATATAAAAAAATATCGCTTAACTAATCAACATAACTTTTTAACAATCCTCGTAATACAATGTATCCACAAGTCCAAATAATATAAAAAAAAACTAAAATTGTTTCACTATACGCGCAACAAATATACAAACACGAAAAAAAAAACACACAAGATCCTCGATTTACAACAATACCGCTAACTCAATTCATCGAAAATCCTCTAATTAATAACTCAAGTACAATTCTATAACAACAACCTAAAATTCTCAGTAACCTTAAAATGATTCCTCGATAATCCAAAATTGCCTTTACCTCAGATCGTTCACATCTTATGCCTCAACAACACTAACTAAACTCATCTGCAACTACCGAATAATCAATTGACTGCTCCACAATACCATTAACTAAAACCATCTATGCTCCTCAGCTTATGTACACAAAATCTCACATACCCAATAACACTAACTAGACTTATCTGCAACATCCGAATAATTAATCGACTTCTCCACAATACCATGAACTAAAACCATCTATGCTCATCAATTTATTTACACAAAATCTCACATACTCAATAACACTTAACAAGACTTATCTTGAACTTTCAAATAATTAATCGACTTCTCCGCAATACCAATAACCAAAACCAGTCTTTGCTCATCAACTTATTTACAAAAATCTCGCATAATCCGCAACTTTCCTAAATGCATCTCAAAACCTTCCTAAATATACCACACAATCATTAATTCAACTTATCTATGTTCATCAACTTAATTACTCGAAATCGTACAAAATCCGGAACTCAAATTACCTTCTCACATCAAAACAACTTTCTCAAATATACCGCATAATTATATCAACTCAATTTCCTTTGCCCAAAATCCTTAAATCAAAATATCCTTCAGTACATCAAACAGTTTTATTAAATAAACCATGTAACCTTCTTTTTCAATTCAATTATCCCAATCAGAAAAGCTGATTGTGTTTCGAAAAATAATCCTCTCCAGAATACAGAGGTAAACCGCCGCGAAATATAAGCGCTTGCACGACGAATTTAGTCACTCTCTGACACAAATTTTATCACCGATTTTGGTCTGACGACCCTTTGACAAATTGCCGAGGTTGGAGACTCCCGAGATGGCACACCAAGAGTTCTCTCTCTCTCTCAGATCCTAATTCAGTTAAGTAATCATGTATATCTTTAGTAATTAACGTAATTTAAATGTTTTGTAAATAAATTAAGTGTTAATTTAAAGAACGGCTTTTTAATTTAGTGTCCTGTTTTATTTGTCTTTAAAAGATCTAATGTTTAAATGTAAACTATAGTGTGACGCCAAATGACAAATTAGAACCTGGGTATTATAAAATGGATAACGAAATAAATGAATCAATTTAACATTAAGTTAACCGGGCGTTGCATTAATATATATATGTTTTGTTTCTAAAGCTGTGCACTTAGATATTGTGACTGATTTAACCTCTAATGCATTTATTGCTACACTTAAGCGTTTTATATTTAGAAGAGGTAAATGTGCTAAGTTGTATTCTGATAATGCAACAAATTTTGTGGGTGCAAATATAGAACTTAAAAAAATGTTTAATTTGGTGTGTAAACCTGATGAGGCACTTGCAAGTTATATGGCCTCTGAAGGAATAGATTGGAAATTCCTCCCCCCTAGAGCCCCAAATTTTGGAGGTCTCTGGGAGGCAGGCGTTAAATCTTTTAAGTTCTATTTAAAGAGAGTAGTAGGTAACATTAGATTAACATATGAAGAGTTTCTGACCGTGATTATCCAAATAGAGGGGATGTTAAATTCTCGTCCTCTTGTCCCATTATCTTCTGACTTAGATGATTTAAATGTATTGACTCCTTCTCATTTTTTGATAGGTAGATCAATTACATCAATTGTTGAGCCTGATTTAACTAATTTAAATGAAAATAGGTTGGATAATTGGCAGAAAATTACAAAAATAATTCAATTAATTTGGAAAAGATGGAGTGTAGACTATCTAAATAGTTTGCAGCAGAGAAATAAGTAGCATTTTGAGAAAAAGAATGCTAAAATTGGAGATATGGTTATAATAAAAGAGGATAATTTACCTTCATGTCAATGGTCATTAGGTAGAATCAACAATATTTATCCAGGAAGGATTCTTAAGTAAGAGTAGTGGAAGTCAAAACCACTAGAGGTATATTTAAGAGACCCATTTGAAACTGTGCATTCTACCAATTGAAACAGTGTGTGTGTGAAGTAGCATATATAACCCTTCAGATAGTAATGTTTGTGTGTAGAATAGTAATTTTTTTAAAATTCTGTGTGATTTATCAATTGCTTTATACATTGTCTTCATTTGTATGTTGTTTTGTTTGTATTTTGAAGTATTGTATTTCTGTGTGTTATCTTTATGATTATGTTCTATGTAAATCTTGCATGTTGAAAAACATTGCAAGGCCGGGCGGCATGTTCAGTGTACGTATGTAAATGTAGAGCGCCCTCTAGCGCTCAGAGTGCCTAACGAATCTGTGTAACCTCTGACTCCATCGAGTAAGGAGTCGAAACGAGCGAGCTGAGCAACAAGTAATAAAAACTACAGTCCACTTACTGAGAGAGAATTTTTCTAGAGTTTTTACTTGTCACCCAACAGGCCCTTATATGCGAAACAATCTAGTAATAGATTTTCACAATCTTCTATTGATCCCAATTTCTTAACACTCAGGATGTTTTGAAATGCGAGAAAAAGGTGGTAATCGCTTGGTGCCAGGTCCGGACTATATGGTGGATGCATTAAAAATTCCCAACTAAGCTCCTGAGTTTCTGGCGAGTCACTACAGACGTGTGTGGCCTGACGTTGTCCTGATGGAACACAGTACCTCTTCTGTTGGCCAATTCTGGCCGTTTCTGGTCAATAGCTAGTTTCAAACGGTCCAGCTGTTGACAGTAGAGACCTGAATTTAGTGTTTGGCCATACGGAAGCAACTCATAATAAATTGTTCCTTTCCAGTCCCACCAAATACACAGTAGAACCTTCCTGACCGCTAGTTCTGGTTTGGCCACCGTTTGAGCTGCTTCACCGCGCTTTGACCACGATCGCTTTCATACAATATTGTTGTATGTGACCTATTTCTCATCCCCAGTCACCATCCGTTTAAGAAATGGGTCGATTTCATTCCGTTTGGTTAAGGCTTCTCAGATGGAAATTCGATCCAACTTTTTTTTTTGTGTGTTAATTGGTGTGGCTCCCAGACATCGAGCTTCTTTTTGAATCCAACTTTGCGCAAATGGTTTAAAACTGATTTATGGTCGATATTTAGTTCCTGGGCGATGGTACGACTACTAACATGCTGGTCAACTTCGATTATTTCTGTGATTTTATCGACATTTTCGACGACAGGCCTGCCTGTGCGAGGTGCATCTTTAACATCAAAAATGCCTGAACGGAATCGACGAAACCAAAATTGCACGTAATTAGCTGTTACAGTATCGGCACCATAAACACCATTCACAATTTCAATCACCTGGCTAGCATTTTCGCCTTTATCAAAGAAAAACTATAAAATGTACCGAATTTTCCCTTTGTTGACTTCCATTTTTAACACCCTGTAACTCACAACTGAATGGACCAAACAAAAAACAGCAAAAGAATTTTTTTTAGTGTGAAATGTCACCTTGAAAAAGAGAATAAATTTGAAATTGTTTGACTGATAGTTCACGAGATATGGACACTACACTTTTTCAAACAATATCGCATACCCTCATCTTCATCGATAGACATTCAAGCAAAAACCTTTTTAAAACATTCTGCCCTAAGCAACCGTCATGGACGGACGCACTGAGGCCAAGCTCTGAGGATAAGAGTATGGACATTGTTGATGACACTGATCCCCCTGATCCTGAACTTCACTGCGCGCTCATCAGAGCGCATGAAAAGAGGATTGCCTGCAAAGAGGCAAGACTTTCTTACCTTAATAACATCATTTTAATTGAGCGTAAAGATGCCAGAGACACTAACACACCTGCGGCTCTGAACCTCGAAAAGGAGAAGCAAGACATCGTTGCTGCTCTTAAAAGCCTTCAAGGTGAGTTGAGCATTATGATACCTTGCCATGCCCCTGATTGTGACCACAATTTAAAAATCAAAAACCTCACTAAGAGGTTGGCTGAATCCTACATTCAACCACCTAAATTTGTCCCTGACCCAGTGGAGTTCCCGGCCTTGGTGCCAGTAACCTCAACTAAGCAAAGCTTAAAAAATAAGAAAACTAACGATAATGATGGCTTTGTATTCCCTGCAAGGCAAGCTAAAAAATCTAAGATTGATAACGGAAGTGCCATAAGTACACACGTTCAAAATAGCTTCTCTCCTCTTGCTGGAGCTTCACCAACCGACTTGGATCAAACACCCGTGCCAGTGGCCGTCAAGATCCCCCACATTATGCTCCGATTCAAAGATAACTTCAATCTAATTTTATAGGAGCTTCAAAGAACCTACCATCATCTTTTTAATTTCTTTTTTTCCTTTTATGTTATTTAAACTCTTCTAATTATTAGCCTTTTAGCATTTATTCTCACTACCCCCCAAACATGGCAAATCATCCTCTAATGCTCAACCACATATTTTAAGATAGGGGATTAAGACCTCTTCTGAGATCATGTGCCCCAACAACTATTCAACCATCAACCATGGACCCTACAGCAATTTACCGAAAAAATAATGGATTTCTTTTCCCCCAACCTAATATATCCAATATATATTATAAATGCGAAAGTTGGTGAGGATCTTTGTGGGTCTTTCACGCAAAAACAACTGAATGGATTTTAATGAAACTTTACAGTAATATAGCTTATACATCAGAATAGCACATAGGCTATAATTTATAGCATAGACTATAATTTATAAAGATATTGTATGAAGTAAGTGTCCAAAATATAACGATATTTGTCAAGTAAGTAGGAAAAAATTCTGCCACCTGCGAGCAATTATGGCTTGCGCTAGTAGATATAAAATGCCGGTTCTGGGACAAGTGGAGCGTGGAGCCTCCATAGACTTAACATGGGGCCGGTTCTGGGACAAGTGGAGCGTGGAGCGCGGCTGACGCCTGGGGGCAGAAGAGATAAGGAAAGGGTGACAATGGGGGGTCTCCTTACCTGAAAAACATTCTGCGCATGCGTTATGAAAATTTGAAATGTTGGGAATTCATTGAATAGACTGTTTATTTTTCAATTAATAATTTTTAAAATAAGATTTCAATAATATTTTCTATTTTACTTTAGTGCAAACAATAATGACAAAAAATAAACATTTTTTTATGAGAAGATGAATCATTCCAATCCTTTCTCGTATTAGTAAGGGGTCTTCTCTATCAGTATGATTGGTTTGAGAACACGAATATGTTTTTAATGATAGGCGATTCGTATTTTTACTTAATGAAATGAATTAATTAGTTAAAATGAATATACTGTTCAACTTGATCGTAGGATTCGATGCAAATTTTAGTCTTGATGAAGGAGACAAAACTTTTTTGAAAAATAAAACTTAATGTCAGTCACAGCTATTTTCGTTTCAATAAATGTTTTTCGTTACTTCAAAACTAATTTTTTTTTTTGAAAAAGTACAGTTATGAGTGGTGCCATCTATGATTGATTTTAATTTCTATGTGTAAAATTAGACTTATTTTTAAGTTGAGTTTCGAACCCCAAAAGTCTTCGTTGATGAATGTTAGAAGGTACGATCCTAACAACTCACCTACGAAAACCTGTTACCATACATTTAGTTTACTCACATATTATCAAACTTTAAGCGAAAATACTTAGAATAAAGTTGAATTGGCTATTGATTCCTATGGCTAAAAATTTAATATCCTTCTAAACTATTTAAAGCTATGAATTTCTTCATTTTATACGTCATGTAATAATTTCGAGGATATATATAAAATACATGTTTTTACTTGCCAAGGTCATGATAGAATTATCCAGAAGTGGTAATCTATCTTATCTTAGAGGGAAAGGAATGTGTAAACGGCCTTTGTACATGAATATCGATAACATGGAACACCGGTCAAGGCGATCATGTTCTTATCATACAGGCTTCTCCTATTGACAATGGATGTAGGTTCTCTTTTCATCCTAACGGGCAGTCTGGTGGCGACGCTTGCCCGAGGTTAAACAATAAACAATGACCCCATGCACTTCTCACTTAACATCTGGTTGAAACCATAAAACTTAGTGTGAATGGAAGACGTCACAGCGTGTTATACTTTCTTGTTTGTTATCATTCCTTCTCGGAGACAGAAAGTCGCAAACAACATTCTTCTTGGAATCTTATTAGTATATGAAATCTACTTCTCTCCCACATGCATACGTAGATATGAGATAAGCGTCGATTTTCTATTGGTCCACGTTTATTGCTTTGTACTATATATTATAGATTTTTCCATTTCTCGTTACTTTACTAGCTGATGCCTTAAAATGCAGTCTGTTGAAGAATTTTTCGAAAATTCTGATTTTCCTCTTAATACCCAAATTTTTGCAACAAGTGACTTTGGAGATTTAACATCATCTCATTAGATTCTCCGTTCGAAGATGATGCCACTGAAGATAAAATATTTTCTTGTTCTGATTGTAATAAGTTTTTAAACATAAGAAGAACTTTAAAAGACACAAAAGAATGTGCATGGAACTGATGAAAACAGATGCAACCATTGCAATAAAAACTTTGCCAGATCCGATAGCCTTAAACGTCATCTAAAGTTGCATGAAGTATCTAGAGCGAAGATCTTAGAAAACAAACGAAAAAGACTGAATTCTTCTCCTCAACCTGGACCATCGGGATATCAAACTCCTGCTGCTAAAGACAGGAGAGATAACACCAAAAGTCGTACTTGCTTGAATACGTTTGAAACATATACCATTTCAACCGATTTGAACTTTATAAAGAATTTAAATGGCTTCCTCCAGAATTCTAAAGAAGAAGTTGTAAGAATAGTTGAAAATAAATCCAAGGAAAGAAAGGTATCAAGTGGTACGTTTGCGCCAAGGTTCGTTTTGTTAGAAAAACAGCAGAAACCGAAGAAGAAAAATGTGAATCGCATTTTCGATCAATTTGTGAAATAAGTCTCCTAAATGAATCACCTGAAAAAAAAGTAACAGAAGCTTTTTTAAAAATATTATCATCATGTGAAGAATTCGAGGGAAGAGGAAGTGGATGGATTTTAGATGAAATTCTACATTTGGAAGTAAAAACGTGTGCCTATCAACCATTAGCACCCTCTTCATACATACCCTTACCAAAAACGATAACGAAGAAAAAAAAGCTGTGATAAATATAAAAACAGCGATGAAAAAATGTTTTTTATGGTGCGTTTTAGCTGCTCTTCATCCAGTGAACATTCATGCCGAACGAATTAGTAATTACCTTTCTTTCGAAAAGAAATTAATTGTAAGGGTATTGATTTTCCTACACCCATATCTCAAATAGATAAATTTGAACGAAATAATAACATATCAATAAATGTTTT